>OX632358.1:31371251-31466214 GCA_951751655.1 Ophion costatus
AACCTTTGTCAAGTTATCGGTCCGGCCGTCAGATTACATTTTTTATACAGACGCTCTATTACACCTCAAGAACGTGTTTAATGTTTGTGTTTTTTAAATAAAAATTTACACAGAATAAGTTCAACTATCTTTAATAAAATAACTTTCTTGCAAATGCAAAATAAATAATGTAGGAGACAAAAAAATCCGAAAAAATTAACTTTTATCGGGCCATCAAAATGGTGTCCTCCCTCAACACAGCAGCATGGAAAAAGTGTTTCGCATTTTATAACCTGTTCTATTTTCCGTTACTGAGAGTACACGGTCTTTGAACATTCGATAGCTCTATAATATTCACGCCTATGCGTAAATTCTACTCGCATATACATATATACATGTGTGTATGTGTGTGTGTGTGCTCCGCGACCTATATACAAGGTTTTCTAAGCCAACTGAACGCATGGTCGTTCATTACTGTTTTTTTAATACGACTTTTCAGAACCCCAAAAAATACCACTGTCTAAGGGCTTGAGGTTTTTTTTCTCAATACTTAACGCTCATACGACGCTCATGCAAGTAATGACAAATTGGTCGAGACATGACATAAATAATCAATTGCTATTTCTGCGTTACGTAATGTTCATGTCGAATTTATGGGTGCTAGTTGTCTTAACGATTGTTGCATATATTTCATTTTCTACATTTCGTAAGTTTTTGTATAAAAAGGTTTCAAGTTTAACTCAGAATGAGATGGTGATTGTGAATCAGGATATTATTGCAGGGTATATGACTAACGCCATATACTATACATCGTCGTTATTCGGAACCAGCGGTCCAACATGTGTGACGAAAGTATTGCTGGAGCTGCAGGGAAAAAGGACCACAGCTACTTTCAATCGTACTGGCATTTTTCTTTAAACAATTCTACCATGTCCTGTAAATTTCTCCAATTTCTTCCTATGGTTTCAGTATCGAAAATAATTTAGGTAGATCCTCAATGTTCAATATGACTTTTTAAATGGAATTTCGTCTCCCTAACTATCCCCCCTAATTTTTCTATGCCAGTATATAATGGCCGACCAAAATCTTCCTTTATAAATATTTTTTTTCTTATATTATATTTAATAATAATGATAATAATAGCAATAATTAATATTATTATACATTGATATTAAAAATATGATTGGTCAAATTAAATATATTATATAAATTAGGGAAAATAAACCATGTCGAAAAGTTTCAAATTCACCTGTGTGGTTTTTATTTCACGATTTCTTTTCCTGTATACTTAAAACGTACGGATTTCGAGGGGGTTTTGTCGTGCAGCGTTTTAAAACGAGAGGAAAAAAAATGAGTGACGTTCCCAGTTTAATTCGGCCTGAAATGTCCTGTACGCGGTATGCTCGGTGGCACGGTTAAGGTTGCACGTGAGAGCTAATTGATCAGTGGATCGTCAACACGCGTTACACGAGTGCTCGCAACTCTCGCGACCGTGTTAAATTGATTACGCCTCGGTCCCAACTACGCACAGCGTACCCTCTCTTATTCTCAAGTTTACATTGAGCGAGACAGTATCACGGTATAATCTGATCTTCTTCATTTGTCAAATATGCCCAGGCACTTGAATAATTATTGTTCACAATTCTAACGGGACCTTCGCAAACCGCGACCGGAATACATTCAATAAATCACCACAAAATAAAAGGAATACTTGAACAATAGCCGTAAATCTTAAAAATTTTAAAACCACCTGTCAACTTCATTTTAGCAAAAACATTATGCACGGTATTTTTATCGTGAATTATGAAGTGAGTATCCATGAGTTAATGTATACTTAAAGGATTTCAAAGCTTATTTGATAAATCAATTAATATAAATAAACTGAATATATATATATGTCAATATTTTATCATGCAGAAAATGATACTCAGATGAGTATTGCAAATAAAATGCGAGCACGTATCGTTCCCTCATCATTTCGGATTGCTGACAGAGTTTGTCGAGACTAAACAAAAGTTTAAAAAACGCCATGTGCCCATACATATTTTCGTCGGTCTGAAGAATTTTACAATGTGCGAATTTAGTTTGTGGATTTTTCGCTTCTGGATACCAATTTGATTTGGAAGTATACTTGCAGATCTACTTTCTTAAGGGAGATTTTTGGCATTTGGAAAAAAAGGTGCGTTGTTGAGCATAACTTATTTTAAGTAAATGTTTGTTTTAAAAAATAAAAAAATAATGACATTATTGAGGTATAATAGAGCCTCTGTATAAAAAATATGGTCTGTAAAATAAAAATACAAAAGTTTTATAATCTCTATAAATGTAGTTCTCGTTGTACGTGGCCCCTTTTCGAAATAAAATCGCAAAATGACCAGTGTTCACAAAATGTAATTTTGGCGAGTTTTTTACTTATATTCGGGAGCTTCAAAAATACGCCCTAAATTTCGAAAAGAAAACGGTTACGTGCAACGATAACCTACTGCAAGTACGGAAATGTAGGTTTTTCAAAATTGCAGATTGTACAGCTATAGCTGAAGTTATGATTCTGGCCAGGTCGAGCAAAATTGATTCGAGAAAAACACAATTAAAAGTTTTAGTATACGTAAATTGTTGTCTAACCTGCTCGCACTGAATTCTTGAATATTTATACTTTAAGGAAATGCAGAAAGAATCGATTCCTTGACCCATCACAGTGATGTCTCGCACATATTCTTAAATATTTATACTTTAAGAAAATGCAAAACGAATCGATTCTTTGACCCGTCACAGTGATGTCCTGCACATATTCTTGAATATTTATATTTTACGAAAATGTAAAAAAAATCGATTCTTTGACCCGTCACAGTGATGTCCCGTCTTAACACAGCATGTGAGCTAACTTTAGTGAAAGACTGAGCGGCGGCAAGTACTTTTTCACTGGAATTTTTAGGAACATCTTTTTTTTGTTTATTCCATCATACTCCCGTCCACGCGTCTCCCGCCACGCGGAAGCTTTTATATTCGGATTTGCATGGTGAGCTATGGACCGAGACATGCAGCTTGAGGAAAAGCGAAGCAGCAGCCCGAGCGAGTCGCTGTATGCATACGTCTAAAGTTTCTTTCGTTGTTGAGACTCTCGACGCTTTCGTATTTTTTTTAATTTCTCGGTCGAGAATTATTTTTCTTTTTTTATCTGTTTTTCTCGTCTCGGCGGTTATCCACAATGCAACAAGATGTGTGTGTGTGTGTGTGTGTGTGTGTGTGTGTGTGTGTGTGTGTGTGTGTGTGTGTGTGTGTGTGTGTGTGTGTGTGTGTGTGTGTGTGTGTGTGTGTGTGTGTGTGTGTGTGTGTGTGTGTGTGTGTGTGTGTGTGTGTGTGTGTGTGTGTGTGTGTGTGTGTGTGTGTGTGTGTGTGTGTGTGTGTGTGTGTGTGTGTGTGTGTGTGTGTGTGTGTGTGTGTGTGTGTGTGTGTGCGCGTGAGAGAGAGAGAGAGAGAGAGAGAGAAAGAGAGAGAGA
Organism: Ophion costatus; assembly: GCA_951751655.1. Classification (NCBI taxonomy): domain Eukaryota; kingdom Metazoa; phylum Arthropoda; class Insecta; order Hymenoptera; family Ichneumonidae; genus Ophion; species Ophion costatus. The sequence continues at coordinate 31,374,728 of OX632358.1, forward strand.
GAGAGAGAGAGAGAGAGAGAGAGTGAGAGAGAGAGAGAGAGAGAGAGAGAGAGAGAGAGAGAGAGAGAGAGAGAGAAGAGAGAGAGAGAGAGAGAGAGAGAGAGAGAGAGAGAGAGAGAGAGAGAGAGAGAGAGAGAGAGAGAGAGAGAGAGAGAGAGAGAGAGAGAGAGAGAGAGAGAGAGAGCGTGCGTGTGTGTGTGTGTGTGTGTGGCTTTGCATTTCCCTTCCGGTAACTTTGCAACGCTTTCGCGTCGATTTTCGCCGTGCGATTGTGATCGCGAGTCTATTAAATCCAGAATATAACACTTTTGTTCTGTATTCCATTCCCATCTCACCGCCTTTAATTTGAAAACCCTTCAGGCAAAAATTCCATTCGGAATTCTCTGAATAACTTCTCGCGAAACATGTAGTCCGATTAAAGAAAAATACTCACACTTGAATGGAGAAAGAATAACGGTGGTCGGATCTTCTCAAAGATATTTTAAAGTAATAAAAAGAAAAGCTTAGGAATAACGAGCTGTCGTTTGTCGTTACGTACTGAACTCCGACAACCAAGCTGGTGATATGTGGTTGATAGGGAATTGTCAAAAATGCTGAATCCTACTTTAAGGGGGAAAACCACGCTGTGAGAAACGCGTGTCACCGCTTAATTTCTTTTTCAATACTTCGATGGTAGATTTTCATCACTTTACATTTTTGGTTTTTGTTTCATTCAGATCGGTGGACTGCTTCCCGAGTAGAAATCTTGATCCGGCTACAAGAAAGACCTGATCAGGCATCCTGATTTCTTTTGTCCGGCCTTGATCAGGATTTTTTTATCAAGCCCTGATCGTTTTTGAAACGCAAGCCCTGACTTCGGCCTGATCAGGGTAAAAAGTCAAGCTTGAGATGCAGTTCGAAGAGAGAAATTCGCTGTTACTTCAAAAATCACCATTGCCAAAAAAATATTTAATTTGAATAGGAACTATTCAAATCAAGTAGGTTCTTTCCTTGTCTCACGGCCTACTGCGATCCTATTTGTTTCGAATTTATTTTTCAGAATATAGAATATACGAAAGAATATTTCATAAATCCAAAATAAAATAAAATACTTAATTTAGAGTTCTACCACAACGATTTTGTAGCATAATTCGTCATTTATAAATCCGTTTGCCTGACTACCGCCTGAAATCAGGCGGCTCAGGCAACTCGAGGTTGCCGTAAATCCGGTTGCCTGACTATCGCCTGACTGACTATCGCCTGAAAGCAGCCGAATCAGGCAAATCAAGGCACACCGTAAGGCCTCCGTACTACAGCATGATCAGGCCCGGATCAAATGTCAGGCCAACCCGCCAATATTCTCACTAGGGTTGTGGTCGAAACTGCAAAACCACCCCTCGACACGCCTTTCTTTGAGGGGTCGTTTTCCCCCTGGAAACCGATTTTCCTCAAATAAAAAAAAACTACGTTTCTGGAAGTTTTCAATGCTTCATCACATACATGAGCTTCAACCAAATCGAAGGCGGACACTAAGTGATGTTGTGAGTCACAGAATGGTGTAAATAAATTCCTACCAATACCCCTTTCTATAATGTTCTAATCTCTTTCTCCATACTCACGTTTACCTAACAAAATAAGAACCTTATCAACACATTGATTTCAACCTATGATATTTACATGATCAATATTAAAAGCTGCCGCGTTTTATTCTGAAATTAGCCAGTTTTTTTTCAGCATAAACTTTTAAAAAATTCGAAAACATATACCTATAAACGATACTGTAAATTATCCTTTTTCTACATTTGAGAAATACTCAAGAAATGTGTTGTGACTAGTGACATCTTTGAAATATATTATTTTTTAAATCCACACTTCGTGAAAATCGTTGCTACGCAAAAAATTTTGGAATTTCCGAAAAAAAATAGTCAAGGAAATCTTCAATTCGGACTTCACCAAAAAATTCGGTGGCGTTTTGTTATCGGCTCTTTGCTGTTCCGTAATGATAAAAGACATCGAATAAATTCCCTGTGGAACTAGGTCTTTTCCCCAACTTAATCTTATTATCTAAATCATGAGAAAGTTGCTGGAATGCATTTAAAGAAATTGCAACGTTTTTTTAAACGTAATCCCGATTCTAAATAATTACTTGAGTAGATTGACATTTTTTATATACGTTTTTGAGCAAATGGTTTAGAAAGAAAAGTTTACCGCCACCCCCCGTGCGCATCAAAAACAAAGTTGTTCTTTTTGGCAATCCTTTCACCCTGAAAGTTTTCATAATAGAAGAAAAGTTTCAACGATCTTACTTCCCCTAAATCGCGACAGTATAGATATGTGTGTGTGCTCATATGTATTTGCGTGATCGCCTGCAAAGAACAATACTCGCGTTATTACTTTGCTCAAGTGACACTTTTTGCGGGCTGTCTTTTATCATTGTCGGCTGCGTGTATACGGTACAATTTGTCAAGAAAATTATATGTTATTTTTTCCATAATGCGGTGGTTCTTTCCATGATTACTTACAGTGTTAACGGGGTATCCCTCTCTAGAAGCCGAATTTGAAGGGTCAGAATGATGAATTTTTTTCCAGCAACACATTGGTTGGAATAAATTAATTTTTTCCCAGCATGTTGTACACATGTTTCTGATTACGAGGTAATTGTTTCGGAAGAAAATCTTTTAAAGTGCTCGTGGTGCTGCAGTTGGTGTTACAGTCCTCCAGCGGCTAGGCTCAAGACGGCAGGATCTCTACCAGGCTCAAATGTAATCTGAAACAGAAACAACAAACTTTTCTTCAAATAGATCCAACTGGCTATGGGTTCGCGATCCACTGTTCGAAATTTCGAAAAATACGAAAAATGACAGTTCCTTTAAAACAACCTCATTTTTCTCTTGAAAAAAGCACGCTGAAGTCATTGTTATTAACGAATGGTTCATTCAATATGAAAATGCGATCGTGAATCGAAAATGACTACTGTTTTAACGCTAGCCGTGCAAATTCAAGTCAATAGTGAGTGTGAAAGTTACTCATGATATAAATCCCGCCGTGTCAAGATATGTAGTTTCGAGATAATCGCGTTCAAAGTTTTGGTACATATTTTACACGATTTTGTAAAATATTGTCGCCCTAGTCAGCGATTCCGGCACCATCTAAGTGTCCTTTCTCATCATCGAGATCGCATTCGGGCCTCTTGTGAGTGTTCTTGTGCTTTGATGTCGGCTTTCGTTACCGCAGCTACCGTTTATTTATTAATCGAGGTAATTCACATTTTCCAAAATCCCTATGGAAATAATAAACGAGATTTATGAAACGATCCGAACGTACCTTTTAAGGATGTTGAGTCCCTATGAAACATGTTAATGTTAATTATTCAATAAATAGCTTCTTAATCGTCCTGAAATTTTTACACGACCTCCTGAATACTTCATGTAAAAACATACCAAGTTTTCAGAATTCTATCATCATTACTTCAACCTCCTTAAGGGTAAAAATAAAAAAATGATAAGAAAATTCTGAAAATTTGGTATGTTTTTGTATGAAGTATTTAAGAGGTCGTGTTAAAATTTCACGACCATTAGGAAGCTCGTTATTAAAAAATTAACATTTTGTTAAGACCATTTTTTAAAAGAAATTGAAAAAAATGTATCAATAAACTTCGTTCTGTGTCCGTTGCTTTCAGTATATTGTAGATATTACAAAATTGACAGGTAAAAAAAAACTGATTGCAAAGTTACATCAGTTTCCATAAGACAACATTTAACTTGTGAATGTTAATTGTTCAATAACGAGCTTCCTAATTGTTGTGAAATTTTTACATGACCTGTGAAATACTTCATACAAAAACGTACCAAATTTTCAGAGTTTTATTGTCATTAGCAATTTGGGACTCAACATCCTTAATCGAATTTCGTTCGAATTGGGTTGATTTTCGTCATTGAATATATAAAGCCAGACTGTGAGTCACTGGTTTATGAAATCGAGTCCTCGCTAAAAGATGACCCACGAGTTAGAGCATCAATTTCGAAATAGTAAACGAGATTTATTATGAGACAATCAGAACGTAACTTGTCAGTCGTAAGAGAGTATAGGTACTCGAGTGCTGTTTCTCATTCGCGGTTAGACACGATGGGACACATTGTAGATCATTTCATCTGCGACGATAATCGAAAGCATTCACGAATAAATCATGAGCGTAAATTAACTCCGGCCTGGAGGGACGTAACTGCGTTGCACTATTCATACGCTGCTCTTATCCGCAATTCAGTCCTCTGAATATATGCCACACATTTGTACCCCATTATTAATATTTTTAATTGCACGAAAGCACAAAATATAATTGTGAAAGCGCATAATTTACGATTATTTTTTTTATTTCTGTCCAGAATCTACGGGTATGCGTGCATACCCATGTTGATCCACGTACACACATCCACACACACGCACATGTACCTGAATTCGTTTACGTTTGCACAGGGTAAAATGTGGTTTAAAATAGCAGCAGTGGCGTCTGGCGTGTTCTCCCTTGAAGCTGGTGCTCTTGCAAATGCATCAGTTGGGCCTGGCAGCAGCACTCTGATATTATAAACAACTTTTCTACATACGTATACACATTTGTATGTGCGTGCGCGCGCGCGCGCGCGTGTGTGTGTGTGTGTGTGTGTGCAACAGAGCAAGGATTTGTACATTTGTACATAAGTGTACAATGAACAACAAAAGTGCATACAGTAGCGCCCTCAGTGTTATTATACGTTTACCGAGGAATGAAAAACCACTCATGGGACCAAAGCATAGTCACGCATTTTTTAATCTCCTTCGCAAAGCGTTTGTCATTTGAAATTAAAATGTTTCGTTTATTATGCTTTGAAAGAAGAATAAATGAGAACACGACCTCCAGGAAATAGAAAATTTCACGAACGTTTAGTACTTGCATTACGGCAAAAGGATATATATATATATAAACAGCCTTATTCGGCCCGTCACTGTGGTGTCCTCCCTTAACAAAATTCTGGTAGTCAGGATTACATAGATATAAAAAGTTTAAAATATAATTTCTTCATGGAGATATATATATATGTCTCCTCTATTCGTATATATATATATCTATATATATATATCTATATATATTTATACAGGGTGAGACACATAAAGTGTTACAGAGCAATAGCACTCAAACTATTGATCATATTCAACAATGTTTCAGACAAAAGTTTCAGTGTTCGAGAAGAATGTCATACTGGACCGCCCTATGTTTTTATCGGTGGAGGCGCTGAAGCTACGTCAAGGTCAACTCCACTTTTTTAAATGGAACCATGTATTTTTTTGCGTGACTAGAATGACTTTGTGTTGTAAGTCCCTAATTCGTGTTAAAATCGGTAATAATATCATCGAAAAAATACATTGTTCCATTTTAAAAAGTGGAGTTGTCCTTGACGTAGCTTCAGCGCCTCAAACGATAAAAAAAAATAGGGTGGTCCAGTATGACGGCATTCTCGAACACTGAAACTTTTGTCTGAAACATTTTTGGATATGATCAATGGTTTAAGTGCTATTGCTCTGTAACACTTTATGTCCCTCACCCTGTATATATATTTATTTGAAGAAATTATATTTTAAACTTTTATTTTCACTTTGTTTCACTTTGACTACCAGAATTTTGTTAAGGGAGGACACCACAGTGGCAGGCCGAATAAGGTCGTTTATTCCGATTTTTTGTCTACTAGATTATTTATTTGAGATTTCGGTCTGCATTTTCCACTATTTTCAAACGGGCATTTTTCATTAACTACCCAGATAGACAGACATTCTAGGTAACTATAAGCTTAGCAATAAAACAAAATTTCTCACATACGATTCTTGCCCTTATAGAAAAGCAACCGAATTTGTACACTCACGAGGCTCTTCATCTCTACAGGAACGTTCCGACGAGCAAAAAAGTGTGAGGTCAATATCTGACCCGGTCTCGCGTTAGTCGGGGAAAAAAATAGGTCATGAGTTGTATCCCTAGAACGCATATTCCTATTTATAGAGCCTGGGTATGGAAAAAAACGAAGGTGTTGGAGTTTGCATCGTTGCAACGCAACCGAAATTTTCTTTCATGAGAACTTCCTCCTCATTTCCGTACTTTTATTATTATACAAAATTTTTTTCCAAGTTTATATTCTAGATCTAGCTCTAAATAAATCTTTTATAAAATTTTTGACGAATTTTTGCACACAAAATTCGCCACAAGAAATCAAAGCTTTTCGGAAATGTTCATTTTCATTACCTTCCAAGGTTGCAACCTTCAGTCCCATAAAAAAGTGTAACGGGTCATCTTCTTTGTACAACAAAATCGGATAAATTCACTAATAAAAGTTTCTTTTCAACTTTTCCTTGTGATATATTCAACTTTTATTTGTGACATATCGCTCGTCCTCTAAAAACCTGTCATAACACAGAAAAGTCTTCCACTACAATTGGCTACATTATTTAAAATCCTCAAAAGAGTTAATAAATATCACATTAAACAAAATCATTACCACAAACCTCACAAAATCTTCTTTTGCAATTGGCTACATTATTGATAATCCTCAAAAGGTTTAATAAATTTCACAATAAATAAAATCATTACAGTCACCTCACGAATGTGAAAAAAAAATTGAAATGCGTTTTTTTTCAAAACAGCATTTTTCTTCATAAAATTTTTTATAAATAATAACGTTGGGAAGCTTTCTGCGGAATGCACAATAGTTCAATCGAAATCATTCCTCGCCGCGCAATGGACTGGATCGAGCTACGTATACTTTTTTTCTTTTTACGAAAGTATACGACACGAAAGTCCCCTCATTTTTCATTTGAGCGAAATGTCATTCCAACAGTATCGCGATGCAAGTGAACCACCGAGAATTCGCGTTCACGCGAATGCGTAACTCGTAAAGTTACGCCGTAGAGTTATCGGGCGTAAAATTTTCTTACGTGAGAAACATTCGCGAACGCCCGACCACATTAATAAACGTCTTTGGGCCAATAGAAAAGTGTGTATACGGATATACGTGTAGGGAAAATGGGGCGCAATGAGGTCGAAAGAGAACGAAACAAAACGAGGTTGGCGTTGAGCAAGGCATTTTTCTTTTTGTGAAAAAGTTCTTTAAAGCACCTTGTGAAAGGCACGTCTCACTTATTATCCTTGGGAAAACGACGAGAGAAAAAAAGATGGGGATTTGCCCCGCGTCTCGGTCAAAAGCACCCTCGGAACTTTCCGTCCCTTTTCCGCGCTCTCTCCCTTTCTCTCTTTCGCTCTTTTCCACCCCTGTGCAGTGTCGGACGGTGGACTTGGCCTCTGTGGTCGTCGGAGCTTTTTCCACGGAGCTCACCATCTCACTGGCTTCCTGTATCCGCTCGCTGCCCTCCGTTTCTTCGTTTTTTTCAATTTTCTTTCGTTTCGAAAGACAAAGTCTTCGCTCGGTCGTCAGTCTCTTCTCGGTTTCATATTCTTTCCGTTCTTCCTCTATCGATATAATCAGCGTGAGTCAGAAATAAATATACATATTTCTGACCAGTTGCGCATCGGTTGGTCGCGAACTCATCTTTTCTAGCCTCGGAGTTGGCTTCATTGAAATTGAAACGCTTGCATTAATGGAACTAATTAATGGGCGAATTATCGTTTGAATGCGATTAGTTAAGGGAATTGAGTCGAAGCCAGTGTGAGAGCTGCATGTGCTCGTAAGAAGGAAATATTTATATAGTGATTAGCTTTGCCTTCGACGTTGACTACGTTGAAATCCTATCGATGGCGAATCTACCTCTTCCGTTCAACTTTTTCTTTCAGCGAGATCGAATGAAAGATACCGAGATCAGTCGCCCTACTCCGCTATGCGAAATTCTCACCCACTAAAATCTCCCTATCTCTCTCTCTCCCGTCTCCTTCTCGCCATCGCCCCTCGCGTCATTAAGCACGCCTCAATATCTGTAGATTTTTGTCTATTCGTTCGTTTGCTTTACACTCGTCGTTTTATTTTATTTTTTAGTCATATTTTCTGATATTTTACTGATTCACTGATATTTTGAGGGCTGGTTCCCCCCTTAAACCCGTTTTTCCACCGATGCAATAAATATGCGTCTAATGGGTTTTAATGCTTCATCACATATATGAGTTCCAACAAAATCGAAGGGTGACACTTGAGGGATGTTCCTTGTTAGCGAGTCTCGAGTAAGTGAGCTCCTTCCTTACGAAAATCCTGCCCTTTTGTACTGACCTGTTTTTCGCTTTTTTACAAGCTTTTATTTAACTTGACTTTCTGTGAGATGCAAAACGAAAAATCGATATGCCACCCACTTCCTGACTTTGCAATTTTGCAAACATGTATATGTAATTTTGCAATGTTGCAAACATGCTTCTAAAAGGTGACAATGCATGGATCGATAAAAAAAAATATCCATAAAATTTTCAACTTTTCATGTGAAATTAGTTATATCTAATCATCCATGTAAAATCTCACTAACACATACAAACAAATTCGTAGCCGACTGTGTTTTTATATGTGAAACGTTTTTATGCAGCAAATAGTCGTAACTTCAATCCCAATTATAGTCTTTGTTATTTTTTACAAGCGTTTCATGTTCCTAACGTACAAACTCGTAAACTAGTAAACTACTGGTAACAACTAATTAGTAAAATCAATTAAAGACTAAAAAGTCGAAAATAATTTAAATGTGAAAAATATTTTCAAAAACAATGCAGTACTTTCAGAAACACTTTTATTTAATGCAGTAAAAAGTAGAAAATCTTTTTTTTACCAAGTCACCTGTATGTGACTATAAATAAAAGCTTGGGTCGCTCAAAATTTAGACACAATCTTTAACGTACATAAATCCGTTAACACATCAACTGTATTTAATTTACCGTAAAACAACCGAAGATTTCTTAAATAAGAATCCTGAAACTGAGTATAAACATGTGATAATAACTTTTTCTCTAATCTCTATTGCGCCAAATGAAATACGGTTAATGAAACTGAATTGATCTAATTTATTAAACATGTGAAAAGTTGTGCGCCTCGAGCTTTCATTTACAATCACATATACAGTGGGTGAAAAAGTATTTGTACATCTCACACGAAACCGTTGTTAATTTGGCTTTATTTATTTGTTCTTGTTTTCCCAAGATTTTTGTAAACAGTCACCTATACAGTTACAGTCACTTTTACTTTTTTCGAAGGACAATTGGAAAAAGACAAGGTGTACAAATATTTCCTTTACCCCCTGTAGGTGACTAGGTAAAAAAATGATTTTCGACCTTTTAGTATAGTAAATTAAATCTTGTTTTTTTTTTAATATTTCTTTTACGTATAAATGTCTTACCCCTTCTCTCTCTCTCTCTCTCTCTCTCTCTCTCTCTCTCTCTCTCTCTCTCTCTCTCCCCACAATGCCTCTAAATGTATTCCTCTTAATTTAATGTTCATAATTTTTTCTTTTTTTCTTCTAAGTTGCTCCTTTCGCAGTATACATATTATCCGAAAGACCGTCGAATTTGTTTTTTACCATACCACAATCGATTGGATTAAGCCATTTTTTCCTCCACTAAACACACACCCACGTACGTATGTTACGTGGTCCGATTCAACGCTTATAAACGAATCCCCATTACACAAAAAAAGTGTACGAAAATAACGACGTGCGGGGGTAAAAGGAAAATCCAATTTAAAAGAATTCGCCGCACAGGGCACAGGTCAAGAAGAACCGAAATACATTTTAAATGATAGGACTGTGGTGCGATATGTGAAAGATTGAAACGACGACACTAGCCGTGGCGGGGGTGTAAGAGTCGGGGGTTCTCATGCTAATGTATATTTATGTATTAGCCAAGCATTATTTATACGTCCGATGAATATGCATTGTTTGGCGCGGCAGTAGCGAGGTGTCGAGTGCAGACCCGTCGCTATCACTGCCTCATCAATCACACACAGCTCCACATATACCTACAGACATATACGCACATACACACATGCGTTGTCGTATGCACAATGTGTACATGCATCTACTGCTGGAAAACAAACAGGAGGTTGCAATTCGTATCATTTTGTGCGTCGAATCCTAAGAGTTACGTCTTTTTGAGTGTTAGGAGTTTATACATACACACATAAGACTCACATGTGTGTGTGTGTGTGTGTGTGTGTGTGTGTGTGTGTGTGTGTGTGTGTGTGTGTGTGTGGGTGTGGGTGTGTGTGCGTGTGTTTGGGTGTATATATATACTACTGTTGTCTCGGTACTATCTGCTCGCTCGCAAGAGCGTGGACCAGCTCGCCTCACCAGCAAAATCTGTCGGTCCTCACATCCCACAGTCCGCCCATGTCATATCTCACCCTTCGCTTTACGCGACCTGCTGTTGCTGCTACTGCTCGAAGGGCGGACGCCCGCAATTGACACTAATTTACGTAACTTTTTCGCAGTCCGCACATGTCACCACGACCAACCCCTTTTACCCCTAATATTCCATCTCTCTCCTCGTGGTCTCCGTTCTTTCACAAACTCTCGTTGACTTTCTAGCGCGCTCTCTCTCTCTCCCTCTCCCTCTCTCCCTCCCCCTTCTTTCTCCCTCTTTCTCTCGCTCTCTCTCCCTCTATTCTCGCTCAGGACCAAACAAGAAGTTGTCCACAAGTGATTGTGTAATACATCACAGAACGTGAACGCGTCAAGCCAGTATTGCCAAAAGAGAGGTGATAAAACAGCACAGTACAATAGGAAAGGCAAGTTTCTCGTGCATGAGAAAACAAAAGTGCGTAATATTTCTTTTCACAATCAGTAAGTTTATTGTAGGATGTCTCTCGAATCGCGAGATATTGAGGAATAAATCGATTGCCAGATGTAAATTATCAAAGCGTTAGGTCTGAGAAGGAACATCCCTTAAGGCCTCAGGCCACAGTAACGGGTATAAAATCATGTGCGAATTTAACAATTTTTTTCGTATGATAAAAGGTGATGATAAATGTGATAAAAGTGATAAATGTGATTCACTCATTCACTATTTAGTATTTAGTAATATATAATAGTATAATATATTTAGTATTTAGTATTATTTAGTACTATTTACTATTTAGTATTTAGTAATATATAATAGTAAAGTATATTTAAATACTAAATAGTGATTCACCCATTCACTATTAAGTATTTAGTAATCACATGATAAAAGTGATTCACTCATTCACTATTTAGTATGATATTCATACTAAATAGATGTGTAATTAATTTTATGAGCGAATCACTTTTTCATACGAAAAAAATGGTTAAATTCGCACATGATTTTATACCCGTTACTGTGGCCTAGGGCCTTAAGTGTTCGCCTTCGACTTTGTTGAAACTCATATATGTGACAACGCATTAAAAACTATTGGACGCGTATTTTTTTCATCTGCGGAAAAAACGGTTTTAAGGGGGGAATCCACCCCTCAAAGAAAGGCGTGTCGGGAGTTTGTGCGGTTTCGACCACAAGCACAGTTCACCGATCTGATTGAAACAAGAATCAAATTTCTTATATTTGGAAGCAATGAAAAATCCACTACAGAAGTTTGAACGAATCTAAATAAAGGGGTGACCGCCTTTTTGGGGAGTCGTGTACCCTCTTAACGGGGTATCCCTCTCTGGAAGCCCAATTTGAAGGATCAGAACGATGATTTTTTTTCTAGTAACACATCGATTGGAATCAATTAATTTTTACCCAGAAAGTTGTACATTTGTTTGTGGTTACAATGTAATTTTTTCGGAGGAAAATCTTTCGAGGTGTTCGTGGTGGCGGGATCTCTACCAGGCTCAAATGTAACTCAAAACGGAAACAAAAATGTTTACTTCAAATATATACAACTGGCTATGGGTTTACATTCTACTTTTCGAAATTTCGAAAAATACGAAAAATGACAGCTTCTCTGACGAAAACCTCATTTTTTTTTTGAAAAACAGCATGCTGAAGTCATTGTTATAAACAAATGGTTCACCCAATTAAAAATGCGATCGTGAACCGAAAATGACTACTGTCTGAACGCTAATCGTTCACATTCAAGTCAATAACGTGAAAGTTGCTCAAGATGTCAAGACATGTAGTTTCATGATAATCGCGTTCAAACTCGCCGGATCGCGGTAAACCCGACACACACTGTTCCACTAAAATAGGTGTAACGTCGTCAATTTTTATAATATCAGGCCCCGGTTGGTCTTAAAATATTCTTGAAAGTTCGAACTATAACAATATGCAAAAAACGATTTTTTGAAGTTTCCAGAGGGGGATACCTTCGTAAAATCGTTTTTCTGCCGATAAAGAAAATATGTGTCTAATAGCTTTCAATGCTTCATGACATATATGAGTTTCAACGAAATTGAAGGCGGTCACTTAAGTGATGCTCCTTGTGCGTCGAAGTAAATGTTTGGCGTTTATTTTTTATGACGTTGTATGTTTGGCGTTTATGTTTATGATGTTGAATGACGTATAAACATCACGAAAATGACATACACAAGGAGTACGCGAAATTTTTATTTTTTTATTTTCACAGCCCTTTTTTCAAAGCGCTTCCCAGCGCACCGAAACGCACGACACAGCCTAGACGATAAAAGTGGCAATTTGCAGTCGTTTAGTCCGGTCGTTGTACAAAAAATAAACAACGACCTACTATCAAAATGCCTCGGTGGGTACACTCAGAATTAAAATGAGAGCTTCAATTTCGTCGTGTTGATGATAGCTCCGAAATCAGTTTTCAAACTTTGAAAGCGTTTATCTCGAAATCACGTTTTTGAAATCGGGAAGACGCATAATTCGGGCAGTTTTCATCCGATTGACTTTAAATTCTGATTGTAGCTTCTTAGATTGGTTCTCCAAAGAAGAACATAGGATTTTCACGATTCATCAATAATTCTCGTTTTTGTAGACAAATTAAGGCCGACTTTTCAAGCAAATGTTGGCTTTTGCGAAATAACAATTCAAATTCTTTAACAATTGTATGTTATTCTCTAGCAATCCTGATGTGAAAGACGAACCTCTTCTTGTGCTTCTGGATGTCGAACCATAAAAGTTCTACGTCCTTCCGCAGAGCGTCTGAAAAACGCTTTCAGTGTAGTTAAAACTGAGCCGTTATTTTGTTTTTGTTCATAAATGGTTTTTTCGTTTACGTCATACACGTATACAAATGTAGAATGAACTCTCCTAACCTCATTTCCATTGCTTCCTTATTATTATAAAAAACCCCAAAAGGTTCTTTTTTCGGTAAGCCACATAGATGTAACGCCTTAAGGCATTAATATTTTTAACGTTGCTTCGTATGCCCTGTAGGTTTTTCCGACCCCACTATTGTACATCTGCCATTATACCCTTACTTGTCACTGTACTATTTTCCGTTCCTTGGAGAAATCATAGAAAACCTTTAGTTTCACGGAATTTTAGTTGCGTCACCACCGTAAACTCACAATCAGGGAAACTGCCGCGCGCTAATTATTCGGGTTGCAAGCCATTGGGCGGCTAAACGGTTACCCATACAAGTATTGGCCCAGGCCAACTATACTCACACGGAACATCACTTTGGTGTTCTCCTCCGACGTTGTTGAAACTTTTTTATGTGGAAGAGTATCAAAAACTAAAAGACACGTATTTTTTTTTATCGGCGGAAAAACGGTTTCAAGGGGTGAAACGCACCCATAAAAATGAGGATGTTTTTCATTTTTCGTCGATCACGTTTTAACTGTACGCGATAAAAAAAAAATCAATTTCAACAATGTTTTCTTTCGTGTACTATATATTGGAGATGAGAACGATAACGTTATCGACGAAAAACACCCCTTTTTTGCCGAGGGTGCGTTTCACCCCTTAAAACCGTTTTTCCGCCGATAAAAAAACATACGTGTCTTCTAGTTTTTGATATTCTTCCACATAAAAAAGTTTCAACAAAATCGGAGGAGGACACCAAAGTGATGTTCCTTGTCGGCATGGGCGATCGCCGCGAACCACGCGGCCATTTCCGTAATAGAAGTATCGGAACTTTATAGGTTCGTGATTTTTGTATATGTTGAGCTGTTGAACTGCACTTATCAACCTCACGCACACATAGCGAATGCGTTATCAATCTCATTGATTCGCATCGCCCTGAATTTTATTGACCCTTCTCCTCTACCATCCCCTGAATTCAGACCGTCGTAAAAATCGAGCTGCGGAAAGTCGTACCACAATATTTTACGACTCTGGCAGAAACAAAGGGACATTAAGTCTATGGCCATTGTCAATCTGAGCTGTCGGACCCTCATTCTCTCTGATGCTCACCACGTCGCAAAAACTGTGCGTGTGCGATTAGAACAAAAATAAATCATAGGTTTTTAAATAACTATTTCGAGGGTTGACCTTTGGTGTGTCGTATCGGGCAATATTTGGATAGGTGACCGCTAAGCCGCAGATTAGCTTGCGCACTTATTCCACAGCGGGAGGCAACTGTTTACTGACAGGGAAACTTTTCCGTATCACCCTCCAGTTTCGTCCAATTCGCGATATTTTATTTTTCACGAAAATATTAAGCCAGGATTTTATAATCAACGGAAAAACAGTTTTAGGGGGTAGAATTTAGTCAAATTTAGATACGGTCGGTGTGATTTTTCCATTTGCGCATATTTCTCGTTGCGATGTACCATTGCAATGAATTGAAGAACACTGTTTATGGCGAATACTGCAGTGGACTTTTTGAAAATTTGACGGGGTTCATTTATCAACATAAGTAGGGGTTAAAAGTTGAAAAATCTTTATAACGATAAAAACTTTATATTTCAATGGAGCCTTTATTTAAGAGAGGTAGGAAAAGTAGGAATTACGAATTTTTGTAGTTTTTCAAGAAAAAATAACTTCGTGGCCTAAAATGAACGAAATTGGCTAGGGGTACCGAAAATGGTATCATATATCAGTAGCCCACCCCTCCAACGTTTAAAAAAAACCTTAAAGAGAATGCCATTTTTTATTACTCGCCATAAGCGTTATTCTCGAATAGGTTTAAATTAAATATCTCGACTAGAAATATGTGAAACATCAAAAATCACATTAAGGATGTCCACGTTTGAGGGTGAATTTCACCACTTGGAACTGGGACCTCTCATATTTCAATGGAAATTAACACATCACCAATGAAACGAAATCGGAGGAGAAAAACGGAAACAGTTTCCTTGCGAGTTTCCAATACCACATGTGAAACTCAGTACACTATAGCCATTTTTATGGACATAGCAACTTTTCCTCAGTTTCCCTGTGCCCTCGTGCAAATGCGATACAATTTAATGTGTTTGGGCAATACCGACTGTCGGTGATATCTGAGAGGTCTGCAAGGAATTAGAAACGGCGAAGTGACAAGCATGGGGTAAAATTGAAGGCAACAGGATCGTAAAAGCACCTGAGTCCAACCAAAAAACTTTGACGGGCACAAACATCTACCTAGGTGGGTAAAAAAATTACATTTTCCATAAATACTTTTATTCGATAGTATCACCTTTTAGCTATATTCCCTGAAAATTTCATTGAAATATTCCTAAAATTGAATAAACTACAGCTTCTAACAGTCAAAGTCGGTGGACATGATATCTCGAGAACCACTTGATGGATTGTTTCCATATTTACAGGAGATACAATGGGAAACGTCGTTGACGATCTCACTTTTCAAAAATCCATCTTCATTTTTTAATAGTTACGTATAAATGCCGACTTTGTCCATAAATTTTGTATGCTCGGGTTTCAATTCGTCACCACGTTGTTAAAAAAAAATTATTAAAAAAATCGACGATCGTCAACGACTCATATTTATCGTGAACTCGAATTTCCCTTTTGGTTTTTAGATTTCGGATGGACCGTTTAAGCCGGGGCGTGTCCACCGCCAAACGTCGCGAAAAAATGTTATCACCTGCCAGTGGCCATGCTTGTCTTGTTTTGCCTTGGTGATTTTTTAAAAAGGATGTCAATATGTACTTTTGTGTTAAAAAAAATACATTTCTTTTCTACTAACCGTTTCCCAGAGAAAAAAAATCAGAAATTTGCAATCTTTTGGGCCTCTACGTAAATGTAGCCCCTTAAAAATGAAAAATAACGGATAAGGATCATGCCACGGTGAATAACGATTGTGAATTGTTGCGCAATTATTATATTATGTCAATATTTCGTTCGTTATTAAATCCATGAGGATGTGTCGCTCGGTAACAAGAGAGCTTTACCCTAATCGCTTTACGTACAGCCAATGTGGGATTATAGTGACTTTTGCCTTTTCAGGCATCGCGACATTATGTATATAACTGTATAATGCGGATTGGAGGTGAATCGGTGGGTGTTCGGGATCGCTATATCATCGGCATTGTGTGGTTACGTGTCAACGCCTCTGACGAAGTATTGGCCCGTGTGAGAGAGACGGAAGATGAGAGGAGAGAGCAGCGCGCGCGCGAGCGGCCAGCAGTACCGTCGAATGATATTCAGAACGTTAATCGCTCGGATCAATGGGCCTGCCACCACAAAACTCTCCCGATAGTAGCCGCTTCAACTATCGGGCTAACCCACGGATCAGTACGTGGCATTCCACGTCAGAGCAGCCGTTCTACTGTAATTTTGCTTTTGCAAACATAAATCCAACGCAACAGCGATACAATATTTCGCCCAGCGACGGAATTCTGTCGCTTTCGCGGAATCACAAATTCGACTGCCTCGACTAACGATATATTTGGCGAACGAAATTGTTTTACTCGAATACCAATATTGGACCCCGCCATTGCCAAAGAAAATCGAAAATATCGAAACGTTTTATTTTCTTTTTTTTTCGTTAGGTGTCAGGTCTAATCATAACACAGGCCTACAAGAACAATTTTTTTGTGTCTACACTGAGAGAAATGTATAGTAACTTCAACCGTGTTTATATTACCCTGAGGGGATACTAATAGTAGTAGTAGTAGTAATATTTATTCCTAATTGTACACACATTGCGCTTTTCATTTCCCTCGTATTACACGTCTTATGTTTCTTATGTTTACTGAACATTTGAACCTCTTAACTTTATTACCATTTCAATCCTTACATCTACTTATAATAATGTAGCCTTATGTTTTTTTTGCGTCCTTGCTAGTCTTCCGAACTCTCTACTATAATAGAAAATTTCCTTAACCACCTCTCCTTTTAGAGTCTTAATCCACCAGTACCTTAGACTGTCTCCTTCTCTTCCCTTCCTCCACAAGTCCACCACTTTTACCCACTTCGTCTTGATTTTTTCCCTTGCCTTTTCACATTTCCAGATGTTTTCGATCGGAAGGGACAATAATATTTTATAGTCATGGTTACTGCCTAAAATATAGTACTGCTCATGATATTTTAGCAGTTGTGTTAACTATGCTCATATGTTAACCGCAACCAACAATCTTTCAAGCATACGTTGATTGTCAATGCTATGTAATATAGTCGGTTTTCATAAAATGGATATTTCCTTACAGTATAAAAAAATAGTGATTTTTACCATATTGTATGGTATGTCTACTACATGTATATAATATTTCATAAATTCAAAAATTCAAGAATTTTCATTTGTGAGTACTACCTGTACGATTGTTTATCATGATTTGTTATTCCCTGACCTCCTGAAATGATTCCTATTAAAGAAAATATTTCACCTACATGGAGATTCGAACCTACGACCTACCTATCTATATTTACGGACGCTGCCACTACTTGTATGCTACCGGGTACTTATGTTACTCCGATCGTCGATTTGGAATAACGGATAAAAGTAATCCCAGCTGCAATTCCGAATAGCTGTTACCTCTGATATAGGTGGAATTTTGCACAGATCGCCTTTCTATTAATATATGTCACTATATGCCTCAATGGATTTGTGGAATAGAAATATCGAATTGTAAAAACATATAAATGAATAAATGAAAAATATAAGTCTGTCAATTTTGATCGGATCACCTTGACATTTTCGGAGTACATTTATAAGATGATATACTGTCGAAATACATTGGTTTTGGAAAAAAGTGATTTTTCGACTTTTACAAAGGCATAACGCATTAAAAGAACATTTCTGCGGTACATTATCGACTTCACCGAGGTAATTTTAAGTGCACATTTGATTCGTAGCTTCGTATTTACAATTTTTGGATGTCAATGTAAATACTGGATGTTTCAATAAATGGAAAAAAACTGCTTTACAATTTTGGGAATTTTGTTTTATTCGCGTTTATAGAAGCCTACTCTCACTATTGCATCATTGGCGAAGGATTCAACGCATAAAGCGACCCATAGTGTACAGATTCGCCGATACACATTATATGCAATATATTTATATCTGTATCATTGAACAATCGAACCACCGAGTAACTAAAATCACGAAAGGTATAACACGAGCGAACGCCCCCAAGGGGGTGGTTCTGCTGGAACAAGGTGATCGTATTCGGGTTTGCGCTCCGAAATCAGTAATGACCAATTCAATCGTAGCAATTTCACGCGCGAATTCGTTGCCGCTAACGCCACGGACCTCTCGGCCTGTCACTGCGGAAAGTGATAAATGTAAGCCCGTCGGCAAGGGCTTACGCATTGTACCAAAATGTAGTATCGTCAGACCCGAGGCGGTGACAAAATGTGACAATCACTGTCCAAAGTGTGGAAATAATAAATTATACCGGTTACAAAGCATCATCAATTTTCCACCTATGGGTCGTTATGAATGGCAGCTTTGAAAGTGTCATAGGAATTTATTATTCTCGACACAACGAAAACATGATCGGATCGCGCATGGGGAAATTAAGAAGTCATTTGTGGCATTTAAAGGAAATAGACCTTTTTTCAATTAGTCATTAATTTTATGGTGTATAATTTAAATGATTTACGGACATTTATTCAATGCAAAGATAACCAAGATTTATTCGATGCAATGAAAAATATAAAGAAATTACATTTTTCAAACCATCGTGCGTTTCTGTGCAGTTTCAGATTTCTAAGTGAATTCATTTTTCTGGATTTTTTACCAAAATGAAAAATAATACAATTTATTCTAGGGTTCAATTTTTAAAAAGTTAATAATACGGTTTAGAATTTCAGGTACTTTCATGGTACATTTTCAGAAATATGATGTTTAAATGGTAAGGAGCAAAGTTTTAGAGATCGAGCGGTATTTTCGAACAAAGTATATCGTATCCAATTTCGTGAACAATGACGAAACACTTTTTACTTCCAGGGCACATGAGTTTTTAGACGAAAAGTCTGTTCACATTGTGACTTTTTTAAAATTTGCAATTTAGTTATAATCTACTGCCACTATAATTAATTATCGGTGTCTGAAATATTCACCAGAGTAGCGTATGATACAATATATGTCAGGGTTGAATGTTGATAAAATCGTTGTAAGGAATTAAGGAATTTTAAATTTTCAGGAAATGCTCTCTTAAAATTTGGGATATTTAGTTGAGTTTCTGTATACATAAAATTCTGGTAAAAGCTTCATATTTTACATAATGATGATAAGCAAAGTTTAACGTTGCATTATCAAAATACAGATTTAAACAAGATGTCGTGCTCATCCCAAACTTGCATATTGTTTCTTCATCATTCTATTCCACTCACGAAGCTTCCTTTATTAGGAAAACAATTTTGAAAAACCGACTTGTTTATGGACGAAATCTGGTGAGCGAAAAGAAATAACGAGAAACCAATGTGCAAAGCACTTTTTTTCTTTGTGTATGTTCACGTGTTATTGGGTACCTGTAGAATTTTAAAAATGTATTTTATATTTCCTTTCACAATTTCCGACCTAAGCCTTTTTTGAAAAAAAATGAATCCGTCAATATGTACTTAGCTGATATAGCTACTTCATCGAGTATGACAAAGAACGAGGTGATACTGACCACGTGGTACGTATGCCTTGACTTATTGAAGATTAATAAAACGCTATCGATGTTTGACACTAATAAAAACAAATTGCACAATGAGAGTGTGGGTCGCAGCTATAAAACATTTAATAAATTCAGAAAATTCAACAAGAAATAAAAAGTAATGGCTGCAGAGAACTGTAATATGCTCCGTCTCTGTCTTTGATGACAGTGATTTTTATTTTTATCAATGGTACCCGCACACACAAAAAATACACAAAACATTGTTGAAACAACAACTCTTTTTTATTTTCCCTGTCCCATTTTATGGAGTATAAAAAAAACAATTTTTTATTTTATCACGGCAATAAACCCAATGTAACGTTCCCATAATTTTTATTCAAACTCTACCGTTATCTCTTACATTTCCCATTGCGGTACAGATATACGTATGCGGAGAAGCGTCCGCAGTTAAATTTCCATCAAACAATTGCAGAATCTTTGTCTATGTATTTAATGCATACATATACATCCGTACACAACATATCTCAGTCACCGTCTAGCCCTTAAATAAATTAATCTCGCTCCGTCAGGCACCGCGAGCTCTATCTGTCTCTCTCCACCTATATCACCACTGGTCTGGTGTTACATCCATTTGACCGATAGTGCTTTGGTCTCGAATATGGTGCAAGAGAGAGATAGAAAGCGTGAGTTTCCCCCCTCTCCCTTTTAGGTGAGTGTGAACACACCTACAATTTTAAACAATTCTCGACACTCCACCAACTGATGTAACGTTGCCAAACGAGGGTTTCAGGCCAGTGGGACTTTCGAACATGACGAATGTGACAACGTTCTCCCTAATTTTAGGGGTGCTCCATACAACCCCGTAGTACCTAGGACCTGTGAGAGTGAGTGAGAGAGAGAGAGAGAGAGAGAGAGAGAGAGAGAGCAGCAGAGAAAGAAATGGGTAAGAAAGCTCCTTGTGAATGTTGGGAGTTCGTAGGGAATCTTATGGCTACGAGATATAACGTTTCTGCCAACAAGAAACATCACTCACCGGGCTATGCCTAGTTGTAACAGTAAAAAACAGATCATTTTTAATTTTTTTTTTTGTCATGATCATAAATTTCTACAGAAATTAAATGTTTGGAAAAGTATCATCAGATCAGTATTGTTTGGAAAAGTATCATCAGATCAGTATATCAGATAAAAAAATTAGACAGATTTCGTTGGTAGATATATTAGTTTATTGTTTGATTAATCGAAGGAATTTTAGAAATATCGAATTAAAAAAAATGGTGCGTGTTCAAAGAGTCTTGATTTTTGCGAAAAAATGGGCATTTCTCGTTCATCGAATCGAAAGTATACACCGGAAAAACTATTCTTCGATGAAATATTATATTTTTACATCTAGAAAAAGTTCCAAAAATTTCGGAGATATCGATGCAGTCGTTTTTGAGATATTCGACTCGCTGACTTTAAAAACGGCATTTTCGAGAAGCATTTAGAGTTTCGAAGGACGCTCCGAGCGTTCCGACGGGCGTTGACATGACAGCCTATGATTCCATAAGGTTCGATCCCATCACCTTGAAATTCCCAGGGAACATTGATAAGACGAAATTCTGTGTAAATACATTGGTTTTGAAAAAAGTTATTTTTTCACTGTTACAACTAAGCATAACCCCTTATATGTTCGCCTTCGATTTTGTTCAAACTCGTATTTGGGATAAAGCATGAAAACTATTGGATACGTAATTTTTTATCGGCGGAAAATGAGTTTTGAGGGAGGAGTTTTGAGGACACTAAAGTGATGCTTCTTGTAAATTGTTGAGTTACTCGCTTTCGCTCCTCTGCTGTACGTCGTACATTTCTCTTTTCGTCATCAACTATTGTACTTATTTCTCTCTCTCTCTCTCCCTGGCTCTCCCTTATGCCCCTCTCACGTCTGCTAACTATCGCTCAACGTCAGGCCTCGCTCTCCTTGAAACCACCCTCGCATATCAGTTATCGGCTGTCTCGTCAATCGTCAGTATTTCGTTTGCCTCTCGAACAGTTCCACAGCATCAACGGCAGACGACTCGTCTTTCTGTCGCACTTAATGAAAATTTTAATTATTCGATATCCACGCTCGCTTCATTTGCAGAGATTCCTACGTTTCTTCTTGTACCATAATAACCCGCCAATAGACGTGACATTACACGCCTGACGAAGACGGAGTGATATAGGAGCGTACTCCATAATCATATGGGAGGAAACTCTGAGCAGTGTAGCAAACACGAATTATTTGTCCATCCTGGGAAATTTATCGTTAAAGTTTGCCGAAAGTGTTTTGTTTGTGCGTTCATTGCGAGATTGGGAAATTCCCCAGACGGTGTATGGGCAGTGCTGAGCACGAGAAGGGTTAGTATTTATGGAGGTTGGAGCCTCAGCACATTTCAAGATTAAATAAAAATAAAAATATATGTTACTATGTAGATTATACTGAGTCTTCACGAATTCTTTGAAATTTTTTCATCACAAAACACTAGAGATTAAAAATAGTTGAATGTGTGTCAGCTTACGTGCGGGTGGATGGGCAAGACGTTCGCACTCCGGGTGATGTAACTTTTTCGACTATTTAGCAGCAAGATAAACCATTTCTAACAACGGATTGACGCAAACAAAATGTTTGCAAACATTTAGAAAAAAAACCATCTTGCCCATTGTAAACCGGATATATTCAATTTCCAATCATCACGGCTTGATAAACGACTACGAATCTTGGCTGGCGAATGGAGAGCTGCCAACTTCAACGTCCGCGAAGATGCAGTTAAATTGTTTTTTTTAAATATTGTAGCTTCCATTGTACGGGCTCCTTCCCCTATTACATTCCCCACCATGGATGGGGATCGGAAATTCGAAGGATCAATATTCAGAAGGACCGAAATCTCGAATTCAGTAATGACGAACGTTCCAACATAGATAGATAAATCTTATGATAGCCTGTAAAATAGTTAATCGAAATTGTGAATACGAAAATCTCGAAATTGATTTATAGCGAAAACAAATATCAGATTTAACAAAATAATGAGAGATATAGTATCGACTCACCTAATATATACATCAAACAAATTGTGACGTCAAATCGTCGAATTGTAAATATTACGAGAGTTTACAATTTTGAATTCATTAAAGCGAAGGGCCAAAAAGTCGATCAGTTAAAATGACAAGGGGTCAAAAAGGTGAACGGTCCGGACAGCGAAAACAATGGAAGTACAATGGGTCGAGAAGTACGTTACTTGCGTTTCAGAGTGAAGTTGGCAGATGACGCTGGCGGTCAGTCGGGTCGGGCATGCCATGTTCGCCATTTAGGTATTCGCCATTTAGGCATACGCCATTTAGGACCATCGGTCATTTGCGTTTCTGACATCTACACATTCGAGGTTCGTAGTCTCGATCTATGGCTTTTCGCTATAGACGGTTTCACGTTTTTTTCTATTTCGGAGATATGAATGTTGTAGATTGTTCGAATCTGTCTTTGTATGACTCAACTACAGACTATCTGAATATATATTCTCGAATATACAGGGCGAGGCACATAAAGTGTTACAGATCAAGAGCACTCAAACTATTGATCATATCCAAAAATGTTTCAGAAAAAAGTATCAGTGTTCGAAATGGCCCATCTGGACCTATCCTATTTTTTTATCGGTGGAGGCGCCGAAGCTACGTCAAGGTCAACTCCACTTTTTAAAATGGAACCATGGATTTTTTTTCGATGACATTATCACTGATTTTAGGACGAATTCAGCTACCTACAACGCAAGGTCATTCTAGTCATCGAAAAAAAATACATGGTTCCATTTAATAAAGTGGAGTTGACGTTAAACAACGTCATGTCCGTATTTATTTTTCTCCGAGACTACGCGACTGCGTTTCGAACCCGCGACCTCCCGATGTTCTGGTTCAGAGGCAAGCATGCTACCTAGACCAGCACACGGGTTAACCCCTGAATTATTATTATTTTTTCAAGGCGGGCCAATCAGGTGCGTCCGGCTTTAAAAATAGTAATAATTCAGGGGTTGATCTGAGACCCATACATGATTATATCAATTGACTGAGAATTTCACCCCCAACCCCTCCATTTCAGGGACTACCATCAGTTCTGAGTCACCCTGTATACTAATTGATTTCGACTGATCGTCACCGACTCTAAATTCAATTATTTTGCGTCTCGAAGAATTCGTAGTTCTTTCTTTTTCATTCCGCAAATTCGTGAAAAAAATCGAGACGTCTCGAGGTTTTTAGCGAATGATTCTACGTCTTTAATATCCAAATGAACAGTCGTGTCTCCTTGGGATAATATAATAATTGGAGTGAAATGTATCGAACACTCTCGATAAGGTAATTTAAGAAAATCCATTTCTTTAAGCGTCCATATAATATTTGCGTGTTTGCTAATTGATAATAAACTGAGAATTTAACCCCCGAGATTTAAAATCTAGAAAATCTTAAGGGGGAAGATACCTTCGGGCGAGGAAAAAGTTGTTTTTCATGATTTTTTTTAAAGCAAAGATTTCTTCACGATTTTCGAGACTTATGGTATATTATGTATTACTACTTTTGACTGTTGCATAGTATTTTTCAAATTCATCTTTAGAAATCGTGGTGGAAAAGTCTCTAAAACGGGTTGCGGCAGATGTTGTTAGACGGCGTGACACGTAGCATCGGCGGGATTGATCTGAAAAAAGCTACTAAAGTTTTTTCTCTCATTGGGACTTATACGCAGAATATGAACCAAGAAAAAATAAGAAATGTTGGAAATTGATGAAATGGTACGCTGTGTAACAAAAAGAACGAATTTTGCGAAAACTGGCTACATTTTGCAATAAAAAAATACTTTTTTTTATTGCAAAGACTATACTTTTTTTATTGCAAAAATAATGACTACCTTCTGCAATCAAAAAATACTTTTTTTTATTGCAAAAATAATGACTACCTTCTGCAATCAAAAAATACTTTTTTTTATTGCAAAAACTACACTTTTTTTATTGAAAAAATAATGACTACTTTCTCCAATAAAGAAATACTTTTTTATTTTCAAAAATATTCAGGGTCATGTTTTAGAAAATAAGGTTAGAAAGATTTATACCAAATTTCTATCAGAATCGGCTGATTAGTTTTTTAGCTATATGTCACGCCAGTTTTTAAATTGCAATGTAGAAGGCCGTGCCATAGCTCCGTCATTTTCGAATATTAATTTTTTTAAATACCATGTGACAGCCAAAAGTGGTTATTACTACTTTTGGCTGTTACATGGTATTTTCCGAGATTTAAGGGGTGATACCTTGAGGCGACGTAAAAAATTGCTGTTTTTCATTTTTTTTTTCAAAGGTTACATGTTTCACCATTTTTTAGGCTTAGGGCACGTCTTATTAAACATACCCTAAGCCTAAAAAATAGTGAAAATATTACCTGTAAACAAAAAAAAATGAAATCTGCCATATTTTTCTCGCCCAAAGATATCTCCCTCAAATCTCGAAAAATTAAGATCTTCCTGTACAGTTAAATAAATACCTAATTGCATTCGAAAAGAATCTACGTTCTTATGACTATACGGATTCGATTGAGTGAAACTCTATATATTTAAACGTCTCCGGTTAAAATCAAAAGTATGCTCGCGGAAACTAGTTTTAGCCTTCTCTCGACGTAGGGGACGTGGGCGAGCGAGAACTCGAGAGAGAGAGGCAAAGGAGTTTGGGACCATAAACTCGACAACTGCCTCCCTATCTTTTGGCTCTCTCGTTTTCTCTCCCTCCTTTCCTCCCTCCCTCTCTCTCTCGCGCTCTCTCTCTTTTCTTGCTTGGCCGTTTGGCAAAATGCTACCCCTACGTTTGCTCAGAACCGGCGAGTCTCGTATAACCCGAGCTATGTAAATGAATTTCGTTTAATTATCTAAGGGAGTACGGGGGTGTGCCGTACTGGCCAATGAGACCGAAAGGGGGCGCTCGCCAGCAGTTTACCCAGGGGGTTGTGCAGAGCTGGCAACGTACCTCCTCCGAAGCTTTTTCATCTTCTCTCTTGTTTTTCTTATACTCTATGATACGCCGAAATATAGAGAACGGATGAAATAACCCATTCGAATGAATCTTGCGAATTCATGACGATCCTATATATTATATTATGTATTATATTTAATTTAAATATTATATAATATGATATAATATTTTTTATATAATATGTTTATATAAAATTCTAATATTTATTAGAATTAAATATTATATAATATATATTATATTATAGATTATGTTATATTATATCTATACATATACAACAGTTTCATGACTCACTGACTGACTGACTGAATGACTGACTGACATAAAAACAACGCACAGCCTAAACCGCTGAAGAAGAAAACATGACATTTCAAAGATACGTTTCCTTAGAAGATTTAGAGGTGCACTGAGAAAGGACTTTTCGAAAATCAACTCCTAAGAGGGTGGAAGGGGATGTAAAATTTTGGATGAATAATTTATTCCACGCGTGTGTCGAGAAAATAATTAACCTAAGTTCACGCGTTATCTCTACAAACAATATTTAAGAAGTTAGAAGTTTAGAAGAAGTTAGAACTTTAGAAGAAGAAGTTTAAGAAGAATCCAAACCAAATTGTAGGTCTGTAGTTGACATCTAACAAGGAAACTGTGCGTGAGATGTCCTTCTCCGATTTTAATGAAACTTGGCATATCTGCAGAGTGGATAAAAATATTTGACACGTACTTTTTTATATTTGCAGAACCGATTTAGTAGGGGATGAAACGCGCCCTTTAAATTTGGAATTGGGGACCTCATTTCCTGGTGAAAAACAGCATGCTGAAGCCATTGTTATTAACAAATGGTTCATCCAATTGAAAAATGCGACCGTGAACCGAAAATTACTACTGTTTGAACGCTAGCCGTGCAAATTCAGGTCAATAGTGTGCAAGTTACTCTACCTATCAATCCCGCCATGTCAAGATATGTAGTTTCGAGATTATTGCGTTCTAACTCGATGGATCGCGGTCAACCCGACGCATACTGTTACATTAAAATACGTGTAACTTCGTCAATTTGTAGAATTTCAGGGTCCGGCTGGGCTTGAAATATTCTTGAAACTTCACACTGTAACAATTCGCAAAAAAACGATGTTTTTATTAGGACTTGGAATTAATTCGTAGCGTTTTTTTAATGAAAAATAAAATATTTATTTTAAATGAAAATAAAAAAATACATTTAGGCGTTACCCCCACTTGGAGCGCAAAAAAAAGGCCTTTTTCATGAATATTTTTAAAGGAAACTACAAAACTTTTTTAATCGATCTATATACCATCTTAAAGAACACATCTTGAAGAACTTTCAGTAATTTTTTTATTGAAAAATATTACATTGTTTAGTGGAAAATGGCCATCAATAAAATAATGGTTTTATATACACGGTTTGCGGTGACCAACATTGCGGCGAAGTGGATAATCTGAAAAAAAAATGCGGATGGATTTAGTCAAATATAAGTATAAACTAGTCTTTAATCGAAGGATTTTAAAATATATTCATTTTTCACAAAATGGCGGACAGTCAAAGTTAATGGTTCGATTTTAACGAAAAAAACGGCCGTTTTTTGGCTATAAAACGGCCATTTCTTTCGTAAAAAAAAATCGACCGATTAAAGACTACATTTTTATGTATTAAATAAGCCTGCAAAATTTCAAGAAGATCGGTTCATTAGTGTTCGAGTAATCTTGGTCACCGACTTCAGAAATACCATTTTGAGAAAAACGCGTTTAAAGTTTCAATTAGCCGGTCGTTTACACAACGGATTCTTCTCTTTCAACGCTCATATCTCAGTCAATTTTGTTCGGATTGACTTGAAATTTTCAGGACATATTCTCAGATACTTATACTTTAAAAAAATGCAATAAAAAATCGATTTTTTCAAAATCGCAAGTGGGGGTAACCCCTTAATAAAAGTATTCCCCCTCGCTTTCTACTACTTTTGACCATCTTTCGGGCAGGGTATGAATACCGTGTCGGAAGATCGCCTCGTCTTTAGATGCAATCCACGAATCGACCCATTTTTGACAATATTCGTAAGAAGTGAACTTCTGCTCAGGCAGGCTATGAGCCATCGAACGAGACCAATTGTAATCAGAAGGAGCGATATCTGGAGAATACGGCAGGTGGGGTAAGACTTCCCATTTAAGTGTTTCCAGATATGTTTGTAGCGGTTTTGCGACGTGCGGACGAGCATTGCCGTGCAGCAAAATGACTTTGTCGTGTCTTTCGGAGTATTCCGGCCGTTTTTATTTCAATGCACTGCTCAAGTGCATCAATTGCAGTCTGTAGCGATCCCGTGATGGTTTCATTCGGTTTCAGAAGTTCATAATAAATCACACCCCTCTGAACCCACCAAACACAGAGCAGGCGCTTAGACGAATTGTCGTAATGGATCGATTTTTCATCACCAGTGACAATTCCATGCAAAAAACCTTTTCTTTTCTCCCGTTGAAAAAGCAGTTTACATGTCAAAAGACGCCTCTCAATGTCCCTTGGTTTCAATTCATATGGGACCCAATGTCTTTCCTTCTGGATTATGCCCAAAGTTTTAAGACGTTTTCCTACCGTTGATAAGTCAACTCCCAATGACGTAGACAATTCTCCAAGTGTTTGAGATGAGTCTTCGGTGAGTAATGCCTCCAACTCATTATCTTCAAATTTTTTGGCTGGCCAGGTCGCTCTTTGTCATCCAAGTCGAAATCACCAGCTTTGAAACGTGAAAACCACTTCCCACACGTTCGAAAGTAATGAAGTAAAACTCCCCGCAAAAACACTTTATTCGACACAAATGTTGACATACTCAATAAACTGTGAAGTGTTGTTATTTACTATTCAAAAGCTTCCAAACAGGAATACCCCCACAAGTATTTGATTCTATGATACCCACCTCATTTTATATCAGTTTATGTCAAAACCATCGAAGTACCTGTTTGTTTCGGATTGGATTTCTCACAATAATGATTGTCGTCGAAAAATGTTTAAAACAGAGTACCACAGAGTACCACAGAGTACCACAAGTATCGAACGTCCGGGCGTTTGCCGAAAATAAAAATTGCACAGGACTTTTGAACGTCGTGAGAACGTTTATATCTTTGCCCGGCATATTTATTTCTCGAAATGCGGCCGGACATTCACCGCTCCAAGAATCCAAAAGTCGTATTTAATTTGACCCAGTATTGGAAATGGATATCTCTTGAAACTATTGCTTGAAAAGATCAGTCGTCAAATTTCCAGATCCAATCTTGCATCGTGGCTTATACATAGGCACTCACTTCTCTGAACATCGTTTTCTCTACTCGAGGCCCCAATTCGCCAGCTGATCCGTCAGAACAATTAACATAGGAACAATTAACACAGAATTTGGTATTTGCAGCTTTGAAATGTTTTTAGTGAAATTGTTATATCATTATCTTTCACAAATTGTAGGTATTTGGCGAGGACCTTTTGGTGTTTTCGTCGATAACACATGTATTCTTTAAATACTTGAAATGGTGTCAACATAATGATATCGAGACCGAGGAGCTTCATATAGCGGTGAAAACTAGTTTTAAGAATATTCCACCGAATTTTAACCAAGAAATATTAATCAGTTGTTGAGTTACTGAAGTTTCAACCCAAAGGGAGAATTTTTCGTGTGAATCAAATGGGGGAAAAAGTAACCTAAAAAAGATGTAAGCCTTTGACGGAAACACGAAATGGTGATATTCACTTTTTTTTTAGTTTATGAGATTTCGTAATAGCCTTCATTATGTTAAATGGGGTCGTACAGTTTTTATTCGACCAAAAAATAAGTGACCTCTTAAATTAATACAGCGAACAAAAATGCACAGTTCTAGCATTAAAAGCCCCGAAGTTATGGCACGTAAAAATGTTGAAATAATGCCTGCATTAGCATTAACCAGGATGTGCCATGTGGAGGTTGTCATATCAGTATGTCTGTATGATACCCGACATGGTCATGGCACGAGACTTGGAAGAAATTCGTATCCTAATGAAAAATTATTCGGGATTTTCCCAATCTCTGGGTCAATTTGTCTTTGAACGGAACAATTTCATTATGAAATCGACAAATGTGACAACTACAATCTAATACAGTATTACCGACTGCTATATCGCCAAGTTTGTAGGCGCGTG
The DNA here is from genome assembly GCA_951751655.1 of Ophion costatus. Taxonomy (NCBI): domain Eukaryota; kingdom Metazoa; phylum Arthropoda; class Insecta; order Hymenoptera; family Ichneumonidae; genus Ophion; species Ophion costatus. Next base: position 31,404,728 of record OX632358.1, read on the forward strand.
TGATGTGTAGGTGTATGTGAAATTTCCGTTCATTCATTTGCATCTGCGATAAAGCCACATGCATCCGAACTTACGGCATTTTCGAAACTTTAAGGATGCTGAGTCCCAAATCGCAAATGATAATAAAATTCTGAAAATTTGGTACGTTTTTGTATAAAGTATTTCAGAGGTCGTGTGAAAATTTCACGACAATTAGGAAGCTCGTTATTGAACAATTAACATTCACAAATTAAATGTTGTCTTATGGAAACTGATGTAACTTTGCAATAAGTTTTTTTTTGACCTCTCAATTTTGTAATATCTAAAATATACTGAAAGCAACGGAAACAAAACGAAGTTTATTGATAAATGTTTTTTTATTTCTTTTAAAAATTGTTCTTAACAAAATGTTAATTTTTTAATAACGAGCTTCCTAATCGTCGTGAAATTTTAACACGACCTCTTAAATACTTCATACAAAAACATACCAAATTTTCAGAATTTTCTTATCATTTTTTATTTCAACCCTTAAGGAGGTTGAAGTAATGATGATAGAATTCTGAAAATTTGGTATGTTTTTACATGAAGTATTCAGGAGGTCGTGTAAAAATTTCATGACGATTAAGAAGCTATTTATTGAACAATTAACATTAACATGTTTCATAGGGACTCAACATCCTTAAAGTCCGCTAACTTTCGTGCTCGCCAAGGAGGTGATGTTTATGCCAAATGAGGTGAATCTTTTGCTCTAGGTTCGTCCAAAACCCGCAATTTTTCAGCAAATCATTATTATAAGAGTATAGTCGCTTTCAAAATAATATGAACGCATTATTAAATATCCCGTTGTTTCTACCATTGATCCGATCATATTTCCCATGCCCAAAACTTTTTACCGCTTTATCTTCTACTTCGGGGAACGATGGAAATTCACCTTCTCTTACTGCCCTAACTCATGCGTGTAAAAAACACATACGAGATAACGACTTCGAAATATATAATTCACGTCATCATGGTACGGTCTCAAAATAAATCCATTTTACCACCAGTTACCATTGAATAATTAAATCCAGTCAATTAATAACTACTGATAAAATGGTAGACATAATAAACCGAAAGCAATGGATGAATCGTTTTAATAATTTACGTTCCCAATTAAATGGGAAACACTTATATTCAAAAGACCGAATGAACAAAAATGTTTCTTAATAATTCAGGACGAAATGGTCGTAGGGAGCGATACATTTTTAATCACATACGCTGTCGCGAATAAGGTTCATTACGAGCGCGACGGTTTCGTCGTATCTCGGAACGTTCCACATTGAAAGTCAAGCCGTTTGACATTTCAAATCCAGGCATGGGTAACGGGGAATGAGCGGGAGCTTTCGTAACGCGAAGCGAGTGGAACATGGCTCAAACTCATTTGGCGAATAACTTAACGAAATAAATTCGCTTGGAAAGGTGTCGCCGGAAACGACAGAGTCTGTAAGCAAACTATTTTTATTAAATTGACTATTTTCCATCACGTTTTTTTTTCTTTCGCGAGCTTGTTCGTACGCCGCTCCTTTGCACCCTCCGAAGGATATCCTCTTTCACTCTCCGCCTATCTATATTCTAGCTATAGCCGCCCGCGGTAGGTATAGAGATCTGGAAAACCCGTTGTAAAATTCTCTCGTTATAGTTCGTCGGAGGTTTGCCCCCGGCGAGGATCCGTACGAAGAGAGGCGAGAGGAATTTAATTTAGAACTTGATTTATATTTTAGCGGGCCATAAAATGGGGAAATAATTTGTCCCCTGAACCCGTATGAGATAGGTTAGCCTACCCTCCGGCAGGCTCGTCGTTTCTCTGTGTCTGGATCTATATATGCGAAGGTGCACGTGCGAGGGAACGTGAGTTTGTACGCGTGTGCGTTTGTATGTGTTATATGAACCGGGAAAGAGAGAGAGAGAGAGAGAGAGAGAGAGAGAGACAGAGAGATAGCAAAAGAGAATAATGGGGCGAGTGTGGCGTGTGAGGGAGTTCCAGTGGTGGTTTTTGGGGGTGGCACATGATAGTGGGCACACGACGAACACCACAGAACCACGCGCGAACTTTCTATCCTCGATACATACCTCTCGTACGTTATATCTCTACCGCTTACAACCTCAATTTTTATATATTTTTTCCATTTCTCTCCCTCTCTGCCTCTTTCTAATCTCTTTATCCCTGCTCTGCGAATTAAGCATTCTCAAGCTTTTGAATCTTTAAAGCTTTCGAAAAACAATTAGCGTCTATCGGCACGTTTCCGCGCGCCCTTCCCTCGCCCTGTGAACCTTCCAATATTCCGGAATAATTTATCCAATCTTTCATTGACAATCAAGAAACTATAATGGCAAATCAACATCGGCAAGCAGGATTATCGGTATAAATTATCCTGCCTCATTAGTGCATCAAGATTTTACGAGGCGCGATGTCGAACAATTTCGGAGCGTGTGAAGGGGGTTTCGCTCTCGTCATTTTGCGAGATAATATACGGAGGCCGAATTGAATCTTCGAGGATCGCGTAGGGTCTTGGGGCTTTAATAGCGACGTGTGCGAGAGAGAGAGAGAGAGAGCAGCGAGAATTTAGGGTTGCGATTATGTTATATACTTCTATACATGGATTTAAATATGGAAGCGTATATATATATAAATATATATATATATATATATTCATACACGATAGATATATGGTACAGTGGGAGCATCGACGACGAGAGAGAGAGAGAGAGAGAGAAATATGTTCCCTTGTCTTTCGATTTACTCGGCGACTCTACTAAGGAAGACTGAGGGATTCATTAAAGTCGGTTGAAGGTGATAATATAGTGAACATTGCCACAGGGACTTGGTACCACTTTGGCTCTCGTAGTGTAAGAGCTTGAGAGAGACCATGCCTCTCTCTTTCTCTCTCTCTCTCTCTCTCTCTCGTCTTCTTTCCACCTTTTTCCTCTGGCTCTCTCAGCAGCTTTCACCCTCCCACTGTCTAGCTTCGTCGTAGACACACACGGAGACCCGTGTGCCCCAAGAAGTCCACGAGGAGGACGCTTGAAGGCGAGCGGCGAGTTCAATTCAGGCGGGCTCCACGTTATACAGTTGCGCTCCTCGAGAAGCCAAAAGCGCGCTCTTGTTCCTCGCGTTTCTCTCGTCTGCCTTTACTGGCATAGCCTTTTCCGACCTTTATGCCATTCGTACGCTGGCGATGCTCACACAGCGCGATCCTCTCCTTGGATGCTCCGGTATATAAACGCCGCTTTGGCTTCTGTTGCAGCACAGTAACGCAAGAGGGAGTCGTCGAGCGCCAACGTAGATGAGGCTATAAAGCTGAATTACGACCACCTTTCTGCTATATCGCTCTTCTTCCTCCCTTTTCATCAGGCTATCTCTCTCTCCCTCTCCCACTCCCTCCCTCCCTGCCTCCCGCCATCTCTGCCTCGCTCCTTCTTTCTTATCGAGACAGAACTATTAGCTAAGATTGAAGCACGACTACCACTCACCCTCCGAAGTCTGCCTCGGAGGGTGAGTGGTAGGGCACGGACAGAGCGAGAGCTCCGGCGAGGCTTCACGATATGGCAATATGTGAGAGAATTCTCATTCGAGCATCAGACCACTTTGTACCACCGCGAGTCAGCTATATATATCTTTTATCGGCCGTACGGTTTTCACGAGACAACAAAAACACTAAAAGGGAGCTTCTTATTTTTGCTCTCACTTGAATTTTCCTTTTAACAGTTTCTACTCTCGCTGCACTAGCATAAATTTCACTTCCAAACATGTCGAACTCTTACAGTCGAATTTCTCCCGGAGACCAACTGCCCTGCTACTTGAATTTCCACATTTGTAGAAAACATAAAAGTTCTATTGCAGAATTGTTTTCTAAGGAGACTGGTTTGATTATATTTATTAACATAGACAGCTTTCTTTTATTACAACGTCTTATGTGATAGGAGAAGTGAACCTTCGTCAATGCTAAGGCTCTATGTGGCTCACCAAAAAATGAGACTGTTTGGGATTTTGTTTTGAGAATACAAGAGAAGCTATCGAAACGAGGTTGGGAGGGTTTATTCTACACCTATTGACGTATGTTTAAAAAAGAACAATTTATGAACAGAATACAAAATTGCGGCTCGGGCGTAGCTACACTAAGAGGGGTTTTTTTAAGGTGGTCTCCGGAAGGACGCAGAACTTCTATGGATTAGCACCTAGAATTGAAAAAAAATGACCTGTCATTTACATTAGTTTTGCTAGAGAAGTACACAAGATTATTTTGAAAATATGGATTTTTCCCAAAAAGGCATCATGTTCAATTTTTTTTGGTAAAAAATTGGCCTTGATCTGTTTATGAAAACGAGAGTTATTGATGAATCGCGGTAATTGATGTATACTTCTTTGGAGAATCTATCTTAGAAGCTACAGCTAAAATTGCAAGTCAATCGAATGAAAACCGCCAGAAGTATGCGTCCTCCCGACTTCAAAAACGTGATTTTGAGAAAAACGCGTTTGAAGTTTCAAAATTTATTTAGGAGCTATCGTCCGCACGACGGAATTGAAGCTCTGGTTTGAATACTGCTTGTACTCATCGAAGCATTTTCAAAGTAGGTCTTCAGTTGTTAGGTCTTTGTATACTTTTGTACAACGACTGGACTAAACGACTTCAAATTGCTACTTTCACCGTCTAACCTAGCTGTTTCGTGCATTTCGGAGACACTTGAGAAAGTAAGGTCTACAAATATTTTGAACATTGTTTTCGCACATAAATCCTTTTTATATCATTCGTGCGATGTTTATACGGCACTTGAGCCACTCAACAAAACGGTCAACATTTTGTTTCTATCCAGATCTTAGTCTTCAACCCCTAAAGCGTTTTATGGTCATTAGTCTGCATTTATTATCAACACGTAAGCATGATGACTAGCTTGGTAAGTATACTACTTGTCATAGACCAAAAGATCGGATCCCCGAAGTTATGCAGTTTATTTGTCATTACTTGGGCTTTAGGCACTTTGGATATGAATTCCGCATTAGTAAAGAAATTCAATTCTAGGTCAAACGACGTGTTTGAGGAAAATTGGCTCAACAATTAATGAGTGTGTGAAGCCAGTCTCTGGTTCGTGGAACCAGCCAAACCACTCCGAATTGCTACTTTCATCGTCTAGGCTGTTTCGTGCGTTCCAGAGCGATCGAAGGCGCTTTGAAAAAACGCTCTAAAATGAAGACAAAAAAAATTCGCTTGTAATTCCTTTTATATAATTATTCTTGCTATGTTTATGCATAATGTGATATTAGGGTTCCGTACCTACATATAGCCAATTAACTTTTCTTTAACTAGAAATTTAATTAGGGAATGGTTTTTTTCTGCCTTACGTCTTTGTGGTACTAAACTGAAACCAAATGGGGTGGTGATAGCTAAGGAAAACTTTGTATACCCCTGCTGCCAGCTAATTATAAATATGTGTACAATTATTGTTATTTCAATATTTACAATACGAAATGACTTATTTTTGGAGACGGTCCCAGCCAATTGCCAATATCGTCCTTTTTTCGCAGAATAAGAGGAGGCAAAGAAAAATTAATGAAACCTACGACTTACAGTCTTTTTTAATTGGCAATCTCTTTGGTAAAACAGAAAAAAGTCATTTGGTATTGCGAATGTTCAAATAACCATAATTTTATATATTTTCATTATAAATTTATTCTATTGATATTATTATTATACATACTACATTATGAATCGGCGTTTTCAGTATTTGTCGTTTAAATAAAGTAAATAAATGGTACATAATGTGCAGAAACTTCATAATGCATTTTTAAGTGCCATAACATTGGGAGATTTCAAGCTAGACATTTTCCGACCAAGTAGTCGAACTTGTCGTGCATCCGACTACAATAACGTGAGTTCAAAGATATGGGGTTGCAATGAATTGTTTTAAGGCGCTCTAGCCGCTATATTGTTATTACTCCTTGACATTTCTTAATGCAACTTTTTTTTACGATTTCACGCTAACATCAAATTCTTCACGTGACTAGAAAAAAATAGGAATATTGCCGCTCGCGTAGTGGAGGCAACTGAGTTTTGTTCGACTTTAAAAATCCAGGAATACTTCTGAACGCCCGATGGGAAACGCTGAAACAGGGTAAAACCTTTTCACCCCATACTTGTCGGGGGGGTGGGGATATGAGATAAAAGCATTCAACGAGTCGGAGAATATATAACGAGAGAAGCGGTGCAAGTCTAGGGTAGTTTCGTTTCCGGCCCGAGCGGGCGGTACGGATAGAGTTTCCCCTCCATGTTCCTCTTCCTATTCCTTGCTCTCTCCCTTTCTCTCTCTCTCTCTCTCTCTTTCTCTCTAGAAAGATAGATAATCTCTTTGTCTCTCCCATTTTCTCTCTTTCTCGACTGGGCACCCTGGCTGCTCGAACAAGATCGACAATAAAGGCAAATTGGAAGCTCCGCTGTAAGGTTGAATTAGTACCGACCAAGGCGTGCCCAAACTATTTCTCATGATGTTCTGCCATCATGGCTACTGTTATACTACCACCTGCAGACTCTATCATTTCAGCTTTTATTGCCAAAACCATATATATATATATATATATATATATATATATATATATATATATATATATATATATATATATATATATATTGCTATTTTTTCTACAATTATGCGCAAGCATATCATTTAAGGATCTCAGAGGTTGAGAAAGTTTCACGGTGAAAGTCTTTTATTGCAAACTTTTACCCCCTTAACATTGGAATACTTGCACCGATTTCCGAAAACTTTATTCAAGGCAGTATTCTAATCGAGAGTCTTAATAAAAAAGAAAACAAAAAATGTTTTTACGAAATACTTACTTAGTCTTTGTATCGATGTTTCAAGAACCTATCAAAAAAACGTTCGTACAAAAAACAAGAAAATTGAAAAATGTATGGGCCTCTGAATATGGTCGTGAAAAAAGAGGGTTGAAGCGGTTGACAGGATTCCAAAGCTCCTATTCATCTGCAACAGAAATGAAACCAATATTCTTGCTCAATAAGAATGCCATTATGGTAGGTACCAAAGAGAAAAAAGTGAATAGTGACTGTGAAAAAAATTAATTTTTCGCTCCATTTCATCAAAATTATTTTTTTTAATAATAATAATAATTGCACAATGCCCGAGGTAGGGACGATGAAGGGATATATAATGAAGGTTCGTGCCAAATTTGAAGTCAATCGGTTGAAGAGAACTCGAGATTTTATGACAACCACGTTGAGAAAGTAGTTTCGAGGAAAACGCGTTTAAAGTTTTGAGTACAATTTCAGCCAGGCCCAACTGTCTAAGCGGTATAATGGCATGTTATACTTACGTTATATTAATCGGCCATTCCCGCCTAGTAAAGTTACCGCACTTCGAAATTATGATTTTCTGAAGCTCGTTCTTCCCTGCAAGCAATTCTAGCTTCCTTAGAAGCTTCTGAAGTTTCTAGCTCTGACCGGACGATCCTATTCTGATTTCGTTTCAAATTGCTATAACCATATAAATATTTGGAATTTCGAAATTTCCTTCCGAGGACATATTCCTCGTTTTTTTTTCTTTAAATTTCTAGGCTAGAATACTGTCTTACATATACCACGTATGTCACTTCATGCCTCTACGATTTATTTTGTTTACAAAAATTTCATTTGTTAAATTACTATCTCTCGATTATGTGCCTCACAATTAGTAATTAGGGTGTATTTACAATGGTTGTGTGTATATGATAGCGTCCACTGCCGCATCTACATAGTGTGGTTTTATGTATGATTTTTTAAATATTTATTTATTTTCAGTTTTTTCTGTACGGAAATAGCCACACATATCTTCACATATAATTTCAAACTTCTCAAAACTTAAACCTGTTCACCGACTTTGATGAAGTTTTATCGAGACGCACGGTCTTACGAGACCCTACGTGAGGGCGAAAATTCAACAAAGTATCTCCAATAGTATAAAAGTTTTTGCATGTACAAATAAATATGTACAGTACAGATGCCTCAATATACACACACCTGCGTGCACATACACATATTCAGACATACTTCCTGTAATTATTTCGAAGCGTTATTTTCTGTTTTTTAAAGCATCCTGAATATATTCCCTTTAATTCTAAAAAAAAAAAAATATTCACGAAAATAGAGCTTCCTCTACGAGGAAACAAAAATGAAAATAAAATTGTGTTCATCCAGGCATGTGGTGGCATGCTTTTTTATTCAATGAATTTGTTCATCTATTTCATAAGAGGAATACAATTTTTTAGTATGGATACCTTGGAAAGGAACGCCCAAAAATCCTCATTTTTCGATCGTTTTTCAAAAGTCTTCCCCTAATTATTAATTTTCGATGTTCTTTGTGGAAGGACATACCTCATGATGGAAAATAATCCGCCCCTTTCATAATATGCATAGTGCGAGGGTCCACTGAACATTCAGAACAGAACAAAATTCGACCACGTTTTAATGAAATAAAATTTCCGAAAGCAACTGTTTTGAGCGATTTTTCAGGGCGGAAACCTCTTTATAGGGGAAAAAATCTACCCCTTAGCAAAAAAAAGACAAACGTCGCCGAGAAAACTGCACAAATGCTGTAAAAAAGGAGAGAGAAGTACATTTACGTAGGCTGTATCGGTCTCCCGGAAAGTTGTTAAATCAACAGAAATGTGTACAAGGACCAATCACTAAGTACATGAAGCTTCCTTGGGTAATGAATAAAAAGAAAGACGAATGCAAAAAATCAAATTGGAAAAAAAATTTCGCGGTGCTTTTTGCTTTCAACGGATCAAAAAATAATTATCATGTGGAAGTTAACCCATGATCGATAATTCGTGAGCGGAACGAGCAATTGATAGTTATAAGTTTCGTCGTTAGAAGTTACACGTTTAAAAGGCGACGGAACAGTAATATTGATAAGAGTTCTCTGTTCTTAAACGATTCGTAAGGACATTGATTTCCTTTAATAGATTCTCTATCAATCAATTAGCACTTTCATCTCGCCACGTCTTTATCTCTACAATATTCAAAGCTTGCGAAATCGCATTTACTTTTTCCTGAGTCAAGCCGAGTCGAGATGTAGATAAACCGAAACCCGAAGGGTGGCCCGACCATCAGTCGTCTCAACCCCGTGCTTCATCGCTTTATTTGTTTCTTTTACATCGTGGTTGCCACGTGCACATCATTTAACGAGTCGCCAGAAAACCAATTTTAAATAAGTAGGCTTGTTTAATAAAATCTCTGAAAAAAGTGTCGACTCTAGATTTATGCGTTGTGACTATGGAATTCAACGTACCTGACTTTTTACATAATGCGAAGAATATGTTTTGCACAACGGACGAAGCATTTTTGTGCATTACTACAAAAACAGACGGAATCTTAAAGATATATAGTACCTCATTGCTTCAAGAGGCTATTCTACTGTGATGGGTAAAAAACAAGCCATTTTTAATAATTTTTTGAAAAACTATTGCACGTATCGATACAAACTTTTTCCGCTCAACTCTGTTACAGAATAGAAAACAATTTTTTTGTTGTTGCATATAAATGTTTATTTATTCAACTACAATCGTGTAGAGACATGAAAAAAGGATGTTGCTGGCGTTGATGATTTGCGCTCTCCAGGTAAACGGACACAAAAAATTCAAGAAGATTCTTAATCTGTATGGGTGTCGCTATCGCCTGAACTTGGATTATTATTTCATATTGCAAAACAACAAAACGGTGTCGTTTTTTGCAAAAGTTTTCGAAAAACACGTTTTTTTCGTCATAAGACGGGCGAAAGTATAATTTAAAATTAATATTTCTTAATAATCCTAGTTCGGGCGCTAGCCATACATATGCTGAATATGGAGTTAAAATTTTGACCCGATTGGTGAAGCCGTTTTTCCGAAATCACCAATGGTTGGCGAAAAAAGTCGTTTCGAGAAAAACGTGTTTAAAGTTAACTATACTATACTATACAATACTAATGATTAGAGCGTCATTTTACTCACACAGTGAAAAGAGGAACTCCTACTATACAGCAAAGGTGTAGAAGTATACGTGTATATGTCGATACTCAGGTATAAATTCAAAACAGTTGTTCCCAATGCCGGGATCGCGCAGCGGGTAGCCGTACTCGAGCGCGTGCACCGAGCGCGTGCACCGAGCGCTTCTACTTTCATGCGCTGTACTGACAAGAAACATCCCTCAGGTGACACCCTTCGATTTTGTTGAAATTTGGATATGTTATGAAGCACCGAAAAGTAAGCGATACGTATTTTTTTTTATCAGCGGAATAACGATTTTAAGGGGTGAAATCCCCCCTCGAAAAAATGCATCTCTAGGGTGGTTCACCCCTTGATTTTTTTGCAATGTCACTATAGTCGATTTTTCATTGCTTCGGATTAGAAGACTTTTCGTTTTTGTTTAATTAAAATCGGTGGACTCCTTGTGTGTGAAACTGCTATATTACCCCTAGAGATGCCTTTTTTAGGGGGTGGTTTCACCCCTTAAAACTATTTTTCCGCTGATAAAAAAAAGTACGTATTGCTTACTTTTCGGTGCTTTATAACATATCCAAATTTCAACAAAATCGAAGGGTTTCACCTGAGGGATGTTCCTTGTGAGTCGGCAAAGTGAAAATCAACTTCACTAGCAATTGAATATGAATTCTATGATCGAATAGAGTCGAAAAACGCAAAGAATAACTATTCGATTTTTTCATGCCGCCATGGTAGAGTAGCTTTTACAGTAATAAGCTACTCATGACTCTGCATTCTTGAGTAAAAACTCTGACAATTCAATAATATTTTTTCTCAAGTTTATATTTTATTTATATTGAGACTTTGACGCATTCTAGTAGAAAAGAGGTAAAGTGAAAATTTGAATTCGAAAAAACGATATAGGTTAATGAGAAATATTCACTGCAGTAGATAGCCCACAAGTATTCGCTTTTAATATAGAAACATCAGGAGAACGTAACCTGCATACCGACAAATCTGATATAAAGTTCACTTATCCGTTTTTTAAATAAGTAATTAAGTGACATCTACCGAAATGTATTTCTACCGCTGACATTTTGGGGTCCATCATCCTCCGAAGTACGTAGTTTGAAGATAAATGGAATTACGCAGTGTACGGCGATGGGCTAAGTGATTCTGTCTCGAATTAATACATGGCTCTTCGTTGTTTAAATTATTGATAAAGGTTTCCAAGCCAAGAAGATCTTATCCCTCAGTAATTACTTAAGATAAACTGCTAGCTATTGATATTTTTCTAGTTCTCCATATTGTTCGTGTCTAATTTTTATATGGTTTTTAGTTTGTAGTTGTTACATTGATATTTATGTTTATATTGATATTTTCTAGTTTTTTTCTACTGATAGAAGAATGTGTAAATCATTCTTCCAACTTCGACAAATAATGCAAGGCTCAGTGCTATTTTTCTTCATTCATCTTCATGTCTCCACGATGAATATACACTGCGTAAAAAGTATTTTTCTCTACCCTTCGCGATGATTATTTATAATACATTGAATAATTATTATCTGTAATTTTAATACCCATGTAGAGGATTGAGCGTATAATATTATTACCAATGCAAGGTATTTATTTAAAACGATCCCGGACTCGAATAAGAACAACACTGAAGGTAAAACGGTTGGTTATTGGATCTAGAAAAAGGAGGAACTCCACGTCACGTAGAAATATTCCTGTCCCTCGCTCTTGCTACCAATATAGAGTTGTCAAAGTAGCGACATTGTGGTACCCAAGATTTTGGAAAGCATATTTTTACCCTGTTACAAAAATACTTCCTAATAATATTTACATGAAATACCTTGTATTGCAATCTATATATAAACGGAAGAAATCATACTTTACGTAGGAAAACCGAGAAGCCAGAAATGGATTTGCCATTAAGGGAATAACGATCTACCCTTACTTCGTGCAACGGAGTTCACTGTTCACTCATATCCTCCTCCTACTCAGAGAATATGACAACCAATTAGTGTTACAATCACCCCAACATCTTGGTAGTAACGGATAGCCCTAAAGATAAGATAGAGAAGTTGCCAAAATCGAAGTATATTGCATCCCTTGCAAAGGCCGCGAGGCTCATTACCCCGACGAAACAAAATGATGTCTGACAACGCGGACACACGAAACCAGGAATAGCGCAAATCACTTAGATTCTTATCACACCGCATTAGTCCCCCGCGTAATACAAACGAAACACACCTTCGATTTTACCCATATTTGACAGTACCGAGATTCTAATAATGGAATTCCAGGCAAATGAAGATTATGTGAAATCAAAAAATCAGATATCCCGTGCTGCTGAAGTCCAGAATAATTTTTCAATACAGTAATTCCAAACGAGTCACTAATATTTCACTAATTGCGAGTCACTAATTGCGAATCAATAAGCGAATCACTAAACGAGTCGCTAATTGCAAACGAGTCACTAACGTCAGTTGTCTCCTGAGCTGATTGTCAAGACGTTCATACTCGTCCGTCATCGATTATCGTCGGCACGTTTCGTAGCCAAGCTATAGCTAAGTATGTAATTCGTTTCGAAGTCTCTGGCTAGCATGTTACAACACAAGGGCAAGTGAAAGTCGCAAGTTCAAAGGCAAGCGGGGTTGGGGTTAGAATCGGGGTATAAGTTATATGGTAAAATTCTTTACTCGTTCACCGTCAGCCGTCAGCTGAGTAACATGGATACTGAATCGTATTTGAATAGAACAATATTAAAACACCCGGTCATTCCTCAGCGGCAGTTCCATTTACCAGGTTGAAAGCCTCGAAATCTTTGCGCACTAAGCTAGTCGGCAAAAAGTTCTTAATATATTGTTTTGTATGAATATGGAAAAAAATGGTTAGGCCTATTGCCAGTGTCATGCAAGAAACTTTTTTGTACACAAGCATCGACAAATGTTGCTATATCGTGTTTTATGGCAGTACTCCAGTGCATGCAAATAAATGTGCTTAGAAACTTTAACTTTGCTGCTTTAACGGGGTCATTCCATGTGACAGCTATTTTTTCGCTTTTTGGGATTTTTTTTATGAACCAATAATACACACTGTTTTTTAATTTTCACCACGCATTTATTCATTTTTACAGTTCCTCGGAAGCTTATCAAACAAAAATAACGAGTTGAATCGACTTTACACCGTTCGGAAGACAGTCGTTCGTAAAAAAAAGTTGACAGACCGCCCCCATGATTGCACAGGTTTTGCTCATCTGGAATTAAAAAAATTATACGGCATGTTAGTTTGTAGACCTTAGGCTATCGCCGCAACTAGATCAAAGTGAAAACATCGAAAATTGAATTTTTCGCACGGTTTTAAAAGTTCCAAGTTTTGTAATTTTTTAAAACTTTTTCAGTTTAACAAAAACTATGGCAGATATCAGAAATATTTTAGTCCGAGTGAGAACTATAGATGTGCTGACTATATCATAAAAAATTGAGCGGAATCCGTTCAATAGTTTTTGAGACATCACAGAAGCCAATGTGAAAAAAGCAGCATTGAGAAGAACGCGTTTAAATGTTTAAGGTAGACCTAGCGCGATCGTCGGAAATAAAAATATCACGCGCTACATGCAGTAGAGCATACAAATAAATCTATAGTTTCGTAATAAAACTTTTCCTTCTGACTGTACTCTACAGTGTGAGAAATGATATACCAAGCTAGTAACCCGACTATAGATTTCGGCGGATGAACGACCGTGGCAACACTGTAACGAGCTGTCGCGGAATTGACAGAAAAATCTAAGCATCACGGAAAATTTCCGTGATGCTTAGACAGTAAAAAGTTGCGTTGACAGTAAAATAAAAGCTCTGGCATCAATGGCCGAAGCCAATAAGGAAAAATGTGTTGAAGGTGTTGGAGTGTTTGAAAAAGAACACTCGACAAGCACGCTATGTGATGGGAGACGTATCGTTAAAAAAATATATTTGCGTTATAAATATGTATATTTTATATTGGTTATGTTATGTTCATCAACAAATAAAAGTGTTAATTAACTGATAACTAATTTAAAACTTTGTTTGATTAAAATTTACTTCCAAATAAAACTTTGTGTTGTAATATTATTTTAAATGTGCCGCGCAAAGTTACGTTCTTGGATACGTGGAACGATGCGGTGTTGCCATATCTCTTCTTATTATACAGGTCAAATATTTTTTACGCGAAATTATTCTGTCTTTACTGAACGTTTTTAGCAAAACGGAATAGTAAAGGCAGTCCAAACTTTTTTCACTCTTTCATTAACTAGTATGCTATGTAAAAATAATTTTTCTTCAAAATTTATAAACACAATAAAATGGTACGACGAATTATGTGACATGGCTTCCGGTCGATACAGACCCTGCAGTGTTAAGGATGTTGAGTCCCAAATCGCAAATGATGATAAAATTCTGAAAATTTGGTATGTTTTTGTATGAAGTATTTCAGAGGTCGTGTAAAAATTTCACGACAATTAGGAAGCTCGTTATTGAACACTTAACATTCACAAATTAAATGTTGTCTTATGGAAACTGATGTAACTTTGCAATAAGTTTTCTTTTGACCTCTCAATTTTATAATATCTACAATATACTGAAAGCAACGGAAACAAAACGAAGTTTAATGATACATTTTTTTTTATTTCTTTTAACAATTGTTCTTAACAAAATGTTAATTTTTTAATAACGAGCTTCCTAATCGTCGTTAAATTTTAACACGACCTCTTAAATACTTTATACAAAAACATACCAAATTTTCAGAATTTTCTTATCATTTTTTATTTCAACCCTTAAGGAGGTTGAAATAATGATGATAGAATTCTGAAAATTTGGTATGTTTTTACATGAAGTATTCAGGAGGTCGTGTAAAAATTTCATGACGATTCAGAAGCTATTTATTGAACAATTAACATTAATATGTTTCATAGGGACTCAACATCCTCAAAAGTTGCAATTTTAAAGCCTATTATCTCCCAATCTAAATAGCCGACTGTTCTGAAATTTCACTCAAGCATGCATAATGATATGAACAATGTCTGGTTAAAATTTGAACAAAATCTATAGAAATCAAGAGCGCGCTCGTTCTACCTTAAGTACGATTTACACAAAGAAAATGTTGACTCACCATTAGTCTGCTATGCCGGGTCCATATAACACGTAACATATTTTGCAATTTGTGCAATTTTTTTTCGATTTTTTGGACCTGTCACATGCTATGACAGCGTTCTGACGAAATCTCGGCAGGAAAGTCGACGTTACCCAAGAGAATCTACCGTCCTTGTTCGGAACATACTAGTATATGACTTTCATAATTAACCGAATAAGGTGCACGGATTAATGAGTTTGAAGATATGTAAGTTTGGGCTAGTTATTAAAATGTTTTACGAAGTTGAACTTTAAAGTTACAGAAAAGTCAAGTGTCGCGTTCAAATGTACGTTGGGTATACGAGTCTTTTGACCCGGCTCGAAAGAGACAACATTGGCAATATCGTTGCTCTGATTTGATTCCGTAAACGTGGCAAGTTAAACATCGAGGATACATGGTTAGCCTCTTCCATACGATCCATCTATGTCCCTCTTGATCTACCCCGCGGGTCTTTGCATATTGCTCACACTCTGCTCTGGCTCGTTTGCAGATTCATTCGAGCCTCGGTAATCACCGAGAGACAACGTAGAGGAAATGCGCCCAACCCCCCACCCCCCTCGTTCTGCGTTAAGCGCTAATGTTTGCTCGCCCTGGCACAAATTCGAGAGCGGACAGCGCAGGCTGGAACCCTTAGCCAAATCAGAAGCATCACGGTATATTTGTCCTGGCTCTTCTGAAGAAGCTCCTCGAGCCTAACCTCGCCTGCTTTAATTGGAGGCTTCAGATTTTTCGACGTTTCCAGGCTAGGACGATTGCCCGAATGGCGAATTGCGATACCCTCAAACGAAAACTTATTAAAACTGGAATGATGTTGGGGTTCGCCCAGTCAATACGACCAAGGTCTCTATGAGCACTACACTGAAAGGAGAAGTGGCTCGATGGGCCTAACGTAAAGTAACTGTTTCTAAATAAAAACCGGTGGGAAAAAACTTATGTTCTTTTGCATAATCAAAAACTCGGTTCCAGAGCTGCGACGGCACAACCAAAACCACTTCGTAAAATAATAGATATCAACTCAACAGCAACATGCACTTGGTCTGTTTTCGATTCTGTTGAAACTCATATATGCGATAAAGCATTGAAAACTATTGGCCACGTATTTTTTTTATCAGCGAAAGAACGGTTTTAAGAGAGGAAACCATCCCTCGAAAAAAGGAGTGTCACCCCTTAATTCAATTTTGTTTTCAATACTTCTATAGTGGATTTTTTATTGCTTCACCAAGCCAAATTTCGGTTTTTGTTTGATTGAGATCGGTGGACTGCTTGTGGGTGAAACTGCAAAATCACCCCTCGACACGTCTTTCTTTGAGGGGTGGTTTTACCCTTTATTACACTCTTCTTTGAAAACCCGCCATTTTGTGGATTTTTTTCCGAAAAAGGCTACATACATCGAGAACTACATAGATATAGATTGTAAAAAACATGTTCAATAGATGTTATTTTTATTTTTCAGAGCAACCATTGTCAAGTTATCCGACCTTCGGACCACATTTTATTTACAGAGACTCTATTATACCTCTACACCGTAGTAAATTTTTAATTTTCTTCAAGAAAAATTTAGACGATATTAGTTCAATGTATGCTTATAACATACCTTTGTTCCAAGTACCAAGTAAATAATCTAGTAGAAAAAACATTCGAAAAAATACCTTTTTCTCCCCCCCCCCCCCCACCGCCCCAGCGATGTCCTCCCTTAATGCACCACTCCCAGAGTGGAACATAATTAGGCGCATTGATGGAACGTTACGAAAAGCCACTTTATTGAGTGGATATACTGCCGGTGTTGTGCGACAAGTACGCGCCCTTAATCCCGCTCGAAGGGATGCTGAATTCATACACCCAGCAACTGTGTAGGTTAGGAAGACAATAAGAGCAAGCAGGAGAAAGCAAGTGTGCGAGGACTGCCGTTGTGTGTCACAAACGACGACTACGTCGACGTCGATGACGACGACGAGGATGTGCAACAAGTGTTGCCTCCTCTCGTGAAGCTACAACCCTCTTTCACTTCTGCAGAACAACACTAACAGACTTGTTTTTGTTGCACGGACTGTAGAGATCTATAGCTCAACCGCTCACCATTCAATCATTTTTTAATAACCCTGTGCCGTCGGATATTTTGTTTACTTTTGTTTAAACAATTGAACATCAGTTGGTCATGCGGACTTTGGGTCATGTACCCTTTTTTCCGATTAAAATTTGCTCGCTACGAATATCCTCATATTTTTTTGCATATTCTCTATTTAACCTAATACCTTTAGGCAGAAGGAAATAATTCAATTTTTATTATTTAAAAGAAACCCTTAGCTTTACAATTTTGGTAATTGGGATGTTATTTATTATTACTGCTAACTATGACTACGTATTTTTTTCACAAAATAACTAAAAGTGGCGCAGTTATGACACTATTTTTCGGGATTTCTGTGATGTGAGATAATGTTATTATTCACATTTATATTGTATGGATGGACCAAAAAAAGTGAATATATAAATAAATAAATGGAAATGTCTAAAAAAATATTTTGACTTTAACATGAAATTTTGTAGTATTTCGCCAATGAAAAATACTTTTTATAAATGACTCAAATTTCAATCAATTCCTACTCTCAAACTCAATTTTTCAAAAGGTTCAAGTACAAATTAAACACGTTATTAACATGTGTGTGATATTTGTAAATGCGATCCAAAAACCTTGGATCGAGTTATCAACGATAACTCGACCTATGGTTGGTCAAAAAAATAAAAATAAAATGTTTTATAATCTATATAAATGTAGTCTTCGTAGTACGTAGCCGTTTTTCGAAAAACATTTTTTCCGCGAAACGGCGGGTGTTGAAAAAACGGGTAAGTTTCGGGTAATTTTTATTTATATTCGGGGACTTGAAAAATGTTTAATTTCCCAACAAACGAAAATGGCTACCTACAGCAATAGCTTTTGCTATTACGGAAATTTTGCTCTTTGAAAATTGGAAATCGAACAATTGTAGCTAGAGTTATGATTCCGGCCGGGTCGACAAAAGTTGTTTCGAGAAGAACTCGATTGAAAGTTTTAGTATACGTCATTAAATCGTTTCACTACCTGCTCTCACTGAATCGCCTGTAACTTGGTCAATTTTCAACATTTTAACTCGAACATTTTATCGCATATTCTTTAATATCTATGTTTTGAAAAAAAAAAAGCGAGAAATCGATTTTTTAATTTTTATAGTGGTTTTCGGCCTTAATTTAAATATTTCAAGGAATTGCTGTAAATAATCAAATCTATTCAACTAAAATAAAACGATATTCGAGGCAAATATACAATCTTCCCTAGAATCAGTTGAATCAGTTTAAACGTTCACTTGAAATAAATACATATATCCTTTCATTGAACATTAAACCGGAGTTTATTAAGGCGAGTTTGAAACAAAATTCTATTTGTTTCCAACAAGCCATTTCCCTCGGTGCTGTAGCCCAATAAACAGAAAGCGCAATCGAATAAACCATTTCTCTTGGTGCTGAAGTGTAAAAATACACCGACAACAATATTCCTAAGGGATATCCGCCCGTGATTGTCAACGTGCGCGGCAGTACATTTTTAACGAGATCCGGCTGACTGGAAGCACCGTGCTGTAGATATACACATGGTGTGTTGGGATCAGACGATTGGTATATCGTTTCGTTCCAGCTATTGTATCGTAGAACTGTCGAGAACCCTCAATAAGACCGCATTTATCAACCGATGTATTTTGCTGTTTCATTTCCAATGGTCAATATCGATTGTACACATTGGAAAATAAGCTTTGCAATATTTTTCGAATATTTTGATAGTTCAATCATCATAACTTAATAACACAATCTTAGATGATAAAATTCCTCTCAAATGTTGTCCAATGTTGAAAACACTGCCCAGTTGGTTGGTAGCCCCGTTGTCCGTTTGAAATAATGGAAGATGGGCCACGCGAGGGTTGTATCGTATTCGTATGTCTTGCACCCGTATTCATAGATGTTCCTTGAGGTATAAGGATTTCTTGTTCTTTGTTCAGGACATGAATGCAGGTATGCAGATACAAGGAACAAGAAACCCTTATTCCCTAAGGAACATCTATGAAAAACGGGTGTCGATGTTATTCGTGAAGGACCATCTATGAATACTATATCTATGAATACTATTGACACCCGTTTTCATAGATGTTTCTCGAGGAATAAGGATTCCTAGTTCTTTGCATGTACATACCTGCATTCATAGGTGTTCCTTGAAATATAAGAATTTCCTGACAAATAAGGACAAAGAACATGGAGTCCTTATTACTCAAGGAACATCTATAAATACAGGTGTCATGTATCTCCACTAGTGTTTCATTTACGTAATGAATGAATCGATCCCATCTCATTTTCTCAGCATTCCTTCACATGACTAAGCTTTCCTTTTCCAAGGAATACTCTGTGCATTGGCGAAAACGCAAGTGACCGCTATGCCCTCATCCATTAAAATTCAATACCCTTTGACTCGGGCCACAAAATTGCCATGCAACCGCACCGTCCACCATCTCGTTTGACCTTGAATTTCAGTTGTATGTATTCCGTCTGCTGCGGAAACCCCCTCATGCGTACAATTTTCGACGTCTATTGACAATGTAATGAAGTGAAGAGCACGGCCGTCGTGTCGTTCCGCATCTCCTCGAGGAGACGTCATCAAAGGTTTGTTTATAACCGAGAATTGCTGAAAATGTGTTGGACGCACATCTTGGAAGTATAGTTCGCAATGTATTTTGAGTAAGCTGAGTATACAACTACAATTCGTCAGGTTTGAAATGCTACCCGAATTTGCTAAAATCCTCATTTGATGTCTACAGACACCATGCAGCCAAGAAAATAATCATCATTTTAACAACCACCCATGTGCGGGTCTACGACGTTCCGAGTACGGCCGACGCTTGGCTGTATCGTGGCAACACGTCGGCTGCCAACGGTCGACGGCCTATGATGAGCCAGCGTTGGCGAAACGTACTAGCCATGGTTGGCTATCAGGCGGCGATGGCTCGGCAGTCGACGATCGAAAGGCGACTATGGCGCAGAGTTGCCGCAACCGTTATTCGATCGTCGCTCCGACGGTACGCTTGATAGTTGGCGCAACGCTGGTCACCACGGTTCATCCGACGCTGGCTAGTCGTCGCCCGGGTGTAGTTGGCCATGTGTGCAGACCCAGAATACAGCCAACCCTTGGCAGTAAGACGGCGTCGAATAAACAGCCGACGGTCGGGACGCGACTATGGCTTAGAGTTGGCGAAAGTGTTGTTCGAACGTCGCGCCGACGTTACGATCAGTACTTCGCGCAACGTTGGCTGCCACGTTTAATCCGACACTGGGTAATCGTCGCACGGGTGTAGGTGACCATTTTTTGTAGACCTAGAGCTCGACCGATGCTTGACCGTAAACAAAGTCCAGTAGACCGTTGGTACCCGACCTCCACCGTTCGAATTTTCTTTTGAGCTTGCCTGAACAGTATTGTGTAGCGCGCAACCTAAACGGTGTGGATATTCCACAGTGGAATTAATTTAACCAATGGCGGATAAAAATAGGTCTTCGTATAATCGCGTAAAAAAGTTTCGTCGTCTCCATAAAGAGGAAAACGAAGTTAACGCTTCTGCCCACCAATCAACTTCTAACAGCTACACGGAGAGAATTTTTAAGTAATTTTTACTGCGAAATCACAGTAACTCGGTGACAAATGTGCAATTCTTCAGGTTTTTAGGAAATAAATTATAAATTTTCATGGAAATGAATCAAAATTTACTTTTGCGTAACAGAAATTTAAAATATTTTCCAGAATGTTTACTGAAATTAATAGTAAAATTTCATGAAACGTAAAGATTACGACAATAAGTTAAAAAAGTGCTAATATAAATGAAATTTTTCAGTGGAACATTGAGAAATTTTCGTGTTTTCCATAAAAATTTAAAAAAGGAAGCCGAAATTTTCCGTGCGTCCACCGGAATTTTATGTTCTTTATAGTAAAATCAGTTAGGGCTACGTCGCCTGACCGTACGCGTGACCTCTGTGTGCGAGCGTGCGTATACGTGAACGCAAGCTGTGAGAGTGGGCTTATGTATGACGCAGTATGACGAGTACGAACGACGCCGACCCGCGTTGCTTAGCAACAGCGGTACCGCACATGCGCATTATAGTACGAAACATGGGCCAAGAAAGCCTCGTGGTCTCGTGCAGTCTAACGTGTTCTACGCAGTTGTACGCAAGAAAACAAAGAAACGTGAAAAGAAACTTCGATAAAGGACGTCTACAATGGTACGGAAAGATGATATGCTAAAATAAGTAGCAATCGAGAACACAAATGTTCAGAAATACAGTATATAGAGTATTTATTTAATCATAGGGAATTCATTTTTCGCTAGGGATTTTAGAAATTTCAAGTTTGTCCAGGTTATTTTTACTGTAGAAACTTGGAAGTTTTGAGGCAGCCCATTGTTAAAATTCTACGCGAGAATGTGTCAGAATTTTTACTGAAAGAAATGTAAAAAATTATGCTGCTTGCTTAAATTTTTACATGAATGAAAGCAAAATATTAAAAGCTAGTGTCAATATTTCACTATGTGCACATTTGTCACCGGTTTCAAATTTTTAATGTAATTTTTAGGGAGATTTCACCGTAAAAAATACTTAAAAATTCTCTCCGTGTATGTTTCGGGAGCAGAGACGATTGATAGTTCCTTTGGGCCTTCTTCACATTTTTGTTACCATTCTAGCGTTTATAACGTTGTAGGACTAAATATATTAATAACGTTGTAAGACTGAATATATTTATGAAGTTGTAAGACTGAATATATTTATGAAGTTGTAAGACTGAATATATTGATGAAGTTATAAGACTGAATATATTTATAACCTAAGCCAGACATCAATACGTCAATCACTGACAATAAATTTCTATTAATGCTATGTCTTTTTTCTTTTAAATAGTCAATCTGCTATTCCTTTAAACACCCTCTCGTAAATGTAGTGCCATCGTCACAAACGACGTAGGGTCGACGCGGTGATCGACGTAGGATCGATTCCGCAGTCAGCGCAGGGCCGACGCAACAATCGGCTTAGGGCCGACGTTGCAATCGACGAAGGGCCAACATCGATTAAATATTGTGGCGCAACGTTTGGGAGGATCGTCGGGCCGACGTTATCATTTGGACGTTTATTGGACCCCAAAACGACGTTGGCGAACAGAGTCGGGCCGACGTCCTAACGCCGGCAAGCGTCGTTGCGCCAACGTAGGCGCGACTTTAAAATCCTACCTGGGCACGGTCTAAGGTATTTTATAGTGCGTATAATGAACGTCATATTACACTAAGCACAACAATTGAAAGATCACTTTCTTGCTTAAATGTTAATCTTTTTGTCGTACTGTTTGAATTTTCATTTTTTCGAACTTTTCCACTTATTTATTAATATTCCAATCTGGAGCATCTGCTTGAAAAATTGCATGCATATGAGTTTACTAGCTCCCGTCCGCGGCTTTGCCCACGTTGATATACGCAAGGAATGCAATTTTCCATACTATCTTTTACACTCCACTTCAACCCCTTAAGAGTTCATTTTCAGACAAATCATTTCGTGGTGCACCTCTACACCTTCTAAGGAACATATCTTCCAAATTTCATGTTTCTATCTCCAGTGGTTTAGACAGTGCGTTGTCTATATGTCAGTCCGGCATTCGGTCAGTCAATCAATCGTGGAACTATTTCATATGCGTAGATAACTGTAGAAACTGTGAGTCTGTGGTAAGCGGACGGACGTACGGACATGACTTATTTATACTACTATTTATTTTTTGGGTAAAACATTGATTTACGGCTTTCAAAGTGCGCCATTGTTTCAAATTTGATATAAAAAATCCCGACGTAGTCCCATACCTAATAATATATAGATTATAATTTTTTGTTTGTTTTTGTTCCAGGTTATACTTTACGAGAAAACCGTCCTCCTGTGAAGCTGTGTGTAAAAAAAATACTTTTTTCAAGATGGGCTCTGCCGCCCATGTTTCAAGATGGGCTCTGTCGGCCACGTTTCAAGATGGGCTCTGTCGCCCATGTTTCAAGATGGGCTCTGTCGCCCATGTTTCAAGATGGGCTCTGTCGCCCATGTTTCAAGATGGGCTCTGTCGCCCATGTTTCAAGATGGGCTCTGTCGCCCATGTTTCAAGATGGGCTTTGCCGCCATTTTGTTTGAAAATTATAATAATTTTTTGTTATACCATTGATATGTGTTAAATAAACCTCAAAAGAAATCCTATTTCTTTTTTCATACTCCCAAAATAAATTGTCACAGTTAGGCCTTATTTGCCGCCGCTGAAGTGGTGTTATCCCTTAAAGAACGCGTCAGTAATAGAGTCTCGTCACAGCGCACGAGGACAATCAATGAAACAAAGTAATAGGAACTATCCAATCCCACCGTATTATTCGATATATCCATTATATTTGCCGTCGGCGGAATCCTGCCAATAATTTACTACCCGACATGTGGACGATCAAGGCCGAAAGATTCGGCAAATGAGAAGAATTCACGTTTTAATCTATGATAGAGTGCTCTATCTATGTCGGCTGTGAGAGAGGCTCGTTAGATGGAGAATTGGAAAGAGAGATGGGCCATCGCAGGCCGTTGCCGCTTCCTATGAATGTGCAAAGTAAATCTCGGGATTTGCGGCTGCAGCACGAATGGGGCTGGTCCACCGGAGCTATTCCGAGTCAGATGGGCGAGTGGAATAACGCTGGATGGGGCTGCAGAAGTCGAGAGTAAGAGAAGAAGTTTGATGCGGTATACACAACACACTTCGTGTTATATACACGCGCGGCACGTACCGAGCATGTATATTACCTTCGGCTGTACTGCAGCTATACCCGTATGACCAGTGGCCGCGTTATGTATACATGTGCCTATGTATCTTCATCGAGGCTGGTGCCATTGGTTGGCTGGGTTGTTACCGGATGCCTTGGTAAAGTCTGCGCATGGAGGGCTAATACATCAACATCAAAGCGTTCGAGCTGGCTCACTAACCCGGCTACATACAAACGCAGTTATTGCACTCAAAGGTTCTACCTTGCGATCCCGTCTGAGCCTTATGCATACGCATATATATGCACCTGCCTTCGCAATGCGCCGACTAGCCTGCACCATCACCGTGAACAGAACAGCTTGCGTCGCATCGTGTCGAATTGTCGAGAATACCAGAAGATGATTCTGTCACTTTTTGAATATACACAACGAAACACATGGAGGTGAAATTCATTACCTCGGCTAATATGAAGAGCTCCACACATGTGCATGAAAAGGAAGAACAGAGGTTTGGTTCATCGACGCCCCAGAATTCATCAGGTTCAGGAATCATCGTGAAATCATAGTGATTAGAAGGGCAGAAGTTTTCATCAAGGTTGGGCAGTAGATATCGACAGGACCGCTTTTGATTATAGATGATTGGAAAACTTTGTTCGATCGAAAAATTTTGTTAGTTTGCAAAGAATAGTACTTCCTAGTTTTGACAGGTGAAAAAAACATTGGGATCATATCAGACAGCACCGAGTCGAAATGATCGAAACACAAAAAGCAATTTCAAGGAGCTGCATGTAGCCACGTGGTTGAAAATGGTAAATACGTCATGGTGATTCGACTAGACGACAACGTAATAGTCGTTTTTTTACACAATCAGATTTATCATTAATAAGATTGTTGCATCAAAGGTAATGGTGCATTCATAAGATTGCTGCAAAAGGTAATCAAAATGTAACATTATAAAGACTCTATTTCGTAAACGGGTGGCTAGCTTCGTTGCTAAGAGTTTGGATTTCTGGACTGTCTCCCTACATGGAGTCTTGGACTAGGACTGTCAGAATCGACAAGCAAACGTCAGCTGCGAATAATTGCTCAAATAATGACAATTCCTGTCGTTGTATCATCCAGGTTAGGTTTTCGCGTAACACATTTATTATAGATCCGGAATGTCCAGTCGTGACATCCAACGGAGGGCACATGAATTTCTGTTCATTTCGTCAATTCACAACCGATTGCGTTTGGGCAATGCACTGAGCTGTATATTCGATAATTTCTGTAGAACTACATCGACTGAAACTAGGGGAACTTGAAGACCGTCAAAATTGTTGTTTTCGGACGCTTCCTTCGGATATTCAAAAGACTTCCAGAAATCTGCATTGGGCAATTCTGACTCCAATTATCAGCACACAAGTTTCATTATCACACAATTATTTTAAGGAGATATAGTATTTAACTAAAAATAGCGGAATAAATCATATGAACGGTTCCATTGAGACGGGGCATTTCGTGCGACATTCCACTAGCTTTGGATATGGCCTTGAATATTTGCTGTTAAATGTGAAAACTCTCTCATAAAGGGGACAGCATGTGCGCGATGCTCGCTCTGCGCTTCGTTTATTGCTACTTTCCAACCTTAAGGCATAGTCCGCTTCGGGCTCGGAAATATGGTGAATGCCGTATACGAATGATAGAATGCAGGAACGCTGCGATTGTCATAGCGCCCATCTCTCGAGAAATATGTCACAAAAATTCTGGGTCATTCTGGCTCTCGTAATTCCATCTCGTATTTTTCCTCGACAAATAACACAGCAGAGACATGTTTTTATCTCTTGTATATTTTTATGCGCAACTACATGATTTCGCTTCGTTACAATTTCGACATCAAGGAAAATGGAGAACAAAGATGGAAAGTAAATTTCGATAAACTATTTTTACCTTCACGCGTAGAAGAGAAAATACAATTTTTCCTTTAATCTCAATAAAGTTATCTGTCATGATGACGGACGCACAAAGAATGTACGCGTGAAGTGATACGTCGACGAGCTCAGGAGCTTCGAGCATACTCGGAGAAAACATATTCCGTACATATTTCTGAAATGCCATTCTTTCAGAAAGTACATGACAAACGAATTTTGTTGGATTGAAAGTTTCCAGGTCAAAATGCAAAATGACTCGCTCGCAAAGGGCATAGGGGGAAAAGCTGGTTGAAATTGCCACAACACAAGTGATGAAAAAGATTGATGGTATGACCCTCAACGAGACAATGGTGAAAAACATTACAAAATTTAAATTAAATTACCAAATTTAAATTAAAGGACAAAATTTAAATTAAATTACAACATTTGAATTATATTACGAAACTTAAATTAAATTACAAAATTACAAAGGGCACAGCGGAAATAGCTGGTTAAAATCGCCCCCACACGTATCAAGTCTCGATAGGCACCATAGATCGGCATATATGTGAGCAAAGAATGCTGCAAATATCAACCTGCAAATGACACTTTTGTAGGAGTCATGAGGGAAAAATCAAAACCGAAAAAGTAGGTTTGCTCGAAAACAGGTGAACCGACCGCGATGAAAAAAATATATGGTATGACCCTCAACGAGACAATTAAAAAAATAATTACAAAATTCTGATAAAAATACAGGTGAAAAGAGAATTGTTGAATTTTTAATAAGAAGATGATGATCGGTTTTGGAGGTACACTTCTAAATAAAAAATTTAAAAAAAAAACAATAATCGCGTGCGAGCCTTTTTTCGTGAAAATCTGAAGATCTCCGATTCCTTTGTTCTCTTGCGGGATTCTATTCAGAGAAATACAAGCCTTTTGTTTCGATCCAATTTATTTTCTCCATTCATACCAAGAAACATTCAGTTACTATGCTAGGGTGAGATTATATGATACATAATGTTGTCTTATTAATACGAGTACATGTAAGTCACTTACACCTGCACAAATCTAAATAGGCTCACGGTGCGCGCCGGCCGTCGAATTTGCTTCTGCCCTTAATCTTCTTCGGGGCTCTCGTAGTTCTCTTGATGATCGTACGGTGTTGGACTTTCGGGGTTTTTTTTTATTCCTCTCGATCTTCCTTTTTTCCGATTGACGTTTTCTTTGATTCTGATAATACTTTTGTTCCATGCATGTCGACATTTTTGTAAAATGTTCATTTATCAACTCTGCATGCTTGCGACATTTTTGTTATTATTGTTAAAGCCAATATCAATAAAGGCTCAAGAAGAACATCTCGCGCGCTCCTCAATGACACCTCGACTGTCCTCCTAGCTCCACACATATAACATAGAATTTTTACCTAGCTACCAAACCGAACTTACAGAAATGTTCACGTCGAAACGTTGTGATGTTTGTTTTCACATCTTTTTTCACGGAATTTTTCGTAGCGAGTGCTTGTTTAGTGTGAGTGCCCCCGTCGTTTCGCGTGAGCGGAGAGGGTACTGCAATAAAGCACCCCGATAAGGAGTGAAAACCGTACAACGCCCTCGCGATGAACTACTGAAACTTAGTTTTAACGACTAACTGCAAGCCACTTGTTTCTACTTTTGTATACATGGAATGTTAAAGGGTTAGATTACTGTGAAAATGACGCATATTAGTTCGTCGCCTGAGGCAACTCAAATTGAAGAGGAAGGTCCAACATGGGGTGCAAGAATCGTAGATTGAAGGTAAACTTATGATTACAGCTACAGATTACTTATAAAACTGCTATTCGAACTTTAAATGCGTTTTTCTCGAAACTACGTTTTTCAAAACGATGTACATCGATCTCTCGACATCCAATGAGCAGATTGGCTTGAAATTCGCTACATTTATTCTGTGTCATAGTAGTTTAGTCTTGTTTAAGGAGTAAGGCCACTGTAAATTTTTTGAAAAATCGATTTTTTTTTATTGGCTTAAAAAATAGTTTAAACCCTCTAGAATAAGAAAAAAAAGGTCCTGTGCGAAAAAAAATTTGTTGTCCTTAGGAAATGAAGGTCGCCGCCAAGCGTGTCAAAACTTGCTCCGAAACGACTGCAATTATATCGGAGATGGCGATTCCAAAACTTTCAAAGGCATCGTGGATTCGAAGCCTTATGAAAATGTTGATGTTAAAAAAAAAGAGTGCATAGATCACGTGCAAAAAAGAATGGGCACTCGATTGAGAAACTTAAAAAAAGGAACAAAAGGTCTCGGGGGAAGAGGAAAACTCACTGCCAAATTGATTGACGAACTAAGCATTTATTACGGCTTAGCAATCCGTCGAAATTCCGATTCCATCAAAAATATGAAAAATGAGATCTGGGCAACCCTTTTTCACAAAATGTCAACGGATGAAAAGCCTCAGCACGAAAAATGTTCGGAGAATTGGTGCAGTTGGAAGAAAGCGAAAGCAGAAAATGCCTTGGATGCGTATCATCACAATCAGCCAATGAGTGAGGAGGTTTATCAAGCCATCAAACCCATCTACATGGAATTGAGCCGGGACGAGTTGCTGGAGCGTTGCTTGGGGGCCTATACTCAAAACAATAACGAAAGTTTCAACGCTACCGTTTGGAGTTTGGCCCCCAAATCATCCTCAAGCGGAAAAACTGTACTAGATATTGCGACGGATATCGCTGTTTGCATATTCAATGGCGGCCTTACCAACGTCTTGCAAATATTCAAGATGTTGGAGGTGGAAATTGGTGTACAGTTATATAATTTCTGCATCGAAGCCGACGCCAAACGCATCACGCACGCGGAGACATCTCTGAGCGACGCGGCCAAAAGTGCGCGCGCGCTCCAAAAATCAACCAGGAAAGACGAAGAAGACGAAAATTTGGCTATCGAAGGACAAATGTATGGTGCTGGGATTGCAGACTAACGGTAAACATTTTTTTTAACTTCTTTTTTTAATTTTTTCCAATAAAAAACTATTCGCAAAACTTTAAACGCGTTTTTCTCGAAACATGGTTTTTCAAAATGGCACGCAGCATAACTCGAACAATTTTCATTTTTTTTACTTGAAATTTTAACCAGATGTGAACATTTACATTATTTTGAGAATGTCGATCGGAATTTTCAAGAACTTTATTTATTGATTTTTTATGAACAAAAAACTTGCCGTTTTTTTCGTCAAAAATCAATTTTTTTTTCAAACGCACGCCAAATCCACAAAAATTGATACTTTTGAAAATCCGATCGACATTCTCTAGCTATAGCCCTCTAGATTAATGGTTTTTTTTTTTTTGTTCTAGATTCAAAAGTGCACCAGTGGTGCTGCGTGCCGCGGAGCCCTGGAAGCAAAACATGTCCCGGGAAGATAGCTGTGGAACCACCATTTTGTTTTTTTTTACTGTAAAAAAATTTGATAATAAAGTTTAATGTATGCCCGATAACACCATTAAAAGTTTTTTTTCAAATACCTTCAATTTCGGGAGCAAAAAATTAGTGAAAAAACTTTTTTTTTTGGGCCGTTACAGTGGCCTTACTCCTTAAGGTTTTTCTTCTTGACATCTTTGGATTGGTTATTGAAAATAATGATGTCATTTTACCTCGAAAAGTCGAAAGAAAATCATTTTTCTTTGATGATTGAAACACGACAAAAAAGCCCGGTCAACTGTCAGTCAATATTATCAATTTTAAGAAGAGCCTCGTTTTTTTGTTTCAGATCAATCGGGTGGCCAAAATCAAGTACACCGTTAAGGCCCTCACGATCAAAGGTCCTTCACGAGATTATTTAAAACTTATTTAATTATTTATATTTATTTTGTGAAGTTTAGGATACAACTCCGTTAATGTCCATGTAAATAAATGTCCAAACGATCTTTCAATCAACTTATTCATCCAAAATTAATTTTTTTAAAGAACCCTGATTTTTTAGTCGTCACGATAGTCTAACTCCTTAACATGCTTTTTCACGTGTTTTTAATAAGCGTTTCTAAATGATGGTTCATCCTCAAAATCTACTTCCAATTCCAAGTTTCCAAAACACTCACGATGAAGGTCTGTAACTCTGTGCTACTAATATATTTATGTACAGCTTTAATTAGATCATGGACGGACCATGAAGGACTCCTATGCAGCACGACCACAAGATAGATAAAAAAAATTGATACCATTCAATATAGCATCCTCCCCTTAGCCCTTGGTACAGCATACTAATGCGAAGAAATATAATACTAATCCAAGCCCGGGAGGAGCAACCTACGTAGCCAATATTTTAATGACCTATACTTATGAAGTACCTTGTCCACTGATGGGGAAAGTAACAGCACACGAACCTAATGCTATCGCGACATCGCTGATAGCAGTGATCTGCTGGTATCTAAGAAGAAATCTGTATGCGGACACTATGATAACAAATTTTTAACGTCCATTCCTGATGGCCCACTTGCTGAAGGACGAATACCTTGGATTCGTCGGTCTGCCATTAAGGCCTTAGGCCACAATAACTGGTATAAAATCATGTGCGAATCTAATAATTTTTTTTCTTATGAAAAAGTGATTCACTCATAAAATTAATTACACATCTATTTGATATGAATATCAAGCTGTTAGAAAATGTTTACTTTTTTTTTTTGATGTACAAAATGGCCGACTACTCGAAACTTCTCGAAACAGCTCTTTTTCAATTAGCGTGACAAATAACTTCAACAATTTTCACTCGATTTACTACAAATTTAAAAGTTAGGTTTCTAATTGCAGATTGCAGAGAAGTACGTACGGAATTTCCGATTAATGGAAAACTTCATTTTATGAGCAGTTATAACGAAATTTTTCACTGAAAATTGATTTCTTAAGTTCAAATACCTACAACTTTTGAATAAAGCATTATTTTTTCAATTCCGTACGTACTTCTCTAGGTATTCTAATGTAGATTGACGAGAATTTTTTGTTTTTTGTTCTAGGTTAAAAATTGTGGATGCTGAATGTCACGCCGCGGAGCGCCTAAGATAATGAAAGAAAATATTAGTAGTCGACCATTTTGTACGTCGAAAAAAAATATATATATTTTCTAACAGCTTGATATTCATACTAAATAAATGTGTAATTAATTTTATGAGTGAACTACTTTTTCATACGAAAGAAAATTGTTAAATTCGCACATGATTTTATACCCGTTACTGTGGCCTAAGGCCTTAAACCTTCAACCGGAATGTTTGAAAAAACTCCATCCCCAAAGCAATGTTCCTTTACAGAGTAGTCAGAAATGACTGAACAACATTGTGTCAGAGTTTTGATATTTAGTACTGGTTACCCAGTCTTAGATCTAGTTGTCTGGTATCTATTTTGTACTGGTACCGGTAACCCAAAGGCATTAAGATCTAGTGGTCTTTCATCTATTTTTACCACGGAAGCTGTGGCTATCCTGGAGGCTTTGTGGTAGGGCTTCAGAAAATTCTGACTCTATTCTATCCAATCTCTAGACTATTTTCTTTCGGATTCTGAAAGTGGCCTGCGTGGAATTTCAGCACCCCTACGCCAAAGATTCTATTACATATGCTAGGGATTTATTTTTGAAACGAACCCCGAAGGTAAACATGTCAAACTACATCGAATTTCGTCATAAAAAGATCGAAGGAAACGAAATAGCAGGCCACGTGATGCGTTGTTTCACCAGGTGAATCAGCGTTTCGCGCCGTCAGTGTTCTTTGCCGTCACGCGCCATCAGTGATCAACTAAAATGCGTCCCCGTTCGTCGAAACATGGAGCCTAAAGTAGCATGAAATGGTCGACCGTGAAAATGGGATTTCCGTGTTTAAGGATGTTGAGTCCCTATGAAACATGTCAATGTTAATTGTTCAATAAATAGCTTCTTAATCGTCATGACATTTTTACACGACCTCCTGAATACTTCATGTAAAAACATACAAAATTTTCAGAATTCTACCATCATTACTTCAACCTCCTTAAGGGTTGAAATAAAAAATGATGAGAAAATTCTGAAAATTTGGTATGGTTTTGTATGAAGTATTTAAGAGGTCGTGTTAAAATTTCACGATTAGGAAGCTCGTTATTAAAAAATTACCATTTTGTTAAGAATACTTTTTAAAAGAAATAAAAAAAATTTATCAATGAACTTCGTTTTGTTTCCGTTGCTTTCAGTATATTGTAGATATTACAAAATTGAGAGGTCGAAAAAAACTTATTGCAAAGTTACATGAGTTTCCATAAGACAGCATTTAATTTGTGAATGTTAATTGTTCAATAACGAGCTTCCTAATTGTCGTAAAATTTTTACACGACCTCTGAAATACTTGATACAAAAACATACCAAATTTTCAGAATTTTATCATCATTTGCGATTCAACATCCATAAAATGTTGGAAAAGGAATTTGAAGCCGTCGGCAGGAATACGCTTGGCTGCTGCGATACGAGTTAATTGCCATAGTTTTGGGATGCTCCGTTGTAAACGTACACAATATATGAGTATCTACGTAGAATATGCCGAGTACGCAAGATTGGGAAATCAACGTTCCTGATTAAATTGAGTATGCTCGCTGGTTGTCGAGAGTGAGCATCGCTGTATCGCGGCTTCAGAAATCTTCTCACTTTCTGATATAGCATCCCAAGCACGAACTCCTCTCGACCTCTCGCCGGTCGACCAACTTTGTACCAGAGCACATTTTCTTCTCGCTGGCCTCGTTTCGCTAGTAACTCATTTGAATTTCATGCAACACCGTGTTATTACGTTTGCCACTAAAAGTCGATAATGCTGAGCGTATGACTTAATTAGACATTAAGAGACACTCTAACTGTGGCTGATATCAATTTCCGATAATATGCATTATAATTTGGGTGAAATTCAATTTTAGAAAATGTCGGAATATATGGATGCTAAGAGAAAAGGAGACAGAGCATGATGGAAAGACATTCACAATCGCAAGGTGCCAACGGGTTTGGCACCACCAGATGGTGAATAAACGACACTTCACGTTCATAGAAAACCAACCAAGGTACAATGGCTGGATGTTTGCAGTTTTTCCGGCTGTTCAGTCTTCGAGACACGTAGGAATTCATAACTTCGTGTTATTGCCTCGTTCCGTTGGGTGCCCAGAGTAAATACAGACATAGTATGACTACTAAAACCCTTGAAAAGGGCTATATTTTTCGACTCCCTTGCTTCTAGACATTCGAACAGCTTGTTACTGTCGTTTTTTTTTTTTTTTATTCTCACGGAACAGGAACTTGGTCATTTTTGACTGCTCGCTCAAAGGGATTATTCTGAAAAAAAACTTCTCTCACGATGAGATTGTATTTCAGAAGTGAAGTTTTTCAACAACTTGCACGTACACGACTATTTTTCTTGCTCACAAATGTTCGATATGGAAAGAACTCTTGGTAAAAGAAAATCGAAAGCGTTACAAATGAATATTTGGTTGTAGCTTAAGGGGTTATGCTTAGTTGTAAAAGTCGAAAAATCACTTTTCTTTAAACCAATATATTTTGACAATATATCATCTTATAAATGTTCCCTGAAAATTTGGAGGTGATCGGATCAAAATTGACAGATTTAAAGGCTGTTATGTTGACGCCCGTCGGATAGCTAAGAGCATCGTTCAAAACTTTAAACGCTTTTTTCTCAAAAGTACGTTTTCAAAGTCGGTGAGCAAAATATCCTAAAAACGACAGCGTTTATGGTTCTGAAATCGATAGAGCTTTTCTAGATATAACGATATAGTATTTTGTCGAAGGATTTTTTCCGACGTATACTTTCGATTTGATGAACGAAATATGCCTATTTTCCGTTCATCAAATCGAGACTCTCACTTTGAATACGCGCCATTTTTTTAAATTTGATATTTTGGACATTCTGCCGACGAATCATAGAATAAACTGATATATACTAACGAAATCTGTCTGATTTTTTGATATCGGATAATCTGGTTCAGATCAGCATTGCTCAATGCAAAAGACGTTTACGAGAGGTGCTTTCCAGACATCGGTAGCAAATCGATTACAATTAACCCTAGAACTATAAACCCTTTTTTCTACCTTTGAACTACAAAAGGTCGGTGAAAAGTCGATTTAAATACCTGAAAGTGCTAAAAAACGGCCAAACGTCATTTTGCAAACAACAACCTGGCGTAGATATCTAGCCCGACTCGCAGTTCTAGTTAAATAGTTTTACACTAAAAAATTACGTAGTGTTATTCAAATGATACTTCTTCTAACACCGAATTTTTGTATAAATTTATCACCATGATTTTCTATTTAAAATATTGAAAATTTAGCTGTTTTTCACTGTTACAACTAAGCATAACCTGTTAAAAAAATACTATGCGATAAAAAATTGAGTATACCGTTTGGATTACTTTAAAACTCGTTATTTGGCACATATAGATCAACATATAAATAAACAAACACATAAATTGGCACGTCGACAAATCAAGATATCGAGATAGAGGTTAAGCGTACTTGGAAGAATCAATTTGTTTTCAATCACTTGTACTCTGGTGTCTAAGATTCAACCGGATTTTTTTTTTCACGAAAACAAAGTGTTTTCACAAAAAGACGAAAAAGCAATATCGTGCTGAAGATTTCGAATGATTTTCTATGACCTTTGAACAAGAGATTGAGGCAAAGTATTCACGGTACGTGCTTGTCGTAAAGCCACGACGATTGTCCTCACTCCATCGACAAATATTGGTTGGAATTAGTACGATGGCAATGAAGCATCCAAATTCCGATGATTAAAGCGATCATAAATCCAGCCCACTTCGTAACTCACATATTCGCTATGCACAGTATTCATAACCGAGACGAGGTTTAGATATTAAATGGAACGAGGCATTGTTAAGGAGAAGCAAAGTGAGGATGAAATTCACGAGAATTGGAGCACCGACTAGTTGATCGATTTCCATGAATAGTGAATGAGAAGATACAGGTGAACCGCACTAAACGGCCCATCGCAAACTGGCCGTAGTAGACGAAAGATTTTGCGCTGGCTTCGATATTAGGATTGGCGTCTTTCTCAGGGATGTTGTCTGTGTCTTTGCGTCCTTCTTCCTATACCAGGGTGCAACGAGTGGTAGTTCGAACTTGGTTGAGTGGCCGTTATATGGGGTTCTAAGCATTCCGATTCTGCTGACCTCTGCGATGCTTCGGAGCCTCTTGCTCGCTACCATCCTATTTCTCGACCATACCCGATTCCCGTAGGAATACGTGGTCCGCCTTCAAACCACCCCTCTAACATGCAATGGCCAGCTATAGCCCTGTACACCCCGGCTGGATACCGTTCCGTCCTGCTGCGGAAAAGAGCAGGCATTTTCTCGCTCAGGCCGTCGGCTCTGTACGAACCGTGGGAGCATGCCTCCTTCCACACTTCCGACGTCGTTACTTCGTCGGTTTTTCGATCCTCGTACACGTCGACGAGGCTGATCGGCTCGAACTACCGACACCTGAATCCGACTAGTCTAGCGCATCCTTGTAACGAGATCCCGATTCTTCTGCGTTCTTACTTTTTACACGCTGCCTATGTTCATTACGTATATACAATGGACGTTGCGCAAAGAAAGAATCCGGAAATTACGATCATAGGGGAAAGACTCTCTGGCCTGTTTTAACTTAAGGGATAACACCACTCTAGCGGCAATAAATAAGGCTTAACTTTGACATTATATTTTGGGGGTAGAAAAAAGGAATAGGATTTCGTTTTAGTGGGTTTTGTAAAGGGGGAAGGCCACAGTAGAATTTGCAAAAAATCAATTTTTTTCTCGCTAAAACGGTGCTTTGTCATCATAAGAATAAGTTACTATTCGATTTAGAGCAAGAATTTTTTTTTTCACCGACTTTAAGCGCATAACGAAAGCTCTGGCATGGCCATAGAGTAGAGAGAACTTTAAGCGCGTTTTTCTCGCATAAATAACTTCAACAATTTTCACTTGATTTACTTCAAATCTAAAAGTTATGTTCCTAATTGCATTTCGCAGAGAAGTACGTACGGAATTTCTGATTAATCGAAAACTTTTCATTTTATGAGCAGTTTTATAGGAAATTTTTCACTGGAAGTTCATTTCTTAAGTTCAAATACCTACAACTTTTGAATAAAACAATATTTTTTAAATTCCGTACGTCCTTCTCTAAGTATTCTAATGTAGATTGAGGAGAATTTTTTTTTTTTGTTCTAGGTGAAAAATTGCTAAAGGCCACGCCGCGGAGCGCCTAAAAAAAAGATAACACAAGAAATTATTAGTAATCGGCCATTTGGTACATTGAAAAAAATATATATTTTCGACCAGCTTGATATTCATACTAAATAGATGTGTAATTAATTTTATGAGTGAATTACTTTTCATACGAAAAAAATTGTTACATTCGCACATGATTTTATCCCCGTTACTGTGGCCTAAGGCTTTAAGGGACTTGCCAACTCCATTGAACCTAAAATATTTGTAAATCTTAAAAAAAAAAAAGATTGAAAGCTATTTCGTCTCCACATATGACGGTACTCTGCTTGAGTGAATGAAAAAAAAACTATTGTAGCACTGACAAACCGCGAAAGATTGCGTGAAAACTTATACCGGGTGCTTTTTCGATTCAATGAAAATATTGCGATGAAAAAAAGAAAGTAATATGGCCACTAAATAGCCTAAACACTTAATTGGAAGAGCTTAGCGGACGATCAATCAAATTAAACTACCATCGGACAAAGGCAAATAAAAGTGGGAAATTTTCTATACAGAATTCGACGGATGGCTCTTGGAGATTGAATTTCCCGATTGATTATCTCATTGAATGAATGGATCTGTGGTGAATTCTCTGATTGATTCTTTGATTAATTCCTCGGTTGGCCGTTTACGCGTATACGACCGCGATGGTACGAACGCGACATGGACTATCAAGACAACCAGATTTGTCATTTCTCCGTATTGCTTTTTGGAATTCTAAATAAGAAGGTCAATGCCGGTCTCGGAACACAGCCAGAAGGTGGAATGGAAGAAAGAAGGGTTGAGCAAGGAAGTATGCAAGGCAAGAAAGGTGTTAAGGCGGCTCTACACTATTACGTGCCATGTGTGTCCATTGTTCATGTCTGAGAGCATTCTGGGTCGCTTCGAAACATAGGCGGTTGGAGGCACCACTTGTTTTCTCAGTCGCGTGCCACTCACGGTTCGGAGGGTGTCACGACCGTGAATGGAAAACAAAATGAATTCCTATGTACCATGTTTCCGACATTGCCCTCACCCCGGCCAGAGTTCCAGTTCATCTTTGGGGTTCCCGCAGCTTTGCTCTTCGATTTCCGTCGATCCCTGTATCCAACCGAACTTTGGACAACTTCGTCCCTTTCGCTACCACTTGCTTTCTCCCTTCGTCTCCCTTATTTTCGCTCTTTTTATCCGTCTTTTTCACTGGCGACATTTGCCCTGCTTTTATTTTTCTCAATCACTTTCACACAGTTGTCCCTTCCAGGCTACCTTCGATCTATCTTTCATTCCTCAGCCACAAGCTGCACATACGAGCAATATGGCAAAAGCCTGAAAAGCACAGAGGAGTTATCCACCTTTCTCCCTCCGCCAGGGCATTTACCGGCGACTCCGCGGCATTCGTGTAGTTGCAGCCTCTTTGAAATGCCCCACGCTCGACGGCACTGGCGCTATGGAGCTATTGATTTCAAGTCTCGACCGAACTGCATACACGTGGATAGACACACGCCTTCTTCCACCAAGCCTGGCGCGATCAATTCCCACGAATCGACGAGCTACCCCATGTGCACGAAGCCTGCGCTTCCAATGGCCAAGCAACCGGAAGATGCGTTCATCAATTTCAAGCGGAATCTCGTGGAAAATTGTTCCAACCGCATGTCACTGTCTTCAATGGTCGGTAGAAGTGTCACGTTTGCGCCAATTTCAAAGAACAGTCGGTGCGTGAAAGCAGTATGCAATTGTCACTGGTGCAGCCTCAAGCCGGTGACTGTGTCGATTCAAGCCCAACGAACCCGTTGCGCCAAGGGATGCTCTGAAGTGCCAAGAATCTCAGGATCATACACTCGAACGGCAGAATTCCGTTTGGGCTTCAGAGCAAGCCTATATCTTCTTTCGTGTATTGGTGATAACAGAAAATCGAATACCCAAATACCCCGATACCTAGAATTTAGGAATTTCTCTTTGAGTTTCGCAGCCGGATACTTCTCACGGTAAACGGGATTAGCCCGGAGCAATGCCCAGGTATACAAAGATTATTTAGCCCTAAGTCTGAAAATACGACGTGGCAGCGGTGATTCTGGATGGGAAAGTGAATGAAACATTCCTGCAATTTACCGTAGTTTGCCGCAGCTTTGAAAACTCCACTGTGGTTGAAGTGCCGAGTGCGAAGAAACGCACGGAACCGAATGATCAGGTACACACGGCCGTGCAATTCGCTGGAACTGCGGAACTTTCTACGCCACCGAGAGAGTCAATTATTTCATTGACAAGCAGCAAGAGAAAGAGAGAGAGGTGTGAAACAGGGAGAAGAGATGCGAGCGGGAGCAAACCTGGAGATCCCAGTTTGCCCGAACTTTCGTGGGCTAAATGGAAGAGAAGAAATATCGTGTTTCGGCTAACTGTATCTGGATGAAACTCGTTGAAGGTGAGGATGAGGATGAGGGAGGCGATGTGCCAGTAGGAGCATCGGAAGAGGAAGGAAGCAATGGATGATAAGGTGAAAGGGGGGAGGTTAGCAGCAGAGTAGACGCAAGGGTTGGTTACCCTCTCGTCACGTCCTATAGGCGTGCGACGTGTACATACCACCAACGCTATGTACTACTTGCTATATACTACACAGGTTCCGACCATGGAAGATGCCGTTCCCGAGGGTTCTGCCTCTCCTATTTCACCCTCCCACCCACACCTCTCCCCTTTCGCACCCTTTCCTGCTCAGGTGCTTTTCCGGTAGCCCGAGCACGCTGCGTCGTATTATGCAGTGTACGCACGTAACACGTTTCGCATCTCTATGTACTAACGTGCACCCCTCCCCGCCTCTGCCACCCTCTTCCCTCTTGCCAACCCTGAGCTATACTACCACATCTGACACTTACACTATAAGTGTCAGTTATTACAATATATCGCGTCCACGCTGGCATCCAAGCCGATTCAGTATAGTCCACGTCAGGGTCTGCCAATACCATGAACTTCGAGCTGTCTAGTATATTTGACGATCGACTTATTCACGAGCAAAGTGTACAGGCACGGTCTCCAGTTTCTTCATTTCAGAGTGCTCAGCAGTTCTTGGTTTCGAGCAATTCCATGGCCCTGCAACTGCTGCGTATCCGTCATCGATCAATCTGTTACGCTCAATCTATCTATATTGCAGGACGTTGCTCCCATGCGCGTTGGTGTAGGCGTCTGCCTATATGACCGGCACCATTGCAACGTGTGCGTAATAACTATTCGCATTTTAGACATACTTTTTGGGTGCATATGACACTTTTCGATTCACTTGTTATATGGGGGACCAGAATAGGTCACGTTTGAGGTACCGTGGTCAAACAAGAAGTTCTCGTAACGTCATGTGTGTTTGTCCGTTTGTCACGACCCCACAGTTTTTCCAGTTTCAAACCCATGTGCATGGCATTTTTCAAGCAGATTCTTCTGATAAGAATCTTGATGAGTATATAGGAAAAAATGTTTGACATGTTTAGGATTTCTTTTCTAACTGTACAATAGGGGTCATTTTTTTGTGCATGCCATCGGTTGAGATGTCATAGGTCTTTCAAAATGAAATTGCGATTCCATTCATTATTATTTCATTAATACATTATTATTGCATTATTATTTCCATTTGTCGAATTTTAAGCTCGTAAGTAATGAGCAATGTGTGCCTGGCCCGGTAGTTATTCCATTCTCAAGTCGAAAAATGTGCAAAAACCCTTGGGTCTTGCATTTGTTTAGGACTTTTAATTTAAATTAACATGTTAACTTTATGAAAACTCGAAACGACGACGACACGCATAACTTTGAGGAATTTCGTTTGAATTCAGGATAATAAAATGGCAGACATCGAACAAAGGGTCCGCCCTTTTCACGCCACATGCACCATTGGAGTATTACGATTGTGGATTAGTAAATAATATCGATATTAGAATGCAATTAATGATAGTGGTCCAGCTTACACAATAATAATAAATACGTATCAGGTGAGCATTGATGCTTAAAATGATTGCACAAATAAATTACTACAAACCATGATTAGAATGACTGTGTACAGTCATTCAATAGATCGATGACTATGTAATAGATCATCTCATCCGTTACCACTAACTTCTACAACCCGTGCGTGAATTTTAGGAATCGTAAAAATTAGCAAGATATTTTAATCGAACGTACAAAGAAACGGTTCAAAGAAGTACTTCGGAGATTTTCATATGCAGCTATCCGAATTAAAAAATTCTGAATTCTGAAAAAAGGTCTGAATTGGCGTGCCATGCACTTTCACGATTTACGCTACTATGGACAATTTTTTAATTCAGATGGCTGCATATGAAAATCTCCGAAGCCGGAATGCATAATAAAATGAACATATGTCAAACTAAATGTATAGAGGAGGTGGGTCCAAAGTTGGCACTCTGAGGGAAAATTAAAAAAGCAATTATAAAATGTCATATTTAAACAATTTGTTTTGCTATCGGGTGCTAAATTTATCGTAGTTTAATAGTACATTCACACATTTCCAGTAAATCTTCAAAATACAATTAAACAAACCAATTTAAAAACTTTAAGAAATGCCCGCTCTGCCCAGGGGGTAGCCCAAAGCGGGCACGGCTTCTGGGCAAAGCGAGCACCTTGTATTTTTTACTGAGATTAGGCATAAATAAGAAGAAAATAGGAAATCATACGGGGGGAAAAATATGAATACATCCACATATTTTATTGCAGACAAATCATTATTATTATCATAAAAGAACAAAAATTGAACGTGTCTTCTTGACAGTCAGTAAACTTTAATTTTTTGACAATCATCACATTAAAATGATCCAGTAGCAGGGTGAGCAGTGTGTGCAACATGAGCCCACATTTGACAGTCATTGCATTGAATTCAGTCTTCGGTGGGAGGATCTACACATGGTTCGTTGTATATAATGCACACGGAATTCACCTTGTCTGTAGTTTATTCCTTTTTTGACCTTTTTGGCTTTTCCTTAATTTTTAATTCCTTCTTAAGGCTCTCATACCAAGAAGCTTGTTGTGTCTTTCTTTGATATTCATTTGCCATCTGAAAATAAAAGAGGATATCGTTATGAGAACGTAACAATATCACTTTCAAACATGTAAAAAACATAGTTGCAATAAATAATAGCATTTTTGTGAGTTCCTACATAGATAAATAAATAGGCAATTTTTTTTTTAATTCACAGTCGTCTCCTATCTTCGATTATCATCGTAATTTCACATTATCATCTGTCATTGGAGCATAGCGGCCACGTGCTAGCTTTGCCCTGTCCGCTTTGCCCTTTTGCGCCACTCGACCTTTTCATTAAACCTGACCAAACAATTATTGCAATACACTCAAGCACATATGAATAAAACAAAGTGAAATAGGCATAAAATAATAGTCACATTTTAGTATTGATCTATTTTACTCAGAAATAGACGAAGCACGATGTACATACTTAGCTTTTTTTTCAAAATCCGTGCAATTTTGTTCTTTTGGCACACGAGCCGCGCGGTCGGCCGCAGTTGAGCTTCACGACTGCGGCAGGTCGGCGGGAAAGGGCAACGTCCCCGCGTCGCGAAACCGCGGTAAGTTTCGAAACGTAAGTCATATGGAGGATGTCCGCTTTAGGCCAGGTGCTCGCTTTGGGCCCCCTTGCCCTACGGAAACGAATCAACAAAACACATTAACGAAAAGGAAAAATCATTGGGAATTAGTTTTTTAAGGTGGAGTCAGATGTACAAAAGTCTGAATTTTC
The DNA here is from genome assembly GCA_951751655.1 of Ophion costatus. Lineage (NCBI taxonomy): Eukaryota > Metazoa > Arthropoda > Insecta > Hymenoptera > Ichneumonidae > Ophion > Ophion costatus. The sequence continues at coordinate 31,446,550 of OX632358.1, forward strand.
TTTACCCATTGCAGGACGAGCTCATTTTTTTCACTCATTTTTTTCACTCATTTTTTCACATATTCACATTTCACATTTTACACATTCACATTTCACATTTTACACATATTCACATATTTTCACTCATTTTTTTCTGCCAATGTCACCGGTATTACGACCGTTCTACGGTTCATCATTTCTCCTCTCGAGGCCCATCGCGAACTATGAACTTTCGCACGAGCGGAAATGCAAATTCCCCAAGAAAAACTTAACTTAGATGAGACGACGCGATCGTGTTTGAAGAGAAGAAAAGTAGCCGAAGGGGGAATTTGAACCAGCGGGTGTACGAATACCCTCGAACTTTTAAACTGTCTAATGCAACGGCTGTCTGCTTGGTGAGCCTAATTGCTCGTTAGGAACGCGCGAATGAAAGGGAGAAAGAGTACAGGAGGCACTGAAAGAGAGAGAGGGCGAGAGGGAGAGAGGGAGAGAGAGAGAGAGAGAGAGGGGCAGGAAGGGAGAGAGAACGCAGTGACTGAGAATGAGGAATCCACCGAAGAGAAAAGGAAGCGAGAATGAGAGGAGGGAAAAGGTGAGACGTCACGTCGATCGCTTCGACCCTCTCGGCCGATGGCATTGGCAAAAGGGGCGCGAGAAGAGAGACCATTTGGAGTCTGGAATGTTTAGCTGACTCAGCGTTTTACCAATCTCGGGAACGACCGTGCAAAATTCCCGCTCAATTGACAAGTGGAATTGGAAATAAACTTTTTAAATTCCACACGATTCCTTTTTTTTGTTCTTTCTTCCTCGTCTCGATATCGGCGACCAAATGTTTCTCCAGTTTGGCATGTCGCTTCGTGCAACGGCTTCCTGTAATTAAACTTCGCACAGTTTCGTCGACCCAATGTCGAATATTGTAAAATAACGCTCAATGCCTATGGTAAAATTGACAGAATATGTGAACGGCAGATGCAAACTCACCGTGTAGACTGAGAGAATTGTATAGTGTGTTTAATTATATTAACTTTCGTTTATATTTCCGTAAAGGGACAATATTTTATAGCCATAGTTACTGCCAAAAGGATAGTACTGCTTGGTATTTTAGTACAGTGACACCTCGTTTATACGTTTTGCACTTATACGTTTTTATCATTTGTACGTCAAATTTCTCTAGCCCCGGCCAATTCCGTTCATAAAGATGGTAGTAAAGTTTCATTGCTACGTTTGTCACTTATACGTCTTTCGCGCTTATACGCCGCTTAATTACAAAAAGTAATTAAGGGGCTACACGCTTTTTTCGAGGGGTCGTGTCCCCCTTAAAAAAGCTTTTCCGCAGATAGCAAAAAAATACGTGTCTAATAGTTTTCGATGTTTCATCACATACATGAGTTTCAACAAAATCGAAGGCGGGCACTTAAGTGATGTTCCACCTAACGTACAGTATACAACATTAGTATATGCGTGCATCGACTTTGTGACAGCACTGAATCAACCATAGCCATATTGTCGAGGCGTTCACAATTGTTAATCACATTTTCAGGGATAATAGATACTCAATCACGCCACCCACATAGCATGTTTAGATATACTTTTCGCTTATAGTTGTGTTAACCATATTATGATTACGTTGTCAATATACTACAGGGGATTTTACTAACCTCTCTTTTACCATGGGATTTTTTTGTAAATACCATGGACTTTTTCGTCAAAGTACGAGCACGAAATATTTCGTTTAGCCAACTGAGAATTCCCTTTAGCGCTAAGACGTTCAGTCGGACTAACGAGATGTTTCCGTTTCATTTTTCGAATAGCTCGCGATGGCGAGTTTCTTCGGCGTCGCGACACGACCACGTGTATACGCATGTATCGGAAAAACTAAAATTGTAAGTGCTATTGGTTCAAAGCGATTTTGAGTCGTTGACAGTTCCGGCTCATTAAGGATGTTGAGTTCCAAATCGCAAATGATGATAAAATTCTGAAAATTTGGTATGTTTTTGTATGAAGTATTTCAGAGGTCGTGTAAAAATTTCACGACAATTAGGAACATCGTTATTGAACAATTAACATTCACAAATTAAGTGTTGTTTTATGGAAACTGATGTAACTTTGCAATAAGTTTTTTTTTTGACCTCTCAATTTTATAATATCTACAATATACTGAAAGCAACGGAAACAAAACGAAGCTTATTGATACATTTTTTAAATTTCTTTTAAAAATTGTTTTTAACAAAATGTTAATTTTTTAATAACGAGCTTCCTAATCGTCGTGAAATTTTAACACGACCTCTTAAATACTTCATACAAAAACATACCAAATTTTCAGAATTTTCTTATCATTTTTTATTTCAACCCTTAAGGAGGTTGAAGTAATGATGATAGAATTCGGAAAGTTTGGTATGTTTTTACATGAAGTATTCAGGAGGTCGTGTAAAAATTTCATGACGATTAAGAAGCTATTTATTGAACAATTAACATTAACATGTTTCATAGGGATTCAACATCCTTAAGTGGCGTAACGATAAAATTGATTGTTGTTGAAGCTCGCTTTTTTGTTCACGCGACGAAGCCTTAGGGAGCGCGTGTTCGGCCTCTGGCATGTGATATGAGCGTAGAAGGGAACTCGCGGAGGAGGCCGAGGTCGCGGAGGAGGAGGTCTCGTGGATAGATTGAAAGCACCACAGAGAGGTTGAGCACGCGCTTAACTGATGTGCACGTGGTAATTAGCAATGCTCCGCCATGTCGAGAAGAGTCAAGAGAGAAAGAGAGAGAAGGAGAGAGAGAGAGAGAGAGAGAGAGAGAGAGAGAGAGAGAGAGAGAGAGAGAGAGAGAACGAGAGGACTTGACTTTAATGGAGCGCGTCCTATTAGCTTGCGTGCTTCTGCGTCGAGAGGTAAGATCGAGTCGAGACAAGAAGAAACGTGGAAAAGGGAGACACAAGGAAAGAGAGAGGGATAGGGACAGCCAACAAAAAGGGAACGACCGAACGAGAAGGAAAGTGAGGGGGAAGGAGAGAGAGAGTAAGAGAGAGAGGGAGAGAGAGAGAGAGAGAGAGAGAGAGAGAGAGAGAGAGAGAGAGAGAGAGAGAGAGAGAGAGAGAGAGACACGTTCCCTCTCATTCATATCCCTGAACCTTTCACGTACAACGACAGTGAATCGTTGTTGCGAAATTTCATCGTGAGCCGTCAATTCCCCACAAAACGTGTTGCAGTGTATTCAGGAACGTAATTTTGGTATTATAAAGGGTGTCTCAAAAAGACCTGGCATTTAAATTTATTAATAAAACGCATTATTTATTTGAAAAGTACGAATATATTTATTTCAATGTAAAGTACAAACATGAAGGTTGTGAGTGGTTATCCGATAAATGGCATAGACGGCATCGACTTGCATGACATATTCTTTCAACAAGATGGCGCAACATGCCACACTGCGGGCGCAACAATGCAGTTATTGCAGACGAAGTTTCATGTTCGTGTTATCTCGCGCCGCGGCGATCTGAATTGGCCACCAAGATCGTACGATTTGACACCATTGGACTTTTTGCTTTAGGCTTTTCTGAAAGGAAAAGTGTATGCCAATGATCCACAGACCTTACCGAAGCTCAAGGAAGCAATTGGACGCACCGTTAATAAAATCAGTCCGCAATTATGCCAAAATGTTATTGATAATTTCGTCAAATGGGTGAACGTTTGCAAACAGGAACGAGGCGGCCATTTATCGGGGATTGTGTTCCACACATAACCGCCATGTTTGTACCCTATATTAAAATTAAGATATTCATACTTTACAAATAAATAATACGTTTTATTAATAAATGTCAGGTCATTTTGAGACACCTTGTATATTAAGGGTGTCTCAAGTCCTGAAAGGTATTCTGCCTTCAGGTCAAGCCAATCCGGGATGCATCCTCAATTTGGCATATGTAAGAAAGTTGAAATAATTCAGTCAACAGATATGCAAGATATACGTAAAAGTTCAAAAAAAGGGAGAGAATATCAACGTTTCCAAGAGACTGGTATTAGTTACGCAGAAATTAAATTAACCAGTTCGAGGTTGAATACGACAACGAAATTGAAGTTGCAACATGGGTTTCTGCCATGAAGAATGTACACAGAAACATTATTGACAAGCTTTGATTAAGATTAATTAAAATGAATAAATATACCTGACTCATAATATGCAAATTAATGAACTTCCAATACTGATAAAATTTCGTTCCAAATATTTCTGCTTTTCATACCACTTGGAGAAAATCGAAAGATTCAATGAGAAAATCAAACTCACTCAATGTCTGGAAAAGTGAAAGTTCGAAAAGACCAAATGCCTCTACGCTGTATTTGAAGAGGAATCATTTCCGCATACTGATAAAACGCATTTCAGCTGCGAACAAGTATTATGAAAACGTGATTGGCAGTTATTTATTATTCGAAGCAAAATACACTGTATCGGTTCGGCATAATGGCCTTAATACATAGTTACTTGCACTGAATAATAAGCTAAGTGTATTGCTCTTCTTTGTGTGCGAAGTTACGGCACAGCTATTATAATAAGCTTTTGAGGATCGAGCAAAGTTTTTACGCTCAAGAATGGCTGTGCAGACTTCTTATCTCATTAGTCAATACCCTTGCCTCATCTGTGCTGCTACTATCGTACCCTGTGTGTCTCTCGATTCCTTTTAAAATACGAACAAAAGAAAGGAAATCATACTACGGGCCGCAACGAACGTGCCGTTAAGGAGCTTTGGGTTTTCTCGAAACGCATCGACCCGTTTTCGTTAAATTATTAAACAAGTTGCCACGAAGTCGGATTTAGCGTACACGAAGTTGCATAAGCCGTATAAACAATGTAGAAGTTCCACGAGGCGTACTTATGTAGATAAGTATAGATGACGTCATCAAACGGGTTTTGATTAGTTGAAAAGGAAATTGGAAAAAAATGATAAAAAAATATTTGTCGACCAAAATGTTGATAATTGTATCAAACACGAGGGGCATTGGTTTGTCTCGATTATTGAAAATGATCCTACTGCCTCGGCGCATAATTTGTTTTTGTTTACTTGATCGGTGATTTCTTTTGGATTTGGTATTGTGACAATTAGTTTTCCCGATCTTAATTAAATTCGATTATAATATTCAGAGTACAAATTACATATTGATATTGGGTTATAATATTCAGAGTACAAATTCCATATGCCGTAAGCCAGTAACATATTTCACAATTCAGTCTACAGACATTTTTTTGTGCACCAATACCTGTGGTTCTAACACACACGATTTGTTTCTATAGGCAATTATTCCACGGCAATTTTTGGAAATTATTTTCCTACCTCCTATAGAGGTAGGTTTATGTCAGTGGACATTAATTTTTGCGCTTTGAATAAGAATATGTTTAGAATGTTCTGAAACGTTGAATAATGACGTTTCTGGATTCGTGTACGGATTTTTTTTGTGTCCGTGAATTACGACAAAATGTGGGATACCAGCTTTAAGGGGTAAGGCCACTGTAAATTTTTTGAAAAATCGATTTTTTTTTATTGGCTTAAAAAATAGTTTTCGCTAATAAAAAATAGTTTAAAACGCGTTTTTCTCGAAACATGGTTTTTCAAAATGGCACGCAGCATAACTCGAACAATTTTCATTTTTTTTACTTGAAATTTTAACCAGATGTGAGCATTTACATTATCTTGAGAATGTCGATCGGAATTTTCAAGAACTTTATTTATTGATTTTTTATTAACAAAAAACTTGCCGTTTTTTTCGTCAAAAATCAATTTTTTTTTTCAAACGCACGCCAAATCCACAAAAATTGATACTTTTTAAAATCCGATCGACATTCTCTAGCTATAGCCCTCTAGATTAATGGTTTTTTTTTTTGTTCTAGATTCAAAAGTGCACCAGTGGTGCTGCGTGCCGCGGAGCCCTGGAAGCAAAACATGTCCCGGGAAGATAGCTGTGGAACCGCCATTTTGTTTTTTTTTTACTGTAAAAAAATTTTATAATAAAGTTTAATGTATGCCCGATAACACCATTAAAAGTTTTTTTTCAAATACCTTCAATTTCGGGAGCAAAAAATTAGTGAAAAAACCTTTTTTTTTGGGCCGTTACAGTGGCCTTACCCCTTAAGTCGTTCGAATTTTACGATATCGGAAGGATATTTTTCGCGTCGTAAAAAATATCATCCCAATATCTGGCGAAAAATTTCAGATTTTAGAACATTTTGAATTTGATGAATAACAAAGTTCGGTGAATGCCTTAACTTACTCAAATTTGGAGATGTGCTGAATTTTCTTACATGAATGTAATGTTGTTGGTGGCGAGTTAACAATGAATTTCGCTCGGGTTTCTCAAAAGATCCAGACATAGAAAATGTTTAGATTTTCTTATGAATACCGTATATCTTTCACAGGTTTCCAGATATCGGGCGATTTTTTTCACACACATAAACCATTACGTATAAATGATTTGAAAAGAAGTCCAATCTAAAAAGTCACATGCTGCTGCGGTGTCATTTTATTTCGTTTATAAAGCGCCCTCTATTAAGTACTAAAATATGATCAAGTCACCATGTCGCCTTCAAAAGCTTTCTCTGCAACCATTGAATTATGATAAAACCATGATGGAAAAATATTGGAGCCACCAGTGAAAAAAAAACTACACGCCCGTAAGCGAAACTTGTGAACGGAAGATAATGATAAGGAAACAATGTGCACAGCTTTAATTTGCACTTTTTCACTTCGCCGTGATAAAAACTAGTGACTCGCAAGATTCACCGTGAATTTTCTTAAACTGTAACTCCGCAAGAAATACTCCATTGACGTCAGAGACGCAAGACAGTATAGCTGAAGTTTCAGATCCACGAATCCCCACAGTAGGGTATTAAAAACAACTTTTCACTCCATCTGTATATTGTGGATCGCTGCGTCATTAACGTTCCGGTTAACGATTGAAAAGGGCGCGTGAGGCTTCCCTCCAAAGTAAGCTTGATTGATGCAATGTGCTAATTTTCATTTGCTCTACGCTGCCCTATATGACTACTCGTCCATCACAAATCTGCCTGTGCGACCAAGTACTTTTCTCAGTTTTAATTAACTTCGGAAAAAATCGACAAATTCGTCCGAAAAATGAAGAAAAAAAATAGATAAGTCTATTCGAATATTTTTTCTCCATTCCTCTGTTTTCTTTCCCAAAAAAGTATATTTTGCATCCATCAATTTTATTTAAAAATTCTAAAGTCCCATACCTCGTTTTCTATAACTCACTTACAAGAAACATCATTCAAGTGTCCACCTTCGATTTTGTTTAAACTCTTATTCGTGATAAAGCATTGAAAACTGTTGGACACGTATTTCTGTATCGGCGGAAATGTGGTTTTAAGGGGGGAACCACCTCTCAAAAAAAGGCACGTCGAGGGGTGGTTTAGCAGTGTCAACCACAAGCAGTCCATCGATTTGAATGAAACAAAAACCAGGATTCTTCCAATATAAAACGATTAAAAATCCACTATAGAAGTATTGAAAAAAATAATAATTAGGAGGGTAATAATTTGAGGGGTGGTTGTTTCCCCCTTAAAACCGTTTTTGCCGATAAAAAAGTACGTGTCTGTTTGTACTGATTTATCACATGTATGAGTTTCAACATAATCGAAGGTGGATGCCGAAGTGATGTTCCTTGTTACTTCTGCAAGGTCGATAAGGGAGACTGACCGAACTACGTTCAGATATTAAACTTATGTCAGATTTTGGGCGTCATCGAATGGGCTACACGGGAGAGGAGACTTCCCAAACGTTGGGAAGGATAATCCTGCGATATCCCACGTGTAAGGTAGTCAAAGAGAGTTAATTGCAACCAGGATCTTAACCACTTGAGGCGTGAAAGCATCTTCGACGATTATCATGCTACGTCCGTAGTGACGGGATGATCCGATTTGAGTAGATATGGAGGAATATACAGTTAACCTCTCCCAAATGGTTTATCTGCTTGAAAGGACTCATGCTAATTTCGACATCAATAAATTAGGCCCTATCAAGCAAAGGGCGAATTCATAAATCCCACTTTATGCCAATGTAGGGAGGCCTGTCGTAATTGTACAAGATGAAATAAGGAATTATACAAATAAATACTTGAAAAATTGAAAGAAAATCTTTTTTCGCGTGGCCCAAAAATTAAACTTTCTAAAAGCCCTTTTATTATTTGGGAGACTCGTGAATGTGTATAAAAACGGACACGTCGATAGCATTCAGGTGGTCCCAATTTAGAGGAAATCCTGCAACTGTTGTTTTATAAATCTTTCGATCAGAGTATCCATTCTTAACATATTCCATAGACCCCGATTAAAATATTAATTTTTTTCCAACTGTAGACCCAGTAAAAAAGATGTCCTAATTTTTTCGGTCGATAGAATTTTTCCAGAGCCTACGTAGGACGGCGCTCATAAAATGAAGGAAAGGAAAAGAGAAACGTCAAGTGACGTGTACCGATCCATTCAATTTGCGCAGGTGCTTCCGACTGTTCGTTCTTCCGAGGCGCGAAAAAATCAGCCGCCAGCACGTTTCCCATTCATCGTTATCCATGCGACTACAAATTCAGTTCTTATATTGACTGCTTGACGGTGCTCGTCTACGCAAAGTATCCGCAATATCGCGGCTTAGTCGAGGGGCGACTGAGGGAAAGGAGAACAAACAATTATGGGGGAAAAGAGGGGAAAGAGAGGTTGAGAGATGAAGGGACGCAGAAAGACAGAAAAACAGAAAAAGAGAGAGATTAGGGGCGGAGGGGAGAAAAGGCGAATATTAGCACTCGTTGAATATCAAAAATAGTTCTGGAAATATCGTTTCTATCATAAGTGTGAATATACTCATAAATGGAGAAAACTTCATAAATTTACACATAGAGGAATAATAGACAAATTGCTTTTATGAATGAAACAATCCACAAATTTAGGAAATCCGTGAGCCAATGATCCTAATAGCTCGGCCGTTTCGGTGCCTTTGCTAAATTCATATCCTAGAAATGGGAAAGGACAATTGTTTCCACGGATTTTGACAGGAAAAAAATCTTTTTTTTTTGCTATAGGCAATACCTTTTGTCTGAGTACTTGATTTATGATTACAACAATATTTACAGGTGGTAATTTCTTGTTTTGCATCCCAGAATATTTTTGATGCCCAAGGCAGCTCGTAATATATCTCCGGTTGGCCTACACGATATAAAATTCTATCATGCTCATTTTTGTTTATTCATTTTTATTTATCGTGTTAAATATTGAGGTGAATATTCAATTCTTCGGTAAATATTACACAAAAGCTCCAGCCAACTTTTACACAAACCAATCATTCTGGAATGCTTGAATAGAAATTTGTCAAGAAGCCGTGGGAGGAAAGACTTTCGAAAATTGTTATATTACCAAACAGGAACTCGCCTAAGGCGAAATGACTCGAATTGAGAAATTTCGACGCCGTGCTATCGTCAAAAATACCAAGCTCAACAGCATAAGGTGCGGGTGTGCTTCCAAAGACGCGAATATCCGAAGATCCTTCCTCTCGTGATCGGACGTAGACTGTGGAATTTGGAAATTGTTCGGCCGAGCAGTTTTTGATGAAAGTTAATTTTTCTCTTAAGCTTCACCTTAAAGCCTTATATACCGTTAAAAAAATTAATCGTTTTCGTCCATTGGCTTAAATGATGTATAAACATTCCAAAAACGATACGGTTGATATGTATAAACATTCTAAAAACGATACGGTTGATATGTATAAACATTCCAAGAACGATATGGTCCTAAGATAAATGGTTTAAACATTTTAAACACTAGTTTTCTTGAAACCCTGTTTTCGAAATCGGGTGAACTCGAAGCTCCTACGATTTTCAACCGATCGACTCGAAATTTCACCTGTAGGTTTTCTGGCAAAGTATACGCGATGTTTGCGATCTATTATCAATTACGGTTTACATAAACAGACGAAGTCGACTTTTTTTTAGTAAAAATGCGACTTTTTTCGAAATGGTGCCGATTTTGGAACAATTAATATATTGGAACAATTGTGTGTTTCTTTGTGTGTAACTTTGCTAGCAAAACTCATGTAGATGATGAATAAAAATTGTATATTTTTCGTTCTAAGGGCTCATGTCCGTCTCCAACAAGTCTGCATGTGGGGGCGCTTAAAAAAGAAGCGTTTTCTTTCTAACGGCCACTGGGTCTCCATTTTGTATTTTTTCGGGAAATAAAAAATTATTTTGAGTACCTACAGACATATAGAATAAACCCTCCAAACTTCATTTCGATGGGTTCATTAGGATTTTCAAAAAAAAAATCCCAAAATAGCCTTGTTTTCCGATTATCCAAAGGTTTATAAGGCCTCAAATTGTGTCACGCTTCTGGATATTGGGCTGATTTTATGTATTGCGAAAATTTCACTTTTATCATAGCTGGCCCTAAATTCGACAGAAATCGATATGAACATTGTTCTTTTTCAGCGTTTGTCAAAACGTGTCATTGGTTGGTCCAGTTCGCCTAAATTGGCAGAAATCACAGAAAAATGTTGAACTTTGTCGAAGTGCTAATGCGGATTCATTTGCATCAAATTTATTTGGATAGAGAAGACGAAGGGACGAGGCGGAGTATCCAACGCAAGGGAATTGAAGAGGAAAAAAACTATGTGCGGGCGTTGAAGAAGGGAGAAAAGCTGCAAGTTAATGTCGTCGAATTCCTTTCTCGAAATTTCATAGAACCCTCTAAGTTTATTCGCAGGGAAGTCAAAATTGAGAAAGTTCGTTGTGAACGACGCTGAGCATCGTCTCTGACATAGTAAAAGCAATTTAAAAGTTTCGTCCTAGACATTTTTTCGTCGGAATTCATGAAGCGTAGTAAAACTTAAGTAGAATACATCGATGATGTAAGTATCACGTTAGTAAGAAAAAATCGGATTTCGTCGTAAAAGTGGCTTCAAAATCACGAGCGTTTGGTGGACATTATATGGAGCGGAACTTGCGGAAATAATGAAAACTCAACGTGCCAAAGGGTTTTGTGTAATGAAGTTTAGAATTAATAATTTAAACTGCTATTCGTACATGCTGATCTGGATCTTAGACAGCTTTCTTCCTGATTGCTTGAGAAGAAGGAAACATCGGGCAAACAAAAAAATAAAAGTTACTGGGTCTGCTCACTTTAGACGCTACCAAAAAGTCTATTTTTATGAATATTTTTGATATTTTGATATTATAGATATTGATGTAAAAGTTGTTACACTTAATAAATACACTTTCGAAATACATTGCATTTTTTTATTTATTTATTTAAGTCACTATTTATAGATCAAAATAGTAGTTAAAAAAATGTCCCCAAAAAGTGTAGGTCTGCGCTGTTGAATTATCGGAGATGGATCATCCGAAACAAAAAATCCAAACGGTTTTAGATTCAGTATGTTAATGGCTATATCACGTATCATACGATTTTTAATATATGCAATCATACCAATTTGGCGGACGTTTCGAAAAAAAAAAACGTGTTTTTGACCGTTTTTGGCAAAAAAAGACTAAACATCAAAATTTAAACAAATCCTTAATATGAGCTATAGCTATAACTGTAAAGAATATGTGGTTAAATCTTCATAAGGATTGGTTCAGTAGTTTCGAAGATTTAATCAACAAGCCGTCGAAAAACGTTGTTTCGAGAAAAACGCGTTAAAAGTTTGTTTGAGTTACATAAATACATAAAAAAATGTTTTTAATGGGTTTCGAAAGGGTATTTATTAAGTGTAACAACTTTTATATGAATATATATAATATAAACCAATCAAAAAAATGCATGAAAATAGCCTTTTTTAGCATTTGAAGTGAGAACACCCCTTAATGCACGAACTAAATAAATCGAACGTCTCTCCAGTCTCGGCACTTCAGGGTAAGAGAGATCGCGAAATTCACATTTTCCGATTTTCAGAGTCGATGCGATAGTCAAAGTTTCCAAAAACCGTTTTAACTTCCATTCCTTTGTTCCTCCATTCTGGTCTGTATTTCACGACGAAAATCCGCCTTTTTCTATAGTTATTTCGTCTCTCAAGCCATGCCGAAGACTCTCCTGGGTCCTTGTCTCTCGTCTTGCTTGCCTACGGCGGAAATAACGTTGCAATAGAATTCTGTAAGCGTGGCTTTTAACTTTGTACTCGACTCTCCTTCGCTCGGTCATTCACTACGCCTACTTGGAGTCCGGATGTATGGATAAATTTTCCATTAAAGCGGAACACCACTGCGACGGGTGAAAAATCGACTTTTTCCATCCTTCCAGTCTACACATATTAAAAAATATGTGAAAAAATTTCAAGTTAAAATATTGAAAATTGACCAAGCGACAGACGATTTAGCGAGAGCAAGTAATGTAACGATTTACGTATACTGAAACTGCCAATCGCGTTTTTCTCGCAACGACTTTTCTTGACCTGGCCGAAATCATCACTCTAACTATAATTGTCTGATTCTCGATTTAAAAAGCTGACATTTCCGTAATTGCAGTGATTATCGTTTTACGTAGCCGTTTTTTTTATTTCGTATTTTTAATGCCCCCAAGCATAAGTAAAAATCTCGCCAAAACTATACTTTTTTTAAATTGCCGCCATTTTAGATTTTTTTCTCGAAAAAACGGCTTACATCCAACAAGAACTACATTTATATAGATTATAAAACTTTTGTGCGTTTATTTTTTGGACCAACTATTGTCAAGTTATCGATCCGGCCGTTGGACCTCGTTTTTTATAAAGAGGCTCTATTATATGTGAAAAACGAGGTTAATTTTGTAAAAATTGATAAAAATGTACACGATATAAGTTCAATGTATGCTTAATAATATACATACCTTTTAGCTAATCCCAAATAAAAAATCTAGTAGACAAAAAAATCGACAAAAGCGACCTTTTTCGGCCCATCACAGGAGTGCCCTTCCTTAAGGGCCTATATCTACCTAGAGGCCAGAAAATAATAACCTAATTCCGGTTTTCTTTCTGAGAGACGGTTGGTGAAAAAAATTAATTTTCTTAACGTCCATATATTGAGAACCTTTAGAAAAAAACACCAAAATCACTAGAAAAACAACAAAAACATGGCCACCGGCAGATGACATTTTTTCGCGACGTTTTGCTCTGGACATTCTCCAGCTTAACCGGTCCATCTGAAATCTAAAACCCAAACGGGTTATTAAGTTAACAATAAATACGAGTCGTTGCCAGTTGTCGATTATTAAAATAATTTTTTTTAACAAAGCGGCGACGAATTGAATTTCGAGCATACAAAGTCTATGAAAAAAAGCCATCATCTCTATGAAACCATTAAGAAATGAAGATCGATTTTAAAAGCGTGAGCTCGTCGTCGACCTTCAAATGTTTCTCTTCGTATATCTTGTAGATTTGAAATAAAAAAATGCGTTTTTTCTTCATCAACCGTTTTCCAGAACTTTTTTCGTAATTTGCCCATTTTTTTCGAGCTTCTAGATAGGTGTAGCCCCTTAACGGAACGAGGCTGTTTCCGCATCGAAATGGAAATCTAAATTTTCGACATAGAAAACAATTCTTGTTTTCGTTTATCAATTCAAATGTGCTATATTTTCGAGAAAATCGCACTTAAAGATCGAAGGAATTGCACCAACTCGAGAGTAAACATATTGCAAAAACTCGGAGGAATGATTTTTACAGGATTCTCGTTGACATTCAGATGAACCTGTTCAAAAGAATGTTCCAAAGCCCCGTTATTGTGGATTACAGTGTTGTGGAGTACAGTGGTCTGCAATAAGAAGATTTTATTGCATCACAAGATCCGCGGTCTGATATTTCACTCCACCGTGAAGAACGTATTAAACACACCATTAGGGTCTCAGCGCTTCCATCAAAAGTCCAAAAGATATTCCGCGGAACGAGATAATGGTATGGCAAAACATACTGCAATGATAATTGGGCAGATGTGATCCAGCCGAGTGCAGAACTACCAAAGAATCGGAGCGAGCGAATTGACTGCAGCGTGACAGGATTGGATATGGTAGGTTGATCCGTTGCGCAAGAGTCACTCCGAGAATACGAAAATAAACAGGATGGAGATATTTCATCTCTGCCATTTCCACGCTCAGGAATATATTTATGATATATATAGTAAAGGGTGGGCGAGTGGCTGGGGGAGGGGGCTAGAAGTCAGTCTGCTGGATCCTGACGACAGACATTTTAATGGAAGTTTGGACTTGGTATATTTTGTCGGTCGAGGAAGAAATAGGGACGAGAGAGAGAAAGAGGTATGAATAGATGGGTTGAAAGGGCCAGTGGGGTTGAAGAATCCGTTGCCTCGAGCGCGAACGGTGACTGGGAAAGCCTAGAAAGGGGACGATACCAGTGACGACAACGACGATGGCGACGACGACGACGACGACGACGACGGGGCACCGGAGTGTTCATAATGAGATGTTAATGGAGTAAGCGCAAAAAATGCAGGCATCACGTCAAGGTATCGACAGCAAGGGGACATCCTCGAGCCCGAGACATACCCCTCTCCTTGTTCCACATGCTGTGGGTAAATATATATTTCAGTCTTCAAGCTTCGGGCAACCATCTCTGTCTCTCTGCGTTGCCTCTCCCCATTCACTGATCTTCCTGTATATAAATATCCACATATACACACACACCCACATAGGCTGAAATGGCAGCAGGTCCTTGTCGCGTTGGCCCCAATCGCGAATTCTTCGCTGAGGGTTGCGGGACTTCGCCAAGAGAGGAAGAAGGGTATGCTAGTATGGAAGCAGGAAGATCGGGAGGAAACAGCGACGACGTTGGTATGAAAGAGCAAGCATGTCACCAACACAGGAGCAAAGGGGGCAGGGAGAATGTAGATGGCGGTACAGTTAAGCTGACCCACCCTCGTAATCTATTTTGTCTCCGGCAGACACGAGGAAAAAGGATGGCTTCTGCAATCAATTTTGCAGGAGGATCCAACATTTCTTCCTACCGTTTTCGCTATCGTTCTCCCTTTCACTCTCTCTTCCTTTTTCCTCCTTCAACCCTGTTTTTCCTCTCTGTGTCACACGCTGTCGTCATTCTCGTACGTCCCATGTTCGTTCCGTCGTCACTAAATGAACTTTACATGTTGCCCATACAGCAAAAACCCTCCGAGTACCGTTTTGCTCCGACAAACGTATGACGACCTAACATTGAGCTAATGCTCGATAATCAACGTTTAGGGTATGCTACAGATTTCGGCATTTTGTGGGCGGTGGGAGAGGAAGGAAGGAAAGATGGTGAAAGCCCTCTTCCATTCTATGGGTGATAGATCCAACCACGTTTTCCCTTCAAACGATCAAACGTGACAGCGATGAGGTGCTTTGGCCGACAACGCAAAGCTTGATTCAAGCACCTTCGAATTGTATCTCAAAGGCGTTCAATCGATTTTTGTTTGCAGAAAAATCTCTAGTTTTTTACCTATAGCAATCTGTGCAGCCTTATGAATCTTACGAAAAGTCAGCAACGATGTAGTTCACACGCTAGGCAATTCATCGTCATTTCGCAAATGCCCATTTGGACGTTTATCCTCGTTGACATATGACCGATCATCTTTCTTGCTCTGTTTGCATGACAGGAATGTGGCGGCGAGTCGGAACAACGGAAGCCACGAAAAGTGCAGCCAAAGCGTCAACGGGCGAGATAGAAGAAGCGGGGTCGCGGCATCGGTGGAACGGAGAATGACGTGTCCCTTAAGTGGATAGAGCTTACTTTCTCGGTGTTTCCGCACGCCGGATGGGGTACATAAGCGGCAGGCGGTTTGCACCGCGGTTCAGCACAATGCTTTGCCATCGTACCCTCGCCCTACTATCGATTGTCAGCGTGCCAATCGGTGAGTCCATATTTTTATACACATGACTACTATCGACTTTGGTGAATGCATGAATCTACACTATGCACAGGTATACATCGTGGAAATTCCCTGCTAACCCTCATATCATTTCTACCGTGCCTCTCGTGATACAGGGGCGTATCGACTGTGTCAGGTCATCAACCGACAAAAAAATGGACGGCTCAAACTAATCTACCGTACTATTCCATGCTGATTATGAGTAGTTGCGTGAATTTCTCGGAAATTCTAATGATGGAAAAAAAATAATTGCTATCGTTATACCTTGAACTGTATGGATCTGTCTGAACCGTAAGACGTTCCAAAGACCGACGTTGCCAAAATTTTCTTGCCTGTGACAGGCGCGTCCCCGTAACAACGTGCACGTCGCCGGCAGATTCAAGCCCATTGACCGGGAATACATTGACTATCGGAAGCAGAGGAATACATATATCTACAGTAGACGAATATATACATGTTTACATGTACATGAACTGTGGTGAAAGTACCAAGTTCATGTTACGTACATGGGATATTCGACGTCAAGCCCATCTGTCTGCGACCCTGTTGCTTTGTAATTCGATCCGCAGTTTCAAGCTTTACCGCTGCAAGCTCGCAAGATAGATCGTTCTCGAATTTCCATGAATTCTTGATATTTTTATTAAATCAATCGTGAGCGATGGCTTGTGAGCAATATAACTGTATAAAAATATCGGACCGAAGTTTGCGTCGTCGGAGTGCAATTATTATTTCCGAATTGCCTTCATTTCTTGCGACAGACTTTGCCTGCGAGAATTCTTCAACCATTTTTCGAGAGATTTACTTCGAGAACTCGAATATAAATGTGCATGAAAAAGCTTTTGTATAACAATGAAAATAAGGGAGTGAGAAAGAAATTCTCATAAAAGAGAAGTTTGGTTGCTTTTTAACGATACAAACTTCAACAAGGTAGAAAAATAGCTCCCCTCCTCATTGTCAAAAATGAAACATACGCGCGTGCATTCATACATGTGATTTTTGATAATGATGAAGGCTGCCCTGTTTCTAGATTTATTCTGCTCACAAGCCGGTACTTAGAAGTTACTCACACAATTACGTACATACACGAGTGATTTAGAAGAAATGAGTCTTATTACTTCCCTGACAGATTACGTATGCAGGGTGTCCTATTTATCGTCAGTCTTCGAAATAACTCAAGAACAGCAAAGTGAATCAAAGTATCCCGTGACATGAGTCCACAGGGTTTAAACGAGGAGTGAGATGGCAAGATAAACTTTTCACTCAGTGGACGCTTTCAACGGGATTTCAAATTGAAAAATGGAAATCTTTTTTTCATAGTAACATCTTATTCTATGTAAAAGAATGCCACTTTCGTCGGAAACATTTTTATATTAGGCCATTATTGCTTGACATTACAAAAACGTTTTATTTTTCAACAAACACCAATCAATTATGTACATTACGATCTACTGTTTTCACCATTTGATAAGGAACGCGATGGACATTATTATTCAAAATGCTTGTGTCAGTATCCACACAGAGAATATTTTCAGCTTGTCAATTTTCTATTCGCCGTATTTATGTATATTTGAAAGTGGAATCATGTCAAACATTGCTTGTGGTTAAAAAAATGGCCAAGTAAAATAATATTCCGGACAAAAGTGCCCCATTTATTTTTAACGTAGAACGAGATGGCGCTACATAAAATAGAGGTTTCAATTTTTAAAAGAATTGACCTTGAAATCACCTTGAAAACGTCTACTAACTGAAAAAGTAAAGTTATCATTTGACTCCTCGTTTCGATCTACTCGACACATGTCGCGAGACTTTTCAGTTTACTTCGCTGTTCTTGCGTTATTTCAATATCTCAAGATGAATAGGACATCCTAGATATTAATGTATATCAAATCATCATTATAAAAAATGACACACACACACACACACACACATATATATATATATATGTCATTTTTTAGTTGGTTAGTTCGAAAATATATATCCATTTATAAAAGAACCAATAGTAATGAGGACTACAAATGGATATAAAGAAGAAATTAAACAACGGTGTATAATTCTTCATTTGGGTTGGAATTCCCTATATCCATTTAAAATATGCCTTTTCAGAGAATCTAGGTTGGGAAATGGAAACGATGTGCTAGGCAGCCGGTCAAATTCTGTTTCTGATGTTTATTCGGTGAACCGAGTGCACTTGTCACTCGGATTAATTCAGATGTCCTGTTGTTACTGCCGGTACAATAGCTTCTCTGCTAGTGGCAGTCCTTATAGTATCCGGTGCTATATACTTGTACAGTGTCTGGACCCGTCGCGACTGATAGGATCTTTTACGTATAACCGAGAACGAGCCAGCTTGAACCTACTTCTTCGTCGGTCGTCTCGTGCGAGTATGTGAAAGATAATTTATATCGACGCTCATACACAATGAAGACTTGGATTTCTTTTGAAATTATCCAAAGTTTTGCGGTCATATTCATAATATGACAGCTACATAACACGATAGTGCCGCACAAATTTCTAGTAAAACATTTATTTGCCTTGAATAAATGCTTCCTTAAAAGTCAACACTCTAAGCAAAGTTTTCCATGAAATGACAGATGTGCTTCGGATGCAAGCCGGTAGAAATAAATAAATATATAGTTCCACTATATATCATAAGAACATATTGATAAGTATGATAAATCAAACTGATAAAACTGGCAAATAAAGATAAATATATAGTTCCAATATATATAATAAATATATAGTTGGTGATTCGGATGCAACTTAGTAGAAGTAAATAAATATAGAGTTCCCGAACAAGATGTATCAAATATAAAAGCAACGAATGCTGTGTTAATATGGAGGCTACTGAACCATCAACGCAATATAACATGCAATGTTATATGTTCGAATGACTATCGAAGCTAACCACAAATGATTACGATAATCAATTCCCTTTGCTTCAAAAAACCGTAATTCAACGTGTACAGTAGACCTGTCCTTAAGAAGGGCAAAATCGAATTTTAATGGTCTTACCTCCCAAATTGGTTCGAAATAATTTTTAAAAAATGTCAGAATTTTTTACATTTTTACCCTCCATATTTACCCACCGCTAGGAAGCCTTACTTTTTCCCATATGAAAAGCATTGCTTTTCCCGATTTTTAATATTTCTTTTACCGTTGCCCTAATTATCAGCTAAAAATCGTAAATTCTCAGAAAATCTTGACAGTAATGTTACCTTTTTGTCGGATTTTTTGGGATCCGATAGAAGCATTTTTGGGCTAGTCAGTCACATCTTTATTCTGTGTATGTTGCGAAGAACGCGGAAAAAAGCAAAAAAAAGTCGAAGAACGTCGTTTTGAGAGCTAAAAATAGGAAGAATGAAATGGCAGAGGTTAAAAAAAATAGGAAACTTTTCGCTGAAGATGATAAATTCTCGGAAATCACTGAAAATAGAAAAAAAAAGTCGAAAAGTATCTTTCAGAGGTCTAAATATAGAAGTTAAAATCTCAAATAGTTTATTTTGGATAATTTCATCCAACTCTCGTTAACTTATGATCAAAAATCTTGATGCACTTTTTCTCATTACTATAATTGATTTCCAAAACATAATACGAATAAGCATTCAGTCCAAACAATCAGAATGTGTACGCGATGCCGGGTTCTTGAAATTGATTTCTGTGGGGGTGCGACGTGCTCGAACAGCAAGTGAAGCAGGAAAAACAGAAAAATTTCAAATCATGGCATAATCGATTTGGCTGCAGGGGTGGCCTTGAATTTTTTTTTACGTCATTAATTATTTTGTACGAAGAATTCCGTATGTTTTAAGACTACTCCGAT
>OX632358.1:31466414-31591645 GCA_951751655.1 Ophion costatus
ACGATTAAGAAGCTCGTTATTAAAAAATTAACATTTTATTAAGAACAATTTTTAAAGGAAATAAAAAAAAAAATTATCAATAAACTTCGTTTTGTTTCCGTTGCTTTCAGTATATTGTAGATATTACAAAATTGAGAGGTCAAAAAAAAACTTATTGCCAAGTTACATCAGTTTCCATAAGACAACATTTACTTTGTGAATGTTAATTGTTCAATAACGAGCTTCCTAATTGTCGTGAAATTTTTACATGACCTCTGAAATACTTCATACAAAAACGCACCAAATTTTCAGAATTTTATTATCATTTGCGATTTTTGACTCAACATCCTTAGGTGACTGAGCGCACAAACTAGAGGGGTTCTAATGCACCTGCCCGAAAAATGGAGTCCGTTATATGATGAACAAAAGTCGGACAATCGAAAATAAATAGGAGGTACATAAGGGCTCACCACCTAAAGTGACTTTCGAACCCATCAAAGTACTAGCATTTTCGTACTTTGCATCTAAATACGGGGTGCAACGTCACACCGCGAAATGTGGAAATAAAATGACTCGTCACTGCTGCTATTTGGATGGACGCGAAAAAGCGATTTTTTGGAATTATTGCACCGGATGCAGAAAGCTGGGCGATGATGCATCACTTTAAAGAATATCAGTTATTACTTTGACAGAATCATTATGGGCATCAAAATAATAGAAGACTTTGGCATGAGCTCGAGCGTTAGAAAACGGTTTTTACAAAGAGTTGCCACATTTTTTATCATGCCAATATCTTTGTGGATTATTGGAGAATTTCATATTAATTATCTTTGCCCACTCATCAAAAACTTTTGTACAGGATATTAGTCCCTAAAAGTTCAATTTTTATTCGAAAAAAGTCTTAATATTTCTTCCCTATGTAAAAAAATTATGAACATTGTGCCGTTAAATCGCTTCTATTAAGAGTCCGTAGTCGAAAGAGGAACCGGCCTCACAGTTTCTACACTTCTAAACCTACATGCATAACATTTTGCGAGTGGATGCTTCAGATGGGGATCTCAATTGGTATGTATCAAGAATGTTTTAGAGGTTCTTTTCCTAAACGTAAAATAGGGGTAATTTTTTTCGCGTTGACTCTCAAGTGGAGGATGATTGGAGAGGTCTCTCGAAACGAAATTGAGGTTCCATTTAATGTTTTTCATTGTTGAGCCGCGTTTGCGACATATCGAGGTTTAAAGTGATGTGCAGTGTTTTCCGTCTAATTATTCAACAGTTGATTCAAAAAGTCCAAAAGAGTACGAGTATTTGATTATAACTAGCGAATGAAATTATTTTGGTAACGTAACGTAAACAAATTTCAGACGTATGGACAACTAAGTTGTCGGTAAATTGACTCCATGAAAACTGCATAAGAAGACTGCACAAATAACTTTCTTATACATGTCGCCTTGAGCGCTGCTGATAAAATATCTAACATCAAACATCTTTCCTCTCTATCCCGCCGGTACTATAAGAGTATTATGATTGCGGAACGTAACATAAAATAGGAATGACTATATAATCAATGATTGTGGTATAAGCTAAACAATAATAATGACTACATATTAGTAAATTGATGCTCCAAATGACGGCACAAAAAATGACTATAGAACTTGGCCGGTTTTTGATTCTCGTTCTCATCAATATTCGACAGTTTTGCGTATGAAACTCTCGACAAGTTGACAGACGATTCGCCATGGCTTTTTTCCAAATTTAATTTCCCAGAGTCCTCGCATGCATCAAATGCATCAAAAGAGAAATAAAAAAATAATAAAAGCGTGTGCTTTAGATGCGGAAGCAAAAATATCCTATATCAGCCTACATAAATGTACTGAACTGAAATAAGTAGTTAATTGGATGACTCGCAATTCGTTTAAATATCGACACCGATAAAATATGCAGCAAGCCAGATAAAAGTTCGATAAAAAAAAGCGAAAATCAGCCCTTGAAAATATATGATTCAACCTCCCGCCGATACGAAGCTTATTCGACGGGAGTCGTGGAATTGCTTTGGTGGAGAATTGAAATGAATGCGGGACGGATTTGAGAGAGCGAGAGAGAAGGGAGATTCGGATGCAGGAACGGAGATGAAAAAAAAGTAGGTGAATCGTAAACAGGCGGAGAGGAGAGAGAGAGAGAGAGAGAGCGGAAGAGAGCAAAAAGCGCAGAGAAACGAGAAACACTCGGTGAAAAGTCAAAGCGAATTGTGATAGCAGAGACATACCACATTCAGGAGATGTTGGAATCGCAGAAAAGAGAAAAGACAGTAGTACTTGTAGTGGTGCTAGCACTCGAACAGTACGTTCTACCACGTGCTGTTCGATTGGAATGCCCAGCACTAGCTGAATCGGTGGAGAGAGGCAATGTAGCAGATAGGTAAAAGGTTCGAAGGGACAGCAAGGAAGCAGGAGGTCCAACACAGACGAAAAGGGCTGAAAGGAAGCCCGGGCCGACGAACGGTAGAATATATTGAACAAGAGGCAGAGGAACAGAAAGGGAAGCAAGCTGCAGATATACTAGCTTATATACATACAGTCCTACTGTTACCATTCGTTGCCCGACTCTGGTTGGACGGTGTGTACACGGCTGCAGAACATCGAAGAAGAAAAAAACCTATGACAGCTCAGCGAAAGTTCTATAAACAACCGTGAAACCCACTGGAAGCGACTAAACATCGGGCAACAAGATAGGAGAGGGCACTCTTATTCGTAGTCGCATGGGGACCCTGAGACTACGAAAAAGAAGGAACGAAAGATGTAGGGAAAAACAAGTAGATAAAGGTCTGCGAATTGGTTGGATAGCATAGTAGTAAACGCCTGATGCGAGCCAGGAAAAAGCGAAGAAGCAGAGAAATCATGAAAAAGCAGTAAAGTACCTCAACATGAAGACGGACAAAGAGGTCACATGAATACATCGTACGAAAGAAAACCCACGATGAACGGCGTACACCGCGCTTCCATCTTGTCTATAGGTAGTAAGAACTAAGTCGTGCATCACTGCATGAATTCCAGATGGAGGACTGCGCAGTATGGTGCCTATATACTTCGAAATACGCAACACTGCGACAAGCAGGGAAATGGGAGCTACGGAGGAAAATAAGAGATGGAAGGAGGTCCAGAAGAAGATAGGCTGAATCTCATTAACAAACCAAAATGAGAAACGAATCTTCCACACTCTGACGAAAAACTCTTTAGTCAAAGAACGAAGCTCCGGATCGCATTCTCTGGTAGCGATAAATAGATCGTGTTGTTCAAAGCAATCCTCGTCAACTTCTCCCCACTCGAGGACCCCCGCTGACGCAATACATTTCACCGAGGCATTGAGCGTTTAATTGCATTGTGGATCCATTTCCGGAATTAATTAAAAATATGTCACACATCTGGCAACTTCGGAATTCGAAAAAAAACCTTTTTGGGTAAATGCCTTTGGTGAAGCGGTGCAAAGTTTACCATGCTCGAATGGGAAATGAAGATTACAGGAGGTGATGAGGGTCGAATGGTTTGTGGAGGGATGTGTGGGTAAAGTGGAAATGTGTACTTACCCAGTAGTTTGGGAAGAGAAGTTTTTCACTTTACGTTCTTATGACAAACCATACAAACTTCGGAATGTATCTGCTATCGCAACATATTCGAAAAGCCCATACAGAAAGAATCAATTCGACAAGAGAAGAAAATGGTACGCAGCTAATAATGAGCTTCCTGTATGCTTCCATGATTAACATTTTCTTTCGGCTATCACTGATGAATTGGGTATCTTGTGACACCGCTATTAGATTTTTCCCTTCGCCTGCCGTATACGAGTGTTCATGTGTATGTACAGAATTATCTGATTTTGTACGGGCAACGAGAAGATGAAGAAGGATGCGTATGTGTGAGGGTGTGTGTGTGTGTGTGTGTATAAAAAGGACACCTTTTGGTGTCGCGAATCCTGTGTGCTGCGCAAAAGCTGAAAGATAAAAAATGAGCAAAAATATGTATGTTTTGCAAGAAAAAGTAATTACAGAAACGACCCACCGTGACAGGTGTAGATGAAAGGCCATAGAAAAGCAAAAGATTCCTAGATGGTTGCTTTTGAAATGAAGAGAAGTCCAGAGCCTCCAAGTAGTGATACGATTTCACAAGGTCAGTTATCATACACATTGAAATTTCCTATAATTTTTTTCCCGCTTCGAGGATTCTCATTTGATCGCTTTCAGTACCAAGGATGCACGGTCCTACAGAATCCTTGATGTTCATACTGTAGAAGTAGTGGCTTCGATTGTTCCTCATCAATTGAGGGTGGGTGCAGACTCGTCTTCCGTGGGTAACATCGAAGCCTCGAACCAGCTTCATGATATTCCTAGTTGGCGCCTATATATGCAACTCTCGAAGCTTATTCCAATGAAAACATTTTCCGAATATCATCTTTCGACACTGTATTGGTTCTTTGATCACAAATGAGAGTGCGCATGTGCAGGTGAAAAGCGGATGGAAAGTGCCAACATTGTGCCATGAACACGAAGTTGGAGCAAAAGGTGTGTTGAGGAAAATGACGCTACAATGTCCTCGGCTCCTTCTTCTCCTCGTCAGCCTTGTCCTTCTCCTCGTGGCACTCCTCTTCCTTCTCTTCCTCCTGCCCTGCGACTCGTTGATAACGACTCGCGCCCGTCGTTCATATTTTACACCCTTGACTCATCAATAATTCATGCTCTGAATAATGCAGTACTGTTTCACCCACGCTAGCGCGTTACTTTATATCGCTATCTCGCGGGTTTGCCCACCGCCTGCGTCGCAAAACTTGTGTGTGCTACGCGCCCATCGCTGCACAAATTCTCGCCACCGATGATGGCGGCGCGTGTGTGTGATGCGACCGCTGGTAATGGCCCGTCACCCACCCTGATAGCTACGACGTCTTCTCGTGGCTTCCCTGGCACGCCATTTAGAAAGTATCCGAGCAAAGCTACGCGACTTTCATGGGTTGATACTTCCGGTTCCGTCGTATCAACTCACCAATACACGCGACGATAAACTGTGCTCCCCACCGGTCTCCTTATGCTCTGTGGCTAAAATGCTCGATACACTCGCGCCTCAATAACTCTTGGTTAACGATAAAATCGACATTTATGCTGCCTTCCGCTTGGAAAAATTTAAGAAAATCATTAACTTTCCATGGACACTAGGATCTCGCACATGTTTGTACCATTCTTTGCCGCTGAATAAAGCCGTAGATGTTTGACCCAAGGGACGACCAATTTGGACAGGAATAGTCGGAAACTATTCTGAATTTAAGAAGAGTCACAGGTCTAACCATTTAGTAAAAATACTTTTTAGTGACAAGGAACATCATTTAAGTGTACGCCGTCGATTTTGTTGAAACTCATATATGTGGTAGAGCATTGAAAACTAATAGATACGCATCTTGTTTCTATCTGCGGAAAACGGTTTTAAGGGGGGAAACCACCCCTCAAAGAAAGGCGTGTCGAGGGGAGATTTTGCAGTTTAGAGCTGTCCACCGATTTGAATAAAACAAAGACCAGAATTCTTCTAATGCAAAGCGATGAAAAATCCACTATAGAATAATTGAAAGGAAATAAAATTAAGGGGTGGCACGGCTTTCTTTGAGGGGTCGATCCTCCCCTAAAAACGTTTTTCCGTAGATAAAAGAAATACGTGTGCAATAGTTTTCAATGCTTTATAACATATATGAGTTTCAACAAAATCGGCGGCGGACACTTAAGTGATATTCCTTGCGAGTGCAGGTATAAGATAAGGTCGAAAAGGTCTGGTCCATTTTTCGAACTAAGTTTAGAAACAGCGGGTCTTTTTAGTGGGTGGTGAAGTATATACTTTTTTGTACTCAAGTTATCTAACAGAGCATGCGCATAGAATTGACATAGAAATTACACATTTTCTTTCACCTCTGAGCCCTGATTGCATTTACTGTCAGTTGTAGGTACTGGTAGACGGAAATGCACTTTTTTCGTATTCACTGTTAAGGCTACCATTCAAGAATAGATTCTTTGAAATGCAATAAATTGCCAACATTTTTACAACATTCCGCAAGTACAAAAAGTATTAGTAGCAAACTTACTATGAAAAGCATCACGGCAGAATCTGCAAGGAGGAATTTGTAAACTGAATCGGTGCACTTTGTATATGAGGAAAGGATATTTTTACCACGGCATGGTGGTTATAAGGACAGACGGTTGTTTTGAGGACGGTCCTTGAAATTCTTCCAACAAATCGTTCATTCTGGGGACAACTTTGAGAAAAGGATATTTCGCCATGTCGAGGTGGTTACGAGTACATAAGTTTGTACGCGGTCCTTAAAATTCTTCAAACGAATCATTGATTTTGGGAACACGATGGCTTTCAAAATGACGTTATTACATCATCATGCTTATAATTCTCCAGATTCGAGTTTAGGCCACAATTGGTCCAATTGGTTACCGTAACGACGGCCCTTGCACAAAGATGTCCTCGAAAAAATCTTTCCGAAAACATAATATATAGGCTAGTTACCAGGATGCGAAATAACTCTCTGCTTTGCTCATTTTATCGTCAATTTTTTTTTCAATCCATTTGACAGCAGTTTGAAAAATATCGATTATTTGGTTTGACATCAAGCTCTGCTTCAGCCAACTATGGCGGGAAAGGTATAAATATAAACGATAGAGCGTGACTTTTCCGATGGCTCATAAGTGCGCCCGAAAAGATCCGGTAGAGATTTAATCGGTGAACATATTCTCGGTCTTTGAATTGTGTAGATGCTGACCAGGAAGCAGACATCACTACGTATGCAGTATAGACTTTGTGTCAAAAGATGGCGAGAAAGAGAGAGAGAGAGAGAGAAGAAGTGATGTGGTCCAAAACTGGTAACTATTTTGTCGATCCAGTTCTCAGGCAAGTCGCAGAGACGCGAATGTCACCCGATGGACAAACCGGAAGTTTCATCGGATTTCTCAGCATGGTTGGTCGGTTTAGCAATTCGACGGCGTTTCTCCATACGCTTCGGTCTGTGACAAAGAGTAGTGAAACATTTGTGAATGAGAGGCAAGGGTGTAAAGGAGAATACAATGGAGCCTACCATGAAGTGGAAGTGAAAGCTTGAAGGAAACGTAGAGCCAAAGAAGGAAGGAGACAACATGAACGACGGTGACGACGATCATCCACTACTATCCGCCAAACCCTAATTCGACTTCTGGTGTGGGAGCGAGAGCCGCGCGTTTCCCGTCAAATTAGGACATGTAATGCTCCCGAGTTCTCGATCCTCAAGGGTACACCGGGAGACTCGGTGTCTTCACGCTCTAGCGCTTCTAGACTAACCCTGCGGACGATAAGTAGCTGTGGCATTGCTCGTAGCATCGGCGGCTATACCGTCTACGCTTCACCCATACTCTTGTACGTCAATGTGTACCTGGTTCCGTGTGTCCGTATAACTAAACCCTCAGGGCCGAGTCGCAAACGCGCCGATATCCAAGACGCGTCGAGTATAGGAAACCCTTCTAAAAACTTTGAAAAGGTAAAAAAGAACGACATTTAACAAAAAATTCCCCCGGAAACATTATCGCTTGTTTTACCATAAAAATTCAGATTCATCTTAGAATATTTTCTATTTCAATTTAAACAATGGTTTTATTATATTTTTAATACATGTGTACAAAGAAAGTGAAATTGCCTTTTATAAAATAGCCGAGCAAGTTTACTAAAGATTTTTTAAACAAAATTATTAAAGCTAAGAAATAATGCTTCTAGAACTATTTTATTTTTATTTAAAAAAATCATCTTACTATTGTAACGTAAAATTGGTATCACCGTTATATGAAAGTACCACACAAGTATACTGGAAATGCTGTGCAACGACTTGGCGTGCATGGTTAAGAAAAAAGCTCGCGAAGGTACAGTATTTGTCTAAAAGAATTTTCTGAGGTCGGAATCTGCGATGCAAAAGTCCATCGTCAAATTTATTTTTGGCTCCGAAAAGAAACTTCTTTTTAGGTTGGAACCTTAGTCGAATTAATATGGCCCTAGAAAGGGCCATTTAATTTTTTTCCACGTTTTTGCACTTATAACTTGTTCTAATGGGATTTTTAAAAATTATATTTTTCCGCACATTTTGCACAAAATCACGGTACACATTAAAACGAAGACACTAGTAACAGGCGATGCTATGTGGAGGTCTGGCCGCTGCGTAGAGCATCTCAAACGCATCTACTGCGGATGTTGACAGGAAAATGTTAATCAATCCTAATAAGGGCGAAGTGTCATGTTTGTGACATGGGTGAAACACTTTATTTTAGTCAGCAAACCTACTGAGGGTGGAACAATGTCTAGTCGCGAGTTCGCTCGGAAATTCGGTGAATATTATGAGATCATTGAGCAGACGGATCGAAAAATGACCCAGACAAAATCGGTAGGAAATAATCACATTACATTGGTAAAATGTCATTAGATTTTCGATTTGTCGCCGCGTTTTCGCGTAATGTCAATTCAAAGTTAAAAGTCGTCTCCTAAAAGCCCATCTTACTGTATAAAGAGTCAAGGTGTATTCGTCAGTCCGTCAGTGGCGTCGAGATGAGTGGCGTCGATTTTTTTTATTACTTGCCGTCAAGACGCTGCCGCTTCTCTTGATAGCTCCGGGGCTGTCAGTGCTAGGCGTTACTGCGATAATAACAAAGTAATCACATTATTTATACAATTACGAGACATAGGTATACTGATAGATTCTCGCCTCGAGAATAAAGAAATTGTCAATCCGATTATACTTACATACCAGAGTAGCGCTAATTTTTGTAATATTCTGCCGTCCCATATAAACTTAACTCTTGCTTTAATTTGAAGCAATTGGTGTTGTCTAGTAATTAGGGAAAAATCGTTTTTTTATTTTATAATTCAACAGACCTTTCTGAATACGTGTGTGAAAACCGTGTAATGATACTCATCAAATCAACGGAGCAAAGAAAATACTCGGCGAGCGCTGTCGAGACGCAGCAATTTTAACCCTTCGTCGACACACTTATATTTAGCCACAATTTTGACACACTGGATCAATTTGACCCGGATAGTACTTAATCCACCTGCCATTAACAACCCTTCGTTCAGTTTTTATTGAAAACAAATCCGGGATACACTCTAAACATTTTTTAATATGTCTGGATTTAAAAAAAATCGGAACATATATTAATTTGTTGTGAAAAACATTGAAAATATTCACTTTGGGAAGGCTAAGCATTTTATTTAAAATTTGTCCGGGTCAAAATGGCTCAGTGTGTCAACGTAGGGTTGAACAGGGTTTTTTCGAAACCATGTTTTTTAAATCGGCAACCACGATATCTCGATAACCAATAGACTGATTGAGCTCAGATTTGGCATACACCTTCAGTAGACTTTTTTTCATCGTTCGTAGCTGAATTGTCTCAGAATATTTATATATATATATATTTTTGTCTTATATATTTCTTTCTTAATATATATATATATATCTGGTCTGATCAGTCTACGAGTTATATATATATATATATATATATATATATGTTAAGAAATATATATACACATATATATATATATAACTCGTAGAATGATCAGAACCATTGGAAAAATTAATAATCAAAGTTAAGGAAGCTGCCATTTTGTAATTTTTTGCTGCATCTGGTGCCAAACGTCACAACACTCATGCAGATTAAGAAAATGTTTGGTTTTTTCGATCCATACAACACCCACAATACTGGTCGCAAATTGCGGATGTTTTCCGCGCACCGTTGTAAACAAACGTACATATGAATAGATTCTTTAAATTTGTGCATGCCTTTAATAATATAAAATTTAATTATAATTTAATAATATAATAATTTGTACTGCCTTAAATGTGTGATTGCTGTCGACTCACACTCGTTACTACGTCGAAAGGAAATATTTTACGAAACTGGCGATCGATCGCGCATATTGTATTTTCCATTCCACAGAATGTGTTTTTTAGGAGCACTGTGGACATCACATATTATTAAACACGATTTTTTAAAATTCTATTACCGATTGGTGCTCATTTCTGGAAGCTGTCCGATGTTGTGATTTCATTTTTTTCCCAAAAAACAATCTATTAGGTCCCTCCGATGTGCACTTCTAATATATCGTTTTTGTGGAGTGTGGTTTCGACATACTCCTCCAGAAATCTACACTACAATAGTGCGAAAAACTTTTAAATATATGACATGATAATATATGGGAACAGTTGAACGTCGAGCGTTGAACTTTCGATTGTGATGCTATGCTTGGATCGCTGCTGCAGCTAATAAAAGAACGGTCTATAGGGACACACTCGTGCCCATAAACTATTCTTCTGAGTGAAGATATTACGAATTCACCGTCTCCTCTCGGTTCAAATGTTATTTCTGTCGTGGTTGTATTGCGAAAACAAAGAAGGTCAATAATATTTTTACCCCGTATGGGTTATGAAAATATATCGACGGATTTACTCGTAATACTAAATGAACAGAGCCATCATCACCATTTGATTCAGCTAAAGACGACGCGTGAAAAATTGCTGACTTTGATATCAACCATGTCGACCGCGGAACAGAAAGGCTCCTTGAAATGACACTAAAAGTTTGACATTGCCTTTTTTCTCACCTATTAAAAATTTCAATAAATTCTGACAGAAGAGGCATCCGCCTAAAAATTACTTTAAAATTGACGGGGGTTATTTTTCATTCTTAACATTTGGACATTCAGATCTTTGCTTCGCAATTTCAACGGACAGAGCCCCTTTTGAAAAATACCGCGTGTTTTGCCAGAAATCAAATTTGTCAAAAAATGAAAGGAACATCTCAAATATGTATTACATCATCTCAAGGATATCAAATTCTGACAAGCCCTTCCTGGAAGTGTGTTTGTTCTAAGTGAAAAATTCATAAATCATTCAAAACGTAAAGTTGAGACAGAGCGGCTGCGCCAACTGTTTGTCGATTATTCATCGGTATCATGTATGCGCACCTACGCAAGTAGCCTGTGATCGATGTACCTCAAGTGGCAGAGCATGCCGGACCAAATGCAATTCATAGAAAAATCAAATTCATCTTTTATTGAACGGTATTATTCGTAAAGCTGGGCTCAGATTGGATACAGAAGTATTTTGTGGAGGTGGGTTTACTAAATTTGCCAGTCTGGAAATAATTAGAAAAAAGACGGCAAGTTCTTCAGGTGAGAAAAAGGGTTTAAGGAATGCAATTGAGACAAAGAGTTTTCCTGGAGAACGTAACGCGTTGGAGGTATTTCAGACACTTAATTTCCTGTCCCGCACCCCCTCACTGCCCCTCTCTCTGTCTGTCTCTCTCTCTCTGCCCCAATTTGCTCATGCATTCGCCTAGGCGGAGGCCGGCTCTAGCGTAGCTTTTCGGGCACTGCACGTTCCGCAATGTGTTTGCCACGTCGTATCACCCGAGGGGGGCCCTAATTGGTACGGTAGCAGTCCGGCAAATGCGAAAATGAAGGAAATAAAGCAAGACGGGACAAAAGAAATAAATAAACAGGCGTGCGGCGAGAACATGGGGTTCGAAAGTTCACTCGGACGAATGAGAGAAGAGGGTCTGTAACGCGAGCACGATCGTGCTAGATAGCCGTCAGTGTAAGCGACCGGGGTGAAAGCTAAGAAAAAACGATGGCACGTTAGTTGCACAACAGTGTGCCTGACCGAAAAGTCGATCGGTATACCCGTAGAAGCTCCGAGACTTCCGCTAACATACAAGAGTACACAGTTGCGTTTCGAGTAGGATTTGCGCTGATTCCAGTGGAAAACTCTGAAGGAAAACGTGGTCCAGGACAAGGATGAAGAGTGAACGATCGATGGAGGCTCGAGAGAAAGAGAAAAGAAGCTAACAACATGTGGGTAAAGTACAGTGAGTTGGAAAACAGTAAAAAAGAACGAAGGAAGAAACTACAAAGCGAACATAGTCTTGACTGTATGATACCGAAAGTGGATGCTCATGCTGTGAGTACCAATAAGCAAATAAAAGAAAAGAGGATTCTATGAAACTACGCAATGTCTCGCCTGAAAGCATGTTTTGCCGATTTCTCGTTGCCCAGTCATATGACTGCAGGGGGAAAGGGCCGAGAACTTTTCATTAAACTTCCAATGGCAATTCTTCATACGTCAACCCACGCCGATACCTGCTAATCCGAATTGACAAAATCGCACTAATGTCATGAACCGAAAACAGCAGCTTTCAGTCATCGGTTGGAAAAGACGAAAGCGTCCAACTGCCGGATTTGATGATCGCAAGAAGAAGGTGAAACGTCCCACGAGACGACTTCAAATGTCCCGGATGTACGTGTACTCGCAGACATACACACAGCACGAGTATTTTATGGTATGGCCAAGGAAGGCAAAGGGCATTGCGGAGTTTACTCGCCGCACCCAATCAACGTGAGAACCGGCGAAAATTCTGTTTTTCTTTCCTTTTTCCGCTGTGGCAGTCGCCAGGCAGCCACGAATCGGCTCGAGCCGAACAGTCTCGTCGGTTTTACCATCGGACCCTTCTCCCACTTTTAGCTATTTTCTCTACGTGCAGGTATCACACTCGTCACGTACGCGAAGGTGAGGATCCACGTACACGAGAATGTCTTATCCTTCCGTGAGACGGATAAGACCGGAGTAGCGCGTATCGACCGCTAGCAATCAAAAGGGCCAAACGTCCCGGCAATGGTACGGCCTTTCCATTGGTCCTGATCTGGGTTGTGCTCTTCCGGTTGCCGAAAGCTTCGTTGACTCTGAGTACATAGCCGGAACAGGAAAGCGAATGAGAGAGGACTAGCATCACTGGCACTTTACACGCACGAACGCACTGGGCACGATCGAAAATGTACACCCAGACGTGGTATGCCGGAACGAGCACAGCCAATTCATACCCCAACACGAACAGGGATACACGGTATAAGGGAGAAGAAGAGAAAAGAATGGGCTGAAGAAAAAGCGAGCAAAAAAGATTGACAATGTTTGAAAGTCGAGTTTGAGAGATACTTCTGATTCGGTTGTTTTGGAATCGCGCATGGGTTTTTGTACGCAGCAAGATTCATTCCATACATTTGACACATTTGATTCCAAATGCATTTGATTCCAAATGCATTTGATTCTTTGATATGAACTCTTTGGAGTGACAGAATCTGATGTGGACTCTTTCCCATTTCTGCATAGCATGTTCATATGTTTTCAGTTTATTCGTAGCAAATCAGGCAACAGCTGTTTTTAGAATAGGAACTTAAATCCTTGCCCTTACCTTTCTGAGTCAAAAAGCTTTGAAGGAACCACTTCAGCATACTCGTGAAATACGCGATGCAGGCACATTGATCGCTCGACAGAGAATGACCGTTTTCAATTTAGTAGCAGTTCATCAAATGGTCCAACTCACATACCAATAAGCATCAATTTGGTCCATTGACCATTGGTACGCCAGGGAAGAGCGTACATTAGTTATAAGCCGCAGACTATGCATGGATGGATTTTATGCAATCTTCAATAGGATATATGTATAGATAGGGAAGCTTGGTGAAACACGCGACGATGTTGAAACTTCAGTGGAATTACCCCCGTGAGGACGTCCATTTGCCTTCTTCTTTCTATGTCCCTCATGGCGTCTCTGTCCATCTTTTTCTCTTCCCTTCTATAGTGCCCCGATTTTCCCCTTTCTTCACCATTCCCCTCCACTTCTGTAGCAGTCCAGCCCCCAACTCTGGAAGCCCTGGGGATTTGTTTCGTATTCTCCGTCTCTTCCCCGTGACTGGAGCCATGCTGGACGGAGAAGGATGACTGCGAAGCGTGCAGAAAAGAAACCGTAGAAGAGATGGAGAAGAGCTTACGACCCGACGTCATAGACAGAGAAACGAGAGCGAAAGACAAGTAAACCAAGCCACTGTCACGCCACCACCACGCCAGCAGGGATCACAGAGTTTGTTTTTTTAGGAAATTCCAGTTGTCGTGTCTGATTCCCCGGCGGGCCATATATACCTATAGGTTTATATATATATATATATATATATATATATATACATGGACTATATTCACCTAGTGCTTCAGACGACCAATGACCACTAAACTGCTTTCTGCAGAAGTAGAGATCACGTCCAATGTGCGCTGCCATTGGCTACTCTTATCCTACCCAACTGTTCGTTACTCTCCGGTAGAATAACTGGGTATCTACTCAGCCTGCGGCGTTGCCAAGCGGAAAGAACCAAACGTACGAACAATTTCGATGAACATCCGTCGCACTCACCACTAATTCGATGCGCCACTATAACACCCCCATCCTCCTATCAACCAAGCCTGCCGGCGGAACATGGCAATAGGAATGCTCGGGCTGTTTCTCCATTCAATGAGTTTTTCAGCAAAGAGTCCGAATATCCCAATGATTACTCCCCATAAACGCGGGGCGTGCATATGGCCACATGTGCGTGTTCGCGCGCATGCTTCCCAATCTTTTTCCACTACACCCCGTGGTATCGCTCGTTTATTAGAGATGCTCACTTTCCCATTATTTAATCAGGAAGAGACTACCTGAACTTCGATGTTCTACAAACCAAGGGGGTAGTTTGGATGATGTTGGGCGCATTTCATCAAGATTGTATTGTATGTAGGAAATAACCAAGGCAAAGTGGTTGCTAGAGGTATCTCGGTCTCCGAGATCTACTTTTCCCAGGTTAACGCATAGATACAATACAATCCTAATGAAAGGCGCCCAACATCATCCAAGCATGTTTACGAAATGAGATTTCCGTAAACATGTGTGGATGATGTTGGACGCCTTTCATTGAGATTGTATTTGTGTACGAAATAACCTAAGAAAAGTGGTTCCCAGAGGCAACTCAACCTTCGAGATCCACTTTTCCTCGGTAATCGCGTACATATAATACAATCCCAATGGAAGACGCGCAACATCAGCCAAACATGTTTACGCAACGAGATTTTCGTAAACATGTTTGCATGATAGTTGGAACGAAAGGAGTATTAGGCGGGAAAAAGTTTACCTCTGTCGAAGAATCATATCCGATCGGACCCTAAGGTAAGAACAAGATTTGCCTACATATATAAAAGAAACTCCTAGTTCATTCTTTATGACGTCGTGATTCTTCTCTCTGTGCAAAGTAAAAGTAACCGTACAAGACGAACAGTTCACCATCGATTTTCACAGATTAACCATTTATCGCTTCTGGGTGAAACTGCCTTCTCCAAGGAATTGAGGAGCATTTCCACTTTGTTTTCTTTCACTACGTGTAAGTTTTCCTCAGTCCCAGGGGAAACAGGGCAGCCGATTCTCCATGCGATGAACTTCGTTCACGGAAAATATGAGAATGAATTATTCATTCAAGCCGAAAAGAGGAAGGAGAAAAATGACAACGGGGGATCCCGGTATCGTCACAAATAACAACACGTACGTTTGATTCACTGTCGCAGATTCGGTGGATCCATCTTGGCCGAAACAACAATCATTCTTGATAATCGAATTACGCAGCAGGCGATCAGGACACTGGCACAATTTTACCTAAGAGTTTGTGAAACTCAGAGATGTTTTAGGCTGTTTCATGACTTCTATGAGGCTGCTAACAGGCATTCACTGATTCTCTGACCTAATCGGCGAGTGGCGAGAGTAATCGAGTTAGGCAAGTTTAAAATTCGCGAAGTTGGGGAGCGGCCGTTTCGTGGAGAAGCAAGGGTAGAAAGAAGATACGAAAGGAAGGCTCCATTTTCACTTGCCTTTCTCACTTTCTCGGTATCGAAACTAATTTCGTACCTCAATCGTTCATCCGATCGTCGACATGTCGGATTGTGGGTAATTGGCGGGCGAGCGGGGCAAAATGTTGGTGAGAAGGGAAATAAAAAGCACTGGAGAGAATAGGCCGAGCCTGAAGGGATAAAAAAAGATAGACCAAAAGAGGCGGGTGGAAAGAGGAGAAAATCCGTTTACAACTATAACGCAGAATCTCCGGAACTGAAACTCACTCGGTATACAGTTGAATGGACCAGACAGGACTGTGTGTCCTGTAGTGTTACGTGTGTATCTCGGATACTGCGGTAGTGTGGTAGAAAGTACAGCTATATCGATGCACGACCGGAGAAAAGCCTTGTGGGTCAAGAGGGTCTTCGGTGTAGAGGGTCGTTGGGGATAACGTTCCGTACCGAGTACCACTCCCGTGGGAAACTGCCATCATCACCATTGCATGATTGGGTAAGAGAGGGAAGAGGGACTAACTACATCTTCTTCCGCTCAATGCTTATTTCTCCTTCTGTTTTCCTATTCGCTGTGATCAACATAAACTCTGCGTCTCCATTTGTGTTTACAGAAAATGATACTGACTGCCGTAACTATCATGGTGATAAAAGTAGTCTCCGTTCGTCGGGCGCGGATCCTTGAAGATCATAGGCTTCTACTGAAATTCTGTAGTTAATGCAAACCCAATCAAATGTAGTTTTGCGAATCACAACATGTTTCATAATTACAAGGTATTTGTAAAACTGGAAACTTTCGGATGACTTTAAAATGCCTAAAATGGTGAAACAAACATACGTCAAACGTATAGGTCGAATTGAAATAAACGAATGAGCATGAAAATGATTTTCAATCGAAAAATTCGATCCCCAAAATTTTCGTTACAGGTGGCGAAATTATGTAAATGATTTTCACTGCGAGTATGTTCTTTTTAATAAAAAATATTTGTGTGTTTGAATTATAATTCAAATGAGTTTCAGAAATAGAAGATATTTGAAATAGAAGAAAATAAAGTCATTATATGTATATATTTCAAAATATAGCGAGCGTATTTTAATTAGATGTGCAGGATTCAAGAATAACGAGTAGACCGGGTAGAAACGGGCGAAGAGCCATCGGAATGGGAATATTGGAAATGGTTTTCGCTGCGAATGACACTCGTGGAAATTAGTCGGTCAATTCGAGCGATCGTCGATATTGGATCAGACATTTCCAATCAATATACATTTACCGTAAAATTGGGATTTTTTTCAATGCTTTCTCCTGTTCATGCCTCCTCAGAAAGAAAGCTTTGCGGTTGTGAAAAAAACATATACAAAGCCGCGTGCCACAGCGCTTGAAATGCTGCAAATAGTTCGAACGACGAATTTAGGATGGAACATAAAATACGAAAAGCTACTGCCTGCCCAAAAAAAATGCGAAGTTGAACGTGGATTTCGCGATGGCATTTCATTTATAACGATAATACTTGTTAGGAATTGTGAACATTGTTCAATTATCGATTGCTCTTTCGCTAAAGGGAAATAACGAGGCTGGAGAGACAGAGACAGAGAGAGAGAGAGAGAGAGATAGAGCGACGAGGGGGCGAGCGGAAGGGAGCTCAAAATAATAAGATTACTAGTCACTCCGTTCTTCACGACTTTAATTTGCATTTGGGAACATAAGAATATTTCCATTGGTAGGAAAATCGTCGAAATGCCGGCTGCCTTCCTGAGTCGAAATTTTCGGTCCATTTTGAGTCTGTACTTCACAGTGTACTTCACTTCAAAATTTTATCTGACCATACCATGTATACTACTGTTTGATTTCTGTATGAAATATTACTCGCATATTCAAAAAATCAGACGCAAAAACTTTTTTGGTTCAAACAAAATTGATTCAGGTCACCTTTTGACCTGAATCACCAAATTCCATCATCAAATCACCAAATCACCAAAAATTGACCTTTTATTTGATTTTAAATAAGGACAGATGTGCGTTGGTGTTAATTTTTTTACTTTTTTTCTTCTACGGATCAGAAAACTTACCTACTTGACTTTAATAAAACGTATTGTTGACATTACATCAATGAATGCAACCACCCATCCGCATCCGCTTTAACCAAATCAACGAAAAATTGCGCTACGGATCACCCGAAATCGGTATACCCAGAGAATGAGTCAGATTATAGCTCTTTATTGGTGAAAAGAGTTATGGCTTGGTTGCATATTGAATTGTGTGTTTTTTTCATATATTTCCATGCTTCATGAGTTCCACCCGAACACGTCGTTTGTTTCCTGCTACTAACAACGAACTGCATTAATTAATTGTACACGAAATACTGTAGGTATGTGCGTAGTGTTTTTACAGTGGCCTCGCGAATGCAAATATTACATTTATTTAAATAACGCTTTTCGTCGTAGGTAAAAATCAAGGAAACATTTATTTATTGAATCATGTTTGAATCGGATACAATATTTTTTGCGAGTTTACTGAAGGTCTTAGAGCATATAAACCTCAACTTAGTAGCTTAAAACAATGTCCGAAATGGATGACATTTGTTTGCTTTTATGACATTTTCTTCGCGGTATTTGAAGCAAAATTTAATTAGCACTATTTACCGTTCTATTATTAGGACATAGAGTCGTCTAGTTATTTTTGTGAAATAAGCTATTGCGATCACGAAATCACCTACTTTAAATGATACTGTTGCAATTGACGAGATCGAAGTTTCCAAACATTCAAATGCTTAAACGAAGTTCGGAGACTTGTTCATAAAGACTCGAACGGTACTTCTTAGCAGAGATCTTAGGTTCGTTGTTCCTCAAGGGTTGCACCTAGCTCGTGGCCAGGGAAAAATAAGAATTTTCGTCAATTTTCTTTGGCAAAGTGTGGGCAGGTTTACAATTTTTTTGCATCGAAGAGTATGTTGTCAAGTATCTTTCGAGTAACAATTTTTGTACAGAAAATATGGGTGTAGTTCCGAGAAGAACATACCTCTGATTAATTTAGAATTTCGTGTACCCATGTATTCTGACCCGCTGATTGCGAATATGATAGTGAAAATAGCCGCAAATTCGATTTTTACGGTCAAAACTCACATAAATTGATTTTTTGAAAAGTTTTTCTACATTATTTTGATAAATGTTGAGCTTAGAAAAAAATATTTCCCGCCAAAGTTGTAGCCTATAGAAAGACTGATTTTCAATGTTCTATACAGTTTTTGTCTGACTATGAGATCATTCTGTTTCAAGAAAAATAGGATAATGCTCCAATAAGTGCATTTTGCTAACATCCATTAGTTTCGATATTATGTACTTACGCACTTTACCGCGGAAAAATTGGAGTTTGGGTTCGTTTGTTTGTTGTGTGTTCTTCGTTGTTAAGGGTTTTCGTTGTACTGCGTGTTGTTTAGGTATGCGTATAGTGTTAAAGATCAAAACTGCAACCTTCCCGCGGTAAAGTGCGAACGTAAATAACATCGAAACTATTGGAGTTTAGGAAAATGTACTTTTTGGAGCATTATCCCATTTTTCTCGAAGCAGATTGGTTTTAGACAAAACTTGTATGATACATAAAAGATCAATCTTTCTATAGGCTACAACTTTTTTCGTAGACATTTTTCTCTAAGATCAACATTTATTACAATAAAATAGAAAAACTTTTAAAAAATCAGTTTTTGCGAGTTTCAATCTTGAAAACCAAATTTGCGGGTATAGTTCCTATCATATTCGTGGACATCGAGTAAAAATACACGGGTACACAAAATTCCAAATTAATCGGAGGTATGCCATTCTCGGAACTTTATCCGAAAATATGGATAAACTTCCGAAAAGCTGTAACACCCGATTTGGCTGCAATTTTGCACAGATGTTCCATTTAATATATAAAGACATCCCCCAAAGGGATTTTTGGCGCCTTCCAATAGTTCACGTGAAATTGAATTTTAAAGTTTATATTTTAGCTCGCACGAGTATATTTGATAAATACTTTTCTTCAAGGGTTGAAGCAAACCCAAACAAACCCAGACAACCTCACACAAACCCAGACAACCCTAAACAGCCGCAAACAACCCCAAACAACCTCAAACACACCCAAACAAAAATTAGCCTGATTCTAACAGGAGCTCCACTTCCGAATATTTACCGTATATCTATATCGGTCGCCACGGCCGATCGATATCCCCACTTCTCCGACTTCACTGGTGGCTAGCGTGCCGCGCTTACCCCTGCAAGTATATCTGTACTGCAGGCGTAATCCAAGCAAGCTAACCCAAGCTTACCCAAACACACAAACCCAAACAAACCAAAACAAAAACAAAAAACCCAAACAAGCGGGAAAAAAACCGAAACAAGCGGGAAAAAAACAACAAAAAATCCAAACAAGCGGGAAAAAAATCCAAAAAGCCCAAACAAATTCGATATCTCATAAACTATTGGAATGCGCCAAAAATCCCTTTGGGGGATGACTTTATATATTAAATGGAACATCCGTGCAAAATTTCAGCCAAACAGCTTTTCGGAAGTTCACTCGAAAATGTTTATAAATGTGGTAGATACGATGGTTTTTGAAGACCGCTGTTAAAAAAACGTCCTTCGCGGTAACTATTGCTGCTGAGTGAGTAACGAATCATCCGAAATAAACGAACAAAACGCATTCAATTTTCACATGAAACTTGGACGAAGAATTTAATAAAATATGAAAGTATCGATTTCCGGTGAAAGAAATTCTATTTTCGTTGATAAAAAAAACTATCCATCGAGAAAAAGAACTCCTCCGTTCAAGCAGTACTCTTTGATACGTAAAAGAGCTTGTATAATTCGAAGCTGATAGGTGTAGCTTTTGAGATGTCACGATCGCCGATTTCGAAAAAGTCATTTTGAAAAAAAAACACGTTCACAGTTCGCCGGTTCGCAGAACCTACTTATAAACGCCCACAACTCCCTCAATTTGTAACGGATCAACCGGAAATTGTAGGAGAATATTTTTCAAACGTTATATTTTGAAAATCCATCGAAAACCAAAAATCGATGTTCCTCAAAATGTCAACCGGGTAACTTCGATAAGCACCGAAATTCCCAGCCGAAGTTGATCAGTTTCTGGAGCTTGCAGGTGAGTGAAAGAGTCAATCTTCCCTGTACGATAGTTCCGGACTTGACAGCGAAACTCGTTTGCTAGTCGATTGATATTGCATTTTTGTCCATCGCTCTGTCCCTCGGAGCCTCTCCGATGCAAGTATTGCAAGAAGGAAGCGTAATCCGACCTCGGAACATGTTTACATTTGTACTTACACTGTGGATTTACAGGCCTATGACCGTAATAAAATGTACCCTCCATCTTCATCCCCCTATCGTTTCTTGTCCACGAGTTACAGTATATGGCAAAATGTCTCAAGAGCCCGTGGGGTATTGCACGATTCGCCTCGAGACTGTTTACCCCAAGATAACGGAATATGCCAGGTCGTTGGAAGACATGCATTAAAGTGAAACTTTGATTCATAGGTGAAGCGTAGCGTCTCATCTCCTTCTCAGCCTAATGTCCTATACGCTACCATGGTACTCCATAGATGGGCATCTTGCGCGCAATAACTGTATTCCTATGTATAGCATGGCATGGAGGAATGGTACCTATCGGTACAACACAGCAGGAGCTGGCGGAGAAAGAGACTATCCCGGTAAACGGTGAGAGAAGCAGGACGACGAGAACGTGACCCGGCATTAAGTGGCATATAAAATATTGCGCCCATGTAAATAGCCGTCGTAAAATTCAGGCACCCCTTTGGCGAATGTTGCTCTCGGGATGCTGGACCACGGTCGGAAACCTCGTCGCCATATCCGTCGAGATCTTTGCCCTGTAAATTCGAATTCAATACTCTTCACACGGCGTTTTCTTAGAGGTGGAAAAGTATGAGGCGCGGTGGGATGGGCGAGGGATTTAGCACGGAAAAGGCGCACGAGAGTTCGAGGGCAAACAACCCGAACGTCTGCGAATTCTCCAGCTATTAAATTTCTCCCCTCATGCATGTATAGATGCGGAAAAGGCATTTCGAACTCGTTGCATCTATGTATTGTCGTTTATCGGGACATCTGGCTGTTTCGAGGACGGTCCTTCAATGCCCTCAGAGCTATTCGTTTACGTTGGGCCAGGACTCTTCGAATCATCTTTACATAAATCTTATATTTGCCTAAAAGTAATTTTACGGCGGGACACCGATGTGACGGGTGAAAGAAAATCGATCTTTTTTGCATTTTCTCAAAGTATACATACTCAAGACTGTGTGAAAAAAAATCAAGTTGAAATATTGACAATTGGATATGTTGCGGACGATTCACGTGTACTAGAACTTTCAATCGTGTTTTTCTCGAAATGACTTTTTCAAGCTGGCCGCAATCGTAGATCCAGTTATAGTTGTCTGGTTTTTTATTTTTTAAACTAAAAATTCCCTAATTGCAGTAGCTGTTGTTCCACGGCGCCTTTTTTCCGATTTAGTATTTTTTAAGCCCCCGAATGTAAGCAAAAAATTCGTCAAAATTGAACTTTTTTAACCTTTTTACTACACTCCGGGTCGTTTTGACCCCATGATCTTTTTCGTGCAAGTACGTATTTTTCAACGCATCACCCACTTTGAACAAATTTTTGGATACTTAACTTTCTCTTTTCTTAAAAAACAATTTTCGGTTCATAAAATAAGGATCATTCAGTACAAAAAACTTTTCTACAAAAAAAATGCATATTTACGGAAATGCACCGTTCGGAAAAACGTCTGGGGTCCTATCGACCCCATATACAGGTTCGTGGCGGAAGTGTGCAGTCGAAGGCTTAACCACCGCCATTTTGTGAAAATTGTGTTGCGAAAAACGACTACATACACCGTGAACTATACGTTTATATAGATACTTTAAAACTACATATTACAACTACTTATATATATATTATATAGATATATAAAACTTTTTTAATTTTATTTTCAGACCATCCATTGTCAAGTTATCGATCCAGCCATTGGGCCACATTTTTTATACAGACGCTCTATTATACCTCAATAATGCTGTTAATTTTTTTTTTAATTTACATGAATTAAGTTCAATGTATGCTTAATAACATACATTTTTCTCCAAATCCCTAATAAATAATATAGTTATTACATT
Source organism: Ophion costatus (assembly GCA_951751655.1). Lineage (NCBI taxonomy): Eukaryota > Metazoa > Arthropoda > Insecta > Hymenoptera > Ichneumonidae > Ophion > Ophion costatus. Next base: position 31,489,290 of record OX632358.1, read on the forward strand.
TTTTTTTAAATTGGAACAAAACTACTTTTTTCGGCCCCTTGCAGTGGTGTCCTCCCTTAAAGACATTGAGGTTTACATATTGCTGAGTTTGAGAAGAACGAGCTACTGTGAGGACCGTCCGCGAAGTTGGACGGCTCCAAAGTTACCTATCTCCTCATGTATACGCTCACACACGTTAACTTGAAGCCAATAGGATTACATTCCATCCCATCTCCGTCTAGTGTTCTGTATTCGGCCTTCAGCATTTTACTTATTTGCTCTTCGTACATGCTCCATTCAGGACACGCGGGTATCATGCGAAACAGAGAAAGAGCTGCGCGAATGCATATACATTGGATACCGTATCTCGTTGAGACGACAAACGATAAATCCGATGAGACAAGTACAGGCACACGTGAATTTGAATACAAAGCAGAGTGAACTTTGATTCGATATAAGGATACTCTTTCAGTACCCTCACTCTCTATCATATGCACTGTGTTATAGTACTCTTCCTCGTTATATTTTTTTCGATCAGTTTTATCGAGTGAGCAAGTGCTTTGAGCAGTTGTTTTTCACGATCCGTGCAGAAACTGATTTATTTCCGGGGAGGGAATATATTCATTACTTTGGCTCAAACTTTCGAACAAGTCCACCCAAAATTGATATCTCAATATCGGTACATGGTTGAGCTAAGTCTAGATTTTGCGGATTTTCGTTAGACTGCTTCATTCAAGTCCTCAAGGGCCTTCAATTTTTCAATACCAGTCTGAAAATCTAATGATTTCTTCAAACTCAACCGTTAGTGAAAAGTTTATTCGAAATGACAAGTATGCTTCAGCCACAACCTTTCTTTAGTCCAACAAGTATTTTGGCAACAGCCAGAAATTCTCGAGATTGTTGTTTTCAGATCGGCAACCACGACATAAATAGGAAAAATTAATAATCAAAGTTTATCATGCCGTCATTTCGTAATTTTTTTGCCAAATCTGGTGCCAGACATCACAACACTCATACAGATTAAGAATATGTTTGACTTTTTTACGGATTCATACAACGTCCACAACACTGGTCACCTATTGGGGACGTTGTCCCCGCACCGTTGAAAACAAATGTACAAAAGTACAAGAAAATTCATTTATTCTTGATTTGTACATATTCTTGAAAAATCAATAAAAATGTATATCTATTTGTTTGGTTATTCCATTTTGAAAATCACCTCCAAAACAGCGCTCTACCTGCAACACTGCCTTAAAGCTTGATAACGGGATATCCCAGGGAACGCACTGGTCCATAATTTGGGGTGGCGAAATTCAACTGGATATCGTTTACTTGATGTACTTTGCGAAAAATAAAAACCCGCAAACTTGGTCGTTTAATGATAAAATAAGAGTTCCGTAACAGCGAGAGGGATTAACCGCATTTTATTGTAAGTTTATAAAACTTCCATGGGTTTAACGACGTTTGTTTGCGTTCTCTCTGTTGCAGTGACGGGCTTGGGTCCAGACTTCCTCTTCCCTCTGGAGAACGTAACGATCCCACAGGGTCGCGACGCGACGTTCACATGTGTGGTGAACCATCTCGGTGGATACCGGGTGAGTCCTCCCTCCTACGCGAGTGGAGATCACAGTGGCACCAAGGCCCGGGTAACTATATTACCATTATGTGTCCGCCTGCAATGGACCCACTTACTACCTACTGCTGCACTTCTGCTGCGTGCCTGCACTCACCAGCTCTCTGCATTAATGCACCAACGTTGCTATGAGAATCATCAACCTCACCAACAAACAAACAAATTGAAAAAAAAAACAAAACGATCCCCATGCCCCCTGACGGTGCACTGCGTATGCTAGCCTGGAATTTTAGCCGGATGAATTCTTAATTACGAATCCTGACGCCAGAGGGCAAATGATCCTTTCGTAGATCGAGACTTAATCTATTCCATCGCCGTGATTTAATTGATTATTTTTTTGTCCGTCGGTATGTCGAGGCACAATGGCTTTTGTGTCACAAGATCAGCTTATTTTTTTTCCTCGGTACATTGAGACATGATTTCACCTTGTTGGTCAATCCATTGTACTCCCGATAATCGTATCCTCAGTTATCTAATTGCCTACGATTACAATATCTGTTGTTTATCGTTATTCTCGTTAGAATTTCAGTTTTTTCTCATTTTTATTACCCCTTAAGGCCTTATATACCTTTGTTTGGTCGGAAAAGAAGATTTTTTCAGATTTTTTTTAAAGATGCTGATAGAGCAATTGGAATGACGTTTGAAGGGATTATTTTACATATCTGTAGGTACTCAAAACAATTTTTTATTTGGCAAAAAAATAGAACATGGTGGCTCAGTGGCCGCTGGAAAGAAAACGATTTTTTTTAAGCCTCCACGGACGGTCTCGGTGGAGACGCACATGAGCACACCTGGAGCAAAAGAGATTTTTTTTCGTAATCTACATGGGTTTCCTAGCGACGTTCATACGATTACAACGTAATATCGATTTTTGCAAATTTGGCACCATTTTGAGAAAAAAATACGTATTATCGTGTAAAAAATGGGTTTTAAGTGTTTATAAAATACACAATTGTTAATCGATCGTAAAAATCGAGTGGGCTTCACTAGAAAATCTATCCAAGACGCTACCGTTAAAATTTGGAGTCAATGGGTTGAAAATTATAGGAGTTACGATGAGTCCGCGCAATTTTGAAAACATCGTTTCAAGCAAAACGCATTTGAGGTTTCTTTTTATCATTTTTCTTCGGACCATGTCATTCTCGGGATCTTTATTTACATCAACCACATAATTATTGGAATGTTTATACATCATTTAAGCAAAAAAAAAACGATTATTTTTTTTCGAAAGTATATAAGGCCTTAAAGATACTGGCGTATTTATCACGCGGATAAAAAATACCGAAGCATATACCCACCCAAAAAGCCAAACTCTCCGTAGGGCGCATCTTATCGTCATCACAGAAACTGTAAAACTATATAACTGCCTGGGCCTACTGAGAGCACGCAGCACGGTATGATATTGGTGCACTCAAAATTGTCACTGCCTGACTATACGAATCCAAAAGCCCTCTTCATGTACTCGGGAAAACCACATTCAAGGATTCAGGCTGTTCAAGAATTTTTTTTTACATGTCTTCGCGATTTTTCCTTAAATTTTTCTTCCCGAGTATATTCTTTTTCGTTTCGAAAAAATATCTCTCAGCACTTTCCTAGTTTCTTTCGTCAACTTTTGTTTATTTCTATAAGCACATTATCATGCGTCGGTTCTCCCGCTGTATCATACCCAAAAACATAGTCATCACTACATGTATATATATATATATATATATGTATATATAATATAATATAAATCTATAAAAAGGAAGCACGCAGCACGATGCACTCACTGTGGAACTTAAAAAATAATTTTGTTACCTCATGCCCAATATCTTCTGCTGACGTTTTCAGAAAATATATGATATGAGAAGCAATACGTGGTGAAGATCGCAAAAAGAGACATCGTTATAACATTCGATTGAAGCGAAATAGCTTTATTTTGAAGAGTATTTGACCTGGATTAGCCTTTTAAATTGACGGTATTTGCATCACTCGTACCTCGGGCTATCGAACTGAATCTTTCGCAAAGATCGTTGCATCGGTCGGAATCGCAGTAACATGTATAAATCATCGATTCTCAACGTAAGACTCAACGTCACGGCTCGAAATCTACAGCCATGCGAATTTTACGTTGGGGTGAAGAAAGTGCTTCATTAAAGTTTTTTTACATTTTATTTGTGTATTTTTTTTCAATGATTCTTCGTGTGCCTTTTTGGGAGTTTAGGATTCGATCGCTTTCATTTTTTTGCCCATACTTGTCAATTCACTATTTCCAGTTCGTTAAAGACCTCGGAGGTGCTGTCCACAGCTAGTTTTTTCTTATACATTAGTGCATCGCGTTCACACGAGGGCACAGGGAAACTGTGGAAAACCTGTAGCCGACACGTATTTTTTATTTATCGGTGGAAAAAGGGGGTTAAGGAGGGGCGGTCAGTTCTCGGAGACAGGCGTGTCGAGGGGTGATTTTGCAGTTTACCCACAGCAGTCCTCCGATTAGAAAGAAACAAAAACTGAAATTCTTCTAATGTGAAGCGATGGAAAAGCAACGATAAAAGTTTTGAAAAAAAATTAATGGGTGAAAGGCCTTTCTTTTAGGGGTGGTTTCCCCCTTAAAACCGTTGTTCTGCAAGTGAAAAAAAATACGTGTCCAATAGTTTTCAATGCTTAATCACGTATATGAGTTTCACCAAAATAGTTAGTAAAAGAGAAAAAAGTCAGTAAAAGTCAACCAAGCCTACGCTGGTTGACATAGGAGATCGCCTCAATCGCATACCGACCGCTGGGTCAAGTATAATAACTAATGTCATTTATGCGAAATAGCACTATTAACTGCTTCTTTGATAAGTATGTGTTTTTATTCATTTTTAATAGTATTAACCGTAAAAACGTTAAATTTCAAAAAATATAAAAAAAGACACGCATAAGCCGACAATAATAAGTAATCTATAATTTCGAATGGTTCGAATTGATATGTTCCATTCGTAATGGAACATATGAATGTTCGATTTTATTATCGCCAACATTAAATACGAAAATAATTACTTTGACCGTAGTTTTGAAGTAATGAATGGAATATACGGTTGAATATTTGTTTCATTAATGCACAAGAAACGCTTTTTAAGTGATGTATTGGAAATGTCGTATTAGACGAGACAAAGTATTTGATTCTTTTCGAGTTGTGAAAATGAGCAATAAGTGTATTTCCCCTTATGTCCTGCCGAAACAATGCAAATAAATACGATGCTTGCTATAACTAGACGAAGAATATATACATTTCGCTCAAGTGAGCAAAATTCATTCTTCAGAGAGAATGTATTCTTGATCAAAGAAAAATGGACCTTACCTGACGAAGGAAACCGTGCGGGGTGTCCCTCTTCTATTAGGATGAAATGTAGCATGTTTGTAAAGTAGGTCAAAATATTCGACGCGTATTTTTTTTAATTGGCAAGATTCCATTTTGAAGGGTTTTTAACACTTTCTTGGCAATTCCTTTTAAACGGAACGTGACACAAAAGAAAAACCTCATGTCAATAATGTTTTATTTTTCAATTTTTCAAGTATTTACATTGGTGGTGAGAACGATCCAAATAACAACGAATTTCGTATTTTTCATTACAAAAATACAATTATTCAATGCGTATGTATAAAATTGTTCATTTGAGTAGATTTGACCCCTCAAAAAATAGAGTTGAGCCGATATAAAAAAAAATACACGTTGAGTAATTTGACCAACTCTACACACATGCAAAACTTAATCAAAATCGGACGGGGACCCCTCACGTCTTTTCTTTACAGCAATGGAATTATTTGAATGATCAGAAACGAAGCTCGGGTGTTTATTTCGGAACCAGAGGCGCATTAGTTCCGGGCGATTCGTGATGAATGGCGCGCGGTAAAGACGCTTTCTCATTAACGTGCCAAATTTATTAACGTGTCCAAAACAGTCTGCATTGGAGGGGTGAAAAGTCCAGCGAGTATTTATTGTGAAATAAAATCATTCTACATGGAGGCTTAAAAAAAGAGCCATACCGCCCATACGGTTTCTGCGAGTAGCTCAGATATTAAGGGGTTAGACTACTGTGACGACCCAAAAATCAGGGATATTAAAAAAAAATTGGTTTCAAAGAAATAAAACATGATGATTTAAAAATCGTTTGGGCATTAATTGGTTTATACTTTAACAATGTTGTGTGCCAAATTTCCTAAACATATATTAATTAAAGGAGTTATGAACAATGTCGTGGACCTTTAGACGTGAGGGGCTGAACCGTGTACTTGATTTCGACCACCCGGTTGATCTTAAGCAAAAAAGCCAATTTTTTTCTTAAAATAGATAATGTTGGCTAAGACTTGACCAAAGTTTTTTGCTATTGTGTTTTACTAGTTTAAAGAAATGAATTAGATTTTAAATTTTTTTAGGAAAAATGACATCGTTAATAACTAATGAAAAAAAAATGTTAAGAAAAAAAGGTCGGTCCAGACTAAACTACTATTACACTGAAAAAGTGTATTAAATTTGAAATCAATCAATGTATTACATGTCGCAAAATCGTGTACACCGTTTTCAAAAATATAAAGTTTTACCAGCATTTCTATCGTTGTAATCATAAGTTTATCTTTAATCAGTTATTCCTGCACGATATGTTGGACCTTCTTCTTTAATGTCAGTTGCCTCAAGAGACGAACGAGTGTTCGTCATTCTCACGGTAGCCTAATCCCCTATATCGATTTTTACCAATTTTTGTGACAAAATTTCACACGCTTACAAATTGAAGGTGAAGGAACTTTAATGACTTTTCCCTCTGGGTCACAGTTTTCGTCTCAACAGCCGCTGCCAGATGGCAATAATAAAAACGCTGCATTCCATTAAAAAAAAAAAAGAGATGCGACATACGTGTCTTGCAAGCAATTTAACGTGCAAAAGAATCGTTATCACCATCTGATGAGCTCTCCTGTACACATGTTGGACACATTTTTTCTTGACACCCATAGTTTGAAAGATATTGAAGGTGCTAACAGGACCTCCTGGTATCCTCCTGGTAAGCACTCTGTGTAATTGTACGTCGGCAACAACGACGCATTTTGTCACAATCACCGAAACAATAGTTTGCGGAACATTTCTCAGTTATTTTTTCACGTAATTTTATAGTTCGAGTGTCAAAATGGCTGTTTCTATCGTGGCTATAGGTTGAGTTTCTCTTTGATTTGCGATTTCTTTAACCGGAATGTCATTTCTGAATCTTTTTAATCCCAGTTTGTCAAAGTATGTAAAACCATATTTTTTTCCAAAGACACGATTATCCAAGAATTATGAGCTCTTTTTGCAGTAATGAGGCGTCGGATTTGTTGAGGTTAAATCCTCCGGCCCAGCTGTTTTAATTGTTTTAAAAAAATAGTTACAAAAAAATGTCACTGATTTGATCGCCGACAAAATCGTGTGTGATTTCGTCCCAAAAATGATAAAGGGAATTTATCCATGCGGTTGCTACAAAAAATATAAGACGCTTTTCCTTCGTCGCTTGTGGAGCAACAGAAAAAATAATACATTGAATTGTATAAGGTGAGAAGGAGGTTTTGGAGTTGGCGTGAAATAACTCATACGTACGTACGTGTGTATACAGGTTACACATACACATGTGTCTCTATAAAGTGGACATGAAAAGGCGTACGGAGGTAAAATAGGGAAAATCTTGAAAGTGTTTTCGAAGGAGTGGAGCGATTCTTGGTGATCGACATTTTCAGGAAACGTTCGATTTCCGTTTTCGGTGTATTCCTCGTTTTAACGTGTTCGAACCGGAGATAAAGTTTCCCGCAGGCTCCGATTCCACTTGTCAAACAGTGCGAGTCTGATCTCTCTCTCTCTCTCTCTCTCTCTCTCTCTCTCTCTCTCTCGCTCTCTCTCTCTTTCCCTCGTTCGCTCTCAGCCGACATAGCGTCGAGTCTTTTGCCGAACTAACTGACAGAAAAGAAAAATGTTCCTCCAGTAATTTTCACTCACAGTGGAAAAATCACGGACCTGATAACTACGAGAACTGCCGTTTATTTTTTATCTTCTTCCCTTCTGAAGAGTGAGGCTACTGTGACAACCCGAAAATCAGGGTAAATAAAACAAAACAAAATGAAGGAGTACGTAAGACGATTAAAAAATCGTATGGACAATTATTCGTATGTACGTATGTATGTGGTGCACCAAATTTCATTGAAAAAAAAATAATACAAGTTTTAAACAATTTCGTGAAGGACCTTTGAACGTGAGGGGCCCAACGGTGTGAGTTGATTTTTACTACCGGTTGGTCTGGACCAAAAAAAAAGAGTTCTTTCTTAAAATATAAGATTGCATTTTTTGTTATCGTGTTTTAATAATCAAATATTTTTCAATATTATCTTTCGTTTTTTCCGGGACAAATGACATTATTGTTAACAACTAATGAAAAAAGCAATATTGAGAAGAAAACGTCGGTCAAGACTAAACTACTCTTATACTGAACAATTGTACAAAATTTCTAGTCAATATGTTCATTAGCTGTCGAGAAATAGTATACACCGTTTTGAAATACAAAGTTTCGAGAAAAACGTGTTAGAAGTTTTACTAGCATTTCTATCGTTGCAATAATAAGTTTACCTTCAATTTGCGCTTCCTACACCATATGTAGGAACTTCCTCTTCGATTTAAGTTGCCTCAAACGACGAACGAGTGTTCGTCGTTTTTACAGTAGCCTAACCCCTTAATCATCAAACTAGCACATGGAAATATTCCTTTTGACATCAAATTAAAGTGTACCCTAGTACGTTCAAGCCGTACTCTTTTGAAATTGAATTCAACGATCGAAAATTAAAAAAAACCCTGTATTAAAATATTGCTCTTTTGCAAGGGCAATCTTTATTATTTCTTTCTTTTTCTTTCGGAAAACGATGCATCATGCAAAGCACGCAATAATGTAAAACTCGCGGTCTCACTCTACACAAAAACAGCACGGGAATTTCGCAACGAGTTTCGAGAGTTAAAAAATTTATAAAAGAAGCGAGCGCGTATGACGCCTTAACGCGCTCAAAACTCTGCCGTATAAGCACACACGCGATACAGCAGGTTGCTGCTGGAGAAAAAGTTTCGAAAAAGCGCGACCTCCCACCGACGAGCTCGAGTCTCCGCAAAAAAGGAAGAAGCACGTCGAAGTAGCAGTCCCCCGTCGATTTCCTCCTCGTGTACCCTCAAAAGCCTTTTTAAGCATTCGCAAGACGCAACCGCCAATGTCACGCAACTGTGACGAGGAAAAAGTTTCAATCCTTTTTTTCGCGTCTACGTCGCGTGTATCATGTACCAGGATCGAGGAAAAAAGGACGAAAAAATACCGGAAAAAGTTGGAGAAGAAAAGTAACTGCGCTTCGTTCGTCGCTTTCGAAAGACGATCGTCACGTACCACTGATTTATGGAAACTTTATATAATTATGAATTATTCTTCGAAATATAAATTCGAAATATAATCATTTATATTTATTTTCGTTATCGCATACATTTATATTTCGAGTAGAAATATAAATGTTAGGCCGAGAAGAATTATTTACAATTATTGTACAATAAAAGTAATGCAACAACGATAGGTCGATTCTGTAGTTGTGAAAGTGGCATTTAATCACAGACTGCAGATAATTACCCTTTGACACGCCTTTCTTTGAAGGGTGGTTGTCCCCCTTCAAAATCGTTTCCCCGCCGATGAAGAAAATACGTGTCTATAAGTTTTGGTGATTCTTTAGATAAGTGACTTTTCCGAAAAATGACCCTAAAATTGTTTTTGTTATTTGCTCATTTATTGGGTTATAAATGATGATATTCAGTCGGGGGACGCTGAAATTCAACAACCCGACTCTCCCCACAATAAAAATTTATGGGGTTTTAAAGTTCGCGGAAACACAGGATAAAATAGGGCATTTTTGAAGATCACGACGCCTATATTGGGTTTGTTAGGATTTTTGGAAAATTCAAAATTATTTTTAACCATTTTTTGCTCGTAAAAAATTTGTTGATGAAAAATTTCAGCTTCCTCCCGATAAATGAGAAAATAGCAAAAAAAATCGGAAAAGTCACTTATTTAAAGAATTACCACAATTTTTAATGCTTTACGACATATATTGGTTTCAACCAAGTCGAAGGCGGAGCCTTGAGTGATGTTCATCCTGAGCCGAATATTCTCACATCATATTTGCCAACCAATCTGCAACAGCATAATTCGACGTGACTGTTGTACCTAAAAAATGCACGTTGCGTTTCGATGTTTCCATTTCACGAGTAAAGAAAGCTGATGTTGTTCCTTAACCGCCTCTGATCTTGGGCCGGAAGAGCGCTATTTTTAAATTGACCATTTAATTCGAATTTTAATAATATACGAACTATCATATTTTGTTCGGTTATAATTTTTCATAATATATAAATCGATTTACTTTGTTTGGGTTAACGACATTATCGAAAAAAAACTGGTACAAAAAGGTCTTTGTAATTTGTCAAATCATGTGAACATTATTCGGAAAAAATGAAAACTGTTGTTTCATTGAGTTTGACAGAGCGAATGATACACATAATTATTCTCTTAAAGCGGTGAGTTTGATAATAAAAATAATGATTACTTAAAATTCTCGTTAATTCTATCTTTTTCATAAAACTACGAATCTAATACGGTTCTCACGGAAAAGATCGTATCCGAGGAGTGATCACCATAAATCGTATTTGCATCGTGCATAATGCAAAAAATGCATTATCGAAGACCCTTATCATTAGAGTAGGAATCAGAAAAAAGTTTTAATTCTTATTTCAAATAATTACATTATATTTTTTGTTACATACGTATACAAACGCACCCATATATATATATATATATATATATATATATATATATATATATGTATGTACAATACATAATTAATTTACGAGTTTACGAGGAAAAGTAGGTTACCATTAGGAACCATTGGGGGTGAAACGATCCGGCAGCGTATGGAAAGTTGCTCTCCGCAATTGCACTCTCGCCACAAAGCCCCAGAGATCGTAGCAGGGTGAGAGAAAGAGTGGGAGAAAGCGATCCTCCAAATGAAATTTCATTTTCACTTTTAATTCATACTCTCCGAGGGCTGGAGTTGATTCATCTAACAAACCGTCTATAGCATATGTCATTATTTTGACACGCCGTCGAAATAATGACAATCCTCATTCAATCGTAATACAATAGTCGAACTTCGATATAACGAAGATTTATCCATTCCCTCCGGTAGCCTCCGGAAACCTCGATACAACGACATAATAATATACATGGTAATCTAATTGCTAACTGCTTGTAAAAATCCATCTAATTTAAAACTTTCTTTCTTTAAAAAATATTCCTAAAAATTAAATCCTAAAAAATATTTTTTGAAAAAAATTATATTAAAATATATATATATATATATATATATATATATATATATATATATATATTTTATAAAAAAATATATAAATATATATTTTATAAAAAACATTTTAAGGAACATGATCTCGCCATAACGAAACGCCAATATAACGAAAACTCGATATAACGAACTTCCCTAGAGATTCGTTATATCGAGGTTCGACTGTACCACCAAAGATAATTCGCATTACAATAAGAATCTTTTCATAACCATACGCAAATATTGAACAAGAGTTCGATCACTGTAAGCAATCAATAAGGTATGTCATTAGACCGATACCGTAAATCTATTTTTACACGAGTAGAAATATTTACCGATGCTAGTGTCGTTTCCGTCGAAATATTTTTGCCATCTAGGTTGAAGGGACCGAACGTCCCTAGGCTAAAATGAGCACAGAGAGATATCTACTTCATTTCCGGGGCATGCCCAAAAATATGCATGAGTTCACAACGAGAGTGACATACGTTTCTAGGGCTGCATGAGCATGATTATAAAAGTATAAAAGCACTTTTGCATTGGATTGATGCAACGATTATTGAATATCTCTCTAAACGAAATAACGTGACAAGTTTAAAAAAAAACTACCAAACTCCAATGTGTTCATTGCAAGCTCGTGAGGAAGTACCCGATTAATTATCAAGTACTTTATCGCTGATGCTCGAATCAGACGGTGTTATCAACAGAATGACAGATATCAGTCTCGCCTCGTCGATTATCGATTCTTGCCCATAACATCGATATACAGCTCCATGATAAGTTAGGTGAAAAGGAGAAAAACTTTTTTTTACACTCGGTTTCCCAATTCTTCAATCAGCAGACGTGTAGATATAGCATCCGCAAATTCAACGGCAATTCGGTTAGCCAGTCGGTCACACGGACGTACCTGGAATATATCGTGTGTTGTGTGGGTGTCCATACGTCCTACGTTCTTGTCACTCGGGAGTTGAATATCCGATCGTTAATCGCGCGGAACGTCCGTGTATGAGCTAACAACGGGCCAGCAGATATGCAAGGCTCGCGACAAAATGATTCACGTTGTTAAACGTTTGCGATAAAACAGAAAAAATGTAATAAAAGCTCGAAGCTCGATTGCTCTTTCGTCAAAAAACGGAGCGGAGTACTGGGGCGTGCAAACCGGTATAAAGGGCATTTCGAACCCCGATATAGGCGATTCTGTTTTTTTCTCTCTCTGTCTCGCTCCGTCTCTCTCCTTCTCTTGCCCTCTTTCCCTCCCGCTCTCCCCTCTCTTACGCGCTCTCTCGTTGGCCCATATAGAGTTTTATACTGTAGTACATGGATAGAAAGTTTTATGCCGGGTAAACTGTGGCTGTAACATGGAAATAGATAAATCCAGGGAAGGAATAATTTGAACGTGCGGCCACCTACAACCGGAAGTGCGTTTCACTGTTTGCCCATGGTAGATACGAAATCGGTTGGTCTATCTATATATATATATATATATGGGGGTGCGTGTATGTGTCTACACATATTGGTCAGATTTGTCCCTTTTATATATATATATATGTATTAAATATATTACTGGGGGAAAAGCACGCACTGACCAATGCAAAATAAACGGCAAAGTGCGTCCTTTATTTTATTCGGTATGGTATAAAGATACTCTTCTATACTAATATTCCATACAGATGATGTCCTACACGACCCACAGTATTTCGGAATCAAGCAATTTTCAAAAATGAAACGATGCTTTCCTTGTTTGCACGTTAGTGGGACAGGTGATGTAAAAATACTTTTTCGATACTATATACACGATTATTGGAAATTTTTCAAGACAGTACTCGAGTCTGGAGGCCTAAATTTCGAGCGTTCTTTCGGGCCTGCTAAAAAAACATTTTTTCCATCCATTATTTTACAGTCTTTTTATACAAGTTTCAAGAACTTGCAAAAACAATCAAAATAAAAAAGTTATGGGGCTCTAGTATAGCTGTGCAAAAAAAGATTGCGGTGGTTGACATGATTCAACCCATTTATCTGGAAAAGAAAGAAAACCAATCTTCTTGATCAATACGAATGTCGTCATGACAGGTACGGAAGAGAATTTTTTAATGGCTACTGTCTGAAAGAAGGCAATTTTTTGCACTGTTGAAATTCTTAAGCGTAAATGAATTTTTATTACTTTAGATAGGAATAATAATTATTCCACAATTTCGAGGTAGGAATAATAGAGGGATATGCAGGTCCATGCCAAATTGGAAGTCAATCGGTTGAACAGAACTCGAGATTTTATGTCAACCAGGTTGAAAAAAAAGTAGCTTCGAGAGAAACGCGTTTGAAATTTTGGGAAATTTGAAAATACCTTTTAAGGACATATCGTTCAGTCTATACTTCAAGCAAATGCGACAAAAACAATAGATTTTTTTTCAAATTTCTAGACTACAATACTGCCTAAAAAAGTAACAACATTTCTGAATCTACACACGAAATTCAGTTTTCTGTTTTAAACCAAGAGTATTTTCCTTTGTGTACCAGAAATCAACCGCACTTATTTGTGCACATGAGACAGCAAAAAATTCCACAAGCAGTCTCGACGCAATATATATTTCTTTCCTCCGCGAATCTCACAAGTAAAATTGAAAGTTTCAATTTTGTCGTTTCCGAGCATGCGGTTGGTAAATGAAGGCATTTCATTTTAAATTCGTCGTAGAAGGTTTCCAGTCAATGTTCCGTCTCGAGTGTAACGCGGTGGTGCTGGACCTCAGAGCCTTATCGTACCGAGGGGTCTCATTGGTCGGCGCTTTACCGCAGTAAAATTTCGCCCCGTTATTGAGGGAGCAGCGTTGACGTCCGCGACATGCCGGAATCATCCGGTTCCAAGAAAAAAAAGAACATCATTAGGGTTAACGGCCATGTGTCACACCGACCGAGCGGCCACGAGTGCCAGAGAGATAGCTGATTTTCAGATTCCCAGTGTTCTCCTAAATAGTTGATTTTTTGGAAAAAAGAAAAAAAAACACCTTCCGCTCTGTTGAACAACGAACAACGTCTTTCTCTTCGTTTGCCCGGAATGTGATTCGTCTGAGAGAGAACTTGGCACTGAGATTTTTACCGACCGGACGTGTGACCCATGTCCTTAATATAGACCGATCGCGTAGGCGAACAAATGAGGAAAATCCATCAGCGGCGGAAATAACCAAAATATCGCCTACATGAGTTAGCTGCCCATTAACACAGCTTACCATTGATATTCGATAGCGCGACATCAGAAATTCTGGCCGCGTCCCAAAGGCAACCGAACCTGGCTGTGACGCGTTTGATCCCGAGCTTGATTCGACAAACACACAAACACGTACACAATCAAAAACAAATTCACGTCGTAGCCGTTGTTTGCTCAGCAAATGGAACTAACTGTGTCAAGATGTTTGGGGATGATAAATCCATCACAATTTTGACAGCGATACGAAGAGAACGTCAGGAAAGCAAGATACAAATATTGCAAAAGTAACCGGAAGTTAGAGAGAATGAGAGAGTGAGAGAGAGAGAGCGAGAGAGAGAGAGAGAGAGAGAGACCCTGAGGGAGCTCGAGGATAAAAGGGCGACAAAGAGGAGAAAAAAGAAAGAAACGAGGCGGAAAGATAGAAAGGTAGAAAATTGGAGAAAGGACGACAAAAAAGGACGGAAGGATGGGGAGAAACAAGACGAAAAACTTTTAATTAGCGAGTTTATCCATTTATCTGCATACCGCACTGTACCGATGTACAGTGAAAGCAGCAACTCTCGGACAACCGTAGAAGGGACCGAAATATATTTGTATGTGTACATTTTCGAATGTCTGGCGTGTAAAACCCATGGGCTGTCCTGAAATTATAAAAAAAAGGGAACGAGGCAAGCAGCGTACACGTGAGCATGTTCGAATTCCGAATGAAATATAGCAAAGCAGGAAAAGAGAGAGAGCGAGAGCGAGAGAGGGAGAGGGAGAGGGAGAGAGAGAGAGAGAGGGAGAGAGAGAGAGAGAGAGGACATTGCTCGTGCAAAAGATAAAAATATGACAAATAATAAAAATAAAAGGGGTGACAGGATGGGTTTGGAATAGCATTGGACGGCGTTGTATGCTGCGAGTAACACATATATATATATATAATGCGGTTTGTACGTGTGGGAGAGTGGAATAAACGAGGTAGAGACCGGGACGCCTGCACGATCCTCACAATGCGCAACAATAGAGAGCACCAAAACCGTTTGCATATGAAAGAACCCGCGAATAGAAAGGGGTGAAAGGGAGTAAGGGGAGCGAAGGGCGACGGGGAGAGGGCAGGGAAAAAGGTAGGTAGTGCAAAGAGATAGGTTGCACGTATATAGATTATATGATATTATAGATAACGAGAGAGCTTTCAAAAGCCAGAGGACGCTATAAGTGAATTTCGAATTTTTCGCCGAAAAATAAGTAGATATATAGGGATAGAGAGAGGCTTGTCAGGCGTGCTACAAAAGGTTCTTTGTCATTCTTAAGATAAACGCAGTCACTTACGATCACGTGTGATTTATGTTTATGTAAACATATATATGTAAGGAATATATGATTACGTTCGATAATCGATTACATTGTGAGATTATATTCGCGATTGTGTTATTTTTATAACTTGTTTGCTTCCGCGTAGAGGAAGCTTTGTTTTCATTTTTTTTAGGGATTTTAATTAACAAGTGAGAAAAGTTTTAAAATACATTTAGTATGTGTATGTATTCATTGCTCATGCTAACCTTGGCAAATTTTGTGAAATAGGAAAATACAGTTTTTTGTTTAAGGGCTTAGGCTACCGTGGCAGCCCGAAAATCGGGGTTATTTAAAAAAAATTGATTTTAAATGAATAAGTGAGATGATTGAAAAATTGTTAGGGTGACTATTTGTATGTACATGGACACAGTTGTGTGCCAAATTTTATTTAAAAAATATGAACAATTAAAGAAGTCATGAACAATCTCGTGAAGGACCTGTGGACGTGAGGGGCTCAACGATGCATGTGATTTGGGGATTTTGGAAAAAAAGAAGCTGTTCTTTCTTGTAGATAACATTGGCTGAGACTTGATCGACATGATTTTGTTATCGTCTTTTAAACATAAAAACGATTTTTTGTCGGTTTTTCGAGAAAAAGTGACACCATTATTGATAATAACGAATAAAAAAAAATGTTGAGAAGATAAACGTAGGTCAAGACTAAACTACTATTACGTTGAATAAGGGTACGAAATTTCAAATCCATCCGTTCATCGGATGTCGAGAAATCGTGTACACCGTTTGTTGGTCCTTTCTGTTCAATTTAAGTTGCCTTGAGCGACGAACGATTTTTTGAAATCCCCACAGCAGCCAAACCCCTTAAGCTTAGTGAGCATTGTTGATATTCGGATTTTATGAGCATTTCAGAACTTTGGCAAAAGCATGTTTTGATACTATAAGTCATTGACGTTTTGAAATTTCGCACGCAATAGTCGTACTAGAATGGAGTTCTAATTCAAGTGGAATCGATGTTTTATTCCACAAAAACGGGTATCAGGGTGTAAATTTTAAGAAAATTAAGCTTTTCGAAAAGCTTATCCAAATAGTATAAAAAATAACCTACAATTTAGAAACTTGCATAAAGGATTCTTCATTAGGAAGCTTTGCAGGAAAAAAAAATTGGTAGACGAAGCGTTGTAGGCGAAATAGAGTAATAAAGAATCAATGTGTAAGTTTCCAATTCACTCGCTCATTTGATATTTCCGTCGAAGAGACTCCCGTGAAATATTTGAGGGAGATGCGTTATCTGCATTGGGCATTGAGTTTTCTCTTCAATATTTACACCCGAATGGAAACTACGATCTGTGTAAATAATTGCTTTTGCGCGGTGTATCAATCCTACCAATAATTCGTTTGCATCGGATCGCAATTGAATCTGCAACAGAGAATTACTGTTCACCTCAACGGTAGAATAAGTACATATCTAAAAAAAAAGAACGAATATGAGTCGGCAATTTCAAATCGGTCGGTAAATCAGTGCAAGCATTTGAAATTCATAATAACGCCATACAAACAGAATCTTTCCAAATCATGCTCTGGTTTGGGCTCAATTATTTATTGTCCCCTGATGGAATTAATTAAATATGAATTAAATTTTCCTTCATACACTTTATGCGTCAATAATTTTCGTCCTTCTTGATTCAAAAATACGGAGCCACTCGTTTATAATGCACATGAATAAGAAAATCATAATTTGGAAAAATAATAACTCCGTGAGAATATTGATAAAATCAACTTAAATTGCTTGGTGAGTGAATATGGACAGTTTCTCAGCTTTTGATCTCGGCAACTTGCAAACTATATAATAATTAAACAGCCCACAAAAGTTGTAATTTTGCTTTTCCGGATCGGCGAAATCAATGGAATTCTTTCATCGTGATTTTTTTCTCACTTGTCTCATCGTAACAATAATATTCGTGCTCAATCCAGAGAATTCATATTCCAAAAGTCACTTTCCGTCGAATTCGATCAAGCGAAAATAAAACCCAAAGAAGAACGCGTTCTTTCCCACAAACCTCAATGGATCGGAATACTCCCTCGGCATGAAATAACAACTTCTCAAAGTATGGGAATAATAGTTATTCACTTATATCCGTTTGTACGGAATATAATACGTTGAACTTTCGCAATGCAGCCTGATTATTTCGATTAAAGAGCTGTTATTCACATGCCATAGCACAAATCAACAATGGCGTATAGGTGACACAGTATATGCGAGACACGCGGATATCTCGAGAAAACTTTTTCACGTCACTGAGCTCACGGTGCTTTTCCGATTCTCCTCGGGTCACGTTTTCATGGATCGTACAAAAGAAAAGTGGGCACCAGAAACGAGAATACAGGGTTGGTTTACTGCATAACATATGCCAACTATGTGAGGCGACATACAGAAACACACACCTACGCGCATATGATATACGAGCTGTTCCATTCTGAATTAAACGGTCCGCAAATCATACGATTTTTCATCTGTTCTTTTACTCTGTATCCAAAATGCGCTACATTCAAATCGAAACAAAATAGAAACATTGCAAATTTTACAGTAAGATTACAAATTTTACAAGTAATTTAACATTTTACAGTAAAATTACAAAATTTTCAAGTAGTTTTACATTTTACAGTAAAATTACAAATTTTCCAAGTAATTTTACATTTTATAGTAAAATGTAAAAATAGTAAAAATTTTACAAGTAATTTTACATTTTATAGTAAAATGTAAAAATAGTAAAAATTTTACAAGTAATTTTACATTTTACAGGAAGATTACAAATTTGACAAGTAATTTTATATTTTACAGTGAGATTGCAAATTTGACAAGTAATTTTACATTTTACAGTAGGATCACAAATTTTACAAATAATTTTAGAAGACACGAAACGACACACGATGCTGTCGGTCAAGAAAACCGTCAAAAGTTTTCGGAACTTTTCTCAAAAAAATCTGAATCGAATGATTTGAGATTTGAACAGTGTACGGACGATCGGTAGAGACCTAAGTCTCTCCGATATTCGTGTCTGAACAAAAAGACAGGTCAACGTCATCTCGGGAGATTCTAACCGGAAAGGATTAGAGGGTGAACTTTCGGTAGGCCCAATTGCAAATCAAAGAGAAACTTGATTTATAGTCATGTTAGAAGCACCTATTTTGATGCTCGAAACGTTCTATTCCGTGCAACAATAAATGAGGAAAGTCTCGGAAGTTATCGTACAGACACTTCCAACAAAATTCACGAGTTTTTCTCACAAGGAACATGGCTAAAGTGTCCTCAAATTATGTTGAAACTCACATATGTGATAAAGCATTGGAAACTATTCGATAGGCTTTTTTATCTGCGGAAAAACAGTTTTAAGGGGAGAAACCACCCCTCAAAGAAAGCGCATGACCCCTTCATTTTTTTCAATACCTCTACAGTAGATTTTTTATCGCCTTACATTGGAAGAATACATTTTTTTGTTTTATTTAGATCGGTGGACAGCTTGAGGGTGAAACTGCAAAATCACCCTTCGACATGCCATCATTTGAGGGGTGGTTTCCCCTATTAAAACGGTTTTTCCGCCGATAAAAAAAACGTGATAATAAATTGAAAACCATTACTAGTTATCAATGCCTTATCCGATATATAAGTTTCAACAAAATCGAAGGCGGACACTTAAGGGAGGTTCCTAGTCAGTTACACAGAATATATATTACACACGTATATCCCGCAGTGATTCGATGTGAAATTTGACAGATTGCGACGACAAAGCTGACTGCGAATAAAAATAAAAATCGATTAAAAAATAATTGCATGCACGAGCAAACAACTCTAAAGCTTTGGCCTTGTTGAATACTGAACGGAATGCCCCATACAAATCATATACCGAATTATAAGTTGAAGAGGCACTCGCTGGTAAATCCGCCACTCGAATTTCTCTTTTCCGGCTTCAATGGATGAACTGCTTTTCGTGATATCGACAAGAATCAAGTGTACAAGAAGAGGTCGAGAAAGCCTTACAGCACGCCTGATATATAGCCTCTCCCGATGCTGCAAAACGGCAGGCCGTCAGTTCTGAGTTTTTACCATGATACCCGACGTGAAATCACATACTGTGAATTCACATTTTTACGAGCTCGCACCCATAAAGAATTGCGCTGATCAATAAACTTGAAAGAAGAAAATCAATTCTGTATCGAGGATTAACAGTCGAGAAAAGCGAATAATTAGAAAATGGGATTTGGTTATATAAAAAGTGACGAGCAGGCTTCCTCCAGGTAAAAATAAAATGGGAAACATCCTGGAACTTTTTCTTTCTGTTCAGCAGGCATGTGAACGCTCTGTTCGTACACCATATTTACCGCAACATGTTACGAAAAAAAAAACATCCTCGCCCATGGGACGTTTTAAAAATGGCGCGCTAAATGTAACAATAAAGCAAACGAAATGCGAAATCGACGCGTAGACGAGGAATTGATCGAGATTACTGAGCAATGCGTTTTGTGGTCGCGAGGACAGGTTGCCTGGATAAAAGCTGATACGAAGGCGGTTCTGGCGATTCACGAGCACGTCATCACGAACAATGCTCGCCTCTCAGTGACTCACAACGACTACAATACCTGGACGCTGAATATCAAGGGTGCCAAACCCGAGGATCGAGGGGTTTACATGTGTCAAGTTAACACGGATCCCATGAAGAGCCAGGTGGGTTGCTCATCGTTCATTCGTTTATTCTCTTTTTTTGGAGAAGAAATTTAAAAACTTAACTTTTACTTAAACTTGTTTATAGAACAAACTAAATATCCACGAAAAAAAAGGAAAATGCCCAACCAAAAACACGAAAAAAAATGAATAAACCCAAACAAAAACAATGAAAAAGCCAAACAAACAAGTGAACAAAACGCAAATGAAAAAAAAATGAAAAAAACTCAAACAACAAAACGAAAAAACCCAAACAAACTCAAATAAACCTCGAAAAACCCAAATTCCAAACAATTTTTTCACTTACAAGTACTTGAGAAGCACGTTTAGAAAAACTTCCTTTGGTGTGTGAGATTTTAAAAACTCGTTGACCTTTTGGGATAGCCGTAAACAATTTGGTTCGTATTGTGCACATATGTAAAGTAACACAGTTTTTTATTTTTTCCGAAATTTAATTACGTTCCATTGAAGTTTTTTTTGCAATCTTTGTATAATTATCGTAAATAAATAATCGGACGTTTGCTTCCCACCTCTCTCTCTCTCTCTCTTTCTCTCTCTCTCACACACACACACACACACACACACACACACACACACACACACTCTCTCTCTCTCCTTCTCTCTCTCTCTGTCTCTCTTTCTAATATTTGTATCTTTTGATAAGCTCAAACCACTCAATTCGATCTGCAACTATTTGCAGTTATCACATTCAAATCTTCTTTCATGCTTTACGTATTCTGTCTGGCAAACGTCCAGCAAGCCGTGAAGTTTCGCCCTACTCTCGTTTTCTACTGCCCTCTTAATAATGTACATTCAATAAATAAAGGCTCATCGGTACCATACATACTGTTGCACGATGACACGGTGGTAAAAATCGTAATCTAAGTAACTGCATTCATTTACATTTTCGACTGTAAAAAATAAAAGAGTACCGCAGCTAAAAAATATGTTATTTGGATCGGCTTACCGTATCCACACGAAACGACATATTATAATCTGACGATTCCGATAACCATTGAGTATTTATTTTATCGATCTCTCCTTCTCTAAGTTGAATTTGTGGAACTAATAGGCAATGTATGACTCTGCGCACAAATCAGCAACGGAACATTTTTCCTAATTAATTGATAAAAATGTTCACGCAATCAACGAATCTATTAACGGAGGCATGGAATTCATTATATATACAATATATTTACCGATTTTGAGAATATCGACGATAAATAAAACTTATGTTTGCAACAATGATTTTGATCATGCAGAGTGCTTACCTTGAAGTGGTCATTCCACCGGACATCATTTACGAAGAAACATCGGGGGATTTAATGGTGCCGGAGGGTGGCTCAGCGAAGCTCGTATGTAAGGCACGAGGGTATCCCAAGCCTACGATCGTATGGCGTCGCGAGGACCACGGCGATATTATCGCGAGAGCGACCAACGGTGGCTCGAAAACGAGACGTAAGGACTTATAATGACTTTTCATTACGTCCACTGTTAGACCCTCGTCTCAAATCAATATTATGCGTTATATTTATATGTATATATATTTATATTCATTTGTCTATAATATCATTTACATGTTTATTATGTTACACCGTAAAAATTGATTTGTTTAAATAATATAAGATTTTATGATAATATAAGTTCGAATCTGGCCTAGCAGACTTTTGATTGACATTCAATGAAAATATCTAGGTACTCCAAATGGCTACAAATTATTCTAAAACCGTGAATTCGATGCTGATAAAATTCGATTCAAGTTTTATTCACCCATGCACTAGAATAAGATGATGTTTTCAAGCAAACAAATTTTTTTTCATCAATATTGTATAGTGGTTCTCATAAAAAATGTATGTTTCACTCTGATAACATTTGATTCACATGTGATAACCTTATTCGTTCCGCCCACAAAAACGTTTGCTTTTATTTGCTTCTTTATGAAAAATGTCACATCTTATAACTGAAAAATGGCACGTGCCAAAATGACAAAAATTGAAAGCAGTAATTGGGTTATTTGTAACGAAATACGAGGCTTAGATTTTGAGCTCATTCATTAGACGATCAACTTGATGTTCCGGCTCGGAGTATTGCGTACAGCACGCTCCTTGTTTCCTGTCACTAAACATTTAATTCCAATAAATAATGTCTTTCTACTGAATCGAAGTTAAATTTTATTTTATTTTATTTTTTATTTAATTTTTAATTCAGTTTTTAATTCAATTTTTAATTTTATTTTAATTTTATTTTAATTTAATTTAATTTAATTTAAAGAGTTAAGATTCGAAATTAACATTCAGGCAACTGTTTGTTTGATATGGCTGGTATAGTCCAAGCGTAACCATTTCTTTGAGTCCAATAAATACTTGGCTTTAACTACCGTATTTACGAGGAAAAAGCTTAAGGAATCATCACAGTGTCAGGGGTCGAAAAACAGCTGATTTACGCGATTTTTTTCGATGGTTAAAGTACGCTAAGCAGTCTGCTTTTTTTATGTCAAATCAGAGCACTCGTGAAGAACCGAAAATAAGTTTTTTAACGTTTATTTTTTTTTAACATTTGTGTTAATGGTTGAAAAAGTCTGCGAAAAAAATTAGTCTTCACGGTGTG
This sequence comes from Ophion costatus, assembly GCA_951751655.1. Taxonomy (NCBI): domain Eukaryota; kingdom Metazoa; phylum Arthropoda; class Insecta; order Hymenoptera; family Ichneumonidae; genus Ophion; species Ophion costatus. The sequence goes on from OX632358.1 coordinate 31,512,105, forward strand.
TACGGTTATGGCCGTAAATATTATTTGAAACAAAATTGGTAAAATGATCAGTAATCAGTATGAAAATCGCTATCTTGCTATGGAGGTTTTTTTTAAATCAAAATGGACAAAATGGTGGCAGTTTAAAAAAAAACGTATTGAATTTAGTCTATTTTTTCAACAGTATTTCGTTAAAAAAATATAAAGACTTTAAAAAAGCCTCCATTGCAACATAAAGAATGGCGTGAAGAATGTTGTGTCAAAATTTGAGACGAATAGCTCAAAAACTCTTCCTTTGACAGTGTACACCGTTTTGAAATACGACATTTCGAGAAAAAGGCGTTGAAAGTTTCGAGTGCGGAATTTTCATATAAAATGTCTACTCACGATGAATCGGTGATGCCAGGTCCATATTTATGTCCGTCTATACTATCGGATAATGCAAAAAAGATCGATTTTTTGAAAATTTTACATTATGAGGATTCCTCAATATCATGCAAATTTAGTACTGCCTGCAAATCTCGTAAGTGGGTCGCAATCAAATCTGTATTGCAATAATTAAACAATATAGTATCTATTTATTCACTACTGCTTGCAAATCACGCAGTTCCTGTTCTCAGTCGTTCTCACCGTATCATTTTCATCGCATCGAAGTATTTTTAAATATTTGCAGTGGGTATAATAAGCATTGGCTTGATTCGTTGATGGATTTTATTAAATTCAACAGTGTCTCTGTACATTTTAATACGCCAATGCTGATTAATTACTGCAAACTGAGAACTCATTACTTAATGTTTTATGATGGATTATTTTTTTTTGTTTCACTGTTTCCAGTGCCGACCGTCGGCGGCGAAACGCTCACGTTAACAAAAGTGACGAGAAGCGAGATGGGAACGTATATGTGCATAGCAAGCAACGGCGTTCCACCATCCGTCAGCAAGCAAATGATGCTCCACGTTCACTGTGAGTAAAATTCAAATAACTATTGAGCCCAAGTAATTTTGTTGTAATATCCATGGATATTATGATACAAGGTAATGCTGCTGAGGTTCCTTTTTTCCAATTCATAATGTGTGAATTTATTGCACAAAATACAGTACAATAATAAAATGTGAGAATTAACGATTATTTTTGGAAAATCGAGCTGTGGGTGTATACGAGGGTGGTGCGATAAGAAATTTGGTTGGCAGACTAAAAAAGGACAACAGTGACATCTGTATATGTGGTTTTGAAGCATCCTTCCAGCGGATGAACACTGTATGGTCATTCTTTGAGGCAGTATTTTTTTTCAAGAAACTTGTAAAAATCTTTATTTTTTAATTTAATTTTATTATTCTAGAGACCTCTTTTAATACGTCTGTGAAAACCGTTTAATGATACTCATAAAACATTAGCCGAGTTATAGAAGTTATAAGGAGTAACGTAAAATAGGGTAACATTGAACAGGTTTTGGAAGTATTTTGTAGGTCATTTTTTTAACATTCTTAATTCCATCTTTTTTGCTCCAATAGAACAGTGTGTACTTTGACTATCAAATGCATAAGAAAGTCAAGCCCCCCCCCCCCCCCCGAACTGTATATTAAAAGAAGTGCCAAAGTATCCTCGAGTGTGGGGTTTCTTTGATAAGGCAGTGAAATACAAATAATGTCAGAGATTAAGGATTGCTTTGACATCATTTTGATAAATGATATATATTTTTGCACCTCTAACCCCATTTTTTAAAATCATAAATTAATATTAAAAAGTCGATTTTTTTACTAAAACAACGGCCTTTATTCGTTTCCAAAAACCGCAATCGTTAATCGATTGTAAAAAATCGTGTGTACATCGCTAGAAAATCGATCTAAGAAGCTACAGTTGAAATTTGAAGTCAATCACTCAAAACATGTAGGACCTACGAGACCGCCGGATTTTTGAAACATTTCTTCACGAAAAACGCGGTCATAGTTCTAAAACCATTTTTCTACATGTTAAAAAAAATGTTTTCATCTAAAACAACTTTTGCATATCATTTTCGGCATGTTTATACATCATTTACGTCGATAAAAAAAAACCGTTTTTATTTTTTTCAAAGGTATATAAGAGTCCATGCAATTTGAACGCATGTGACGATTAGTGGGACGTTCACATGGCGATTACTAGGCCAATCATCATTGCGGCATGACGATAACTTGTACAATAGCGTTTTATAACCTTTAAGAAATATTTTCGCGAAAACTGTACTGGCACGAGAATCTCACCACGACGTTCTTCTTCGTAAAAAAAGCAAACTCATTAAGATCGAGTTGAACTAACTTTTACACACGTTCCAAGTTGAGCTATAATATATAAATTTGCAAAGTCGATCTGCTTAAGGTGACGATTATTCAGCCTTCGGACACCAAGTAATTATCGATTCAAAAGTCTAGCCCGCCGGAGTACTTTGCTAATCTAGACGGTCAAAATTATTTTTTTCAATTTTCTTATTTGCAATGACTCCCTAATTAACCTTAAGCTATAGGAAGCGTTTTGCGATGAATAATGTATCCTAAAATATTGGTTTTTAGAGAAAAAGATAATGAAACTATCTGTTCAACTAAAATTTTTATTTTTTTCTAAAACTAAAGCTAATATAATTTACGATGATGCTCAAAATGAAGGCATACATAATTATATTTGCTACCCAAGATTTGTGACTTCGACGAAGACATTTGAGGAAGAGTTATAACAAATTATATAATAATATCGATGGGTCCAAAATGGTTGAACGAATGGAGCAAAAAATTCCTTCATTCTCGTTACGACGATGTTTCGTAGTAACGTAATAATATAGTTTCAGATACATTTTTTGATGCGAGTTTTGTTTTCATCTTTGTTTTCTATGTGGACTTTCGAATTGTATCTAAATAAGGATTCGAATCTCCGATCGATTAAAATTACGCCCGGCTTGTTACAAGCCGAAGGGATTTGTGTTCGTGAAGCAGAAGGGATATCGAGCATGGGTACTAAATAAAAAGAGAACAAAAAGCCCGGTCGTAGACGAAACGGAGGAAGAGAAAATGTACATGCAAATGGGGTGGATAAAAGTACCAGGGGAAACTATTCAACGCCGATGCGCCGAATACAGAGGGTTAAATTCTCGAGGAACGTTATATGCAGTTAATTTGATAGAGTATAAATTTCCAGCAAAACCAATTGAGGGAGAAACGAGAGAGCGAAGAGAGGTACGAAAATATTTGAATGGAAATTGAACTGAATTTTACGAAATCAATCAGGCATGAAGAAGAAATCAAGGATAAGACGATCGATAAATAAATTGTTTTGAATAATTGAAGTAAACATGTATACGGATCATCTTCGTAAATTTGAGTTGTTATGCTCCATTTAGAAAAATTCAACGCTCCGTTTAATACTCAAATAATCATATAGATGCTTTACCGTGAATGCCACTCTGGCATTTTTATAGTTTGACCTGCTGATACGTTTGACGATTCTGTAAATTGACTTACGCGATGTCTTTTTCGAAACAAGCAGGATATTTTTTTGTGGTGAACATCTTTATTGAAACAATCTGTTATTCATTTATATTTATTATTGCAGTATTAAAAATGAATACTGTATGTGATTTCTTCTGAAATAATTCGTTTTAATTTGAAATTGAATATTTTTCGTAACGAACCAAATATGCGAACATATTTAAATTTGAAAAATTTAAGGAGTTTGCAGCATTAACCACAATCCAAGGTTTAAAATTTTCGGAATTGAACAGCCCCGAAATTCTATTTTCAAACCATACAACACATTTAAATTTAAAGAACTTAAGGAGGTTGGAGCATTAACCACAATCCAAGATTATAACAATCCAAGATTATAACAATCCAAGATTATAACAATCCAAGATTATAACAATCCAAGATTATAACATTAACATTAGATACTAATTTCAAATTTTTCGAAGTGATTTTCATTTTATTTGTTCTTCCAGTATGCATTAAAAGTTAAGGCTTGATACAACAAGGGGTTTCATCCGAATCCTTCCAATTTTGGTTGCGCAGATCTCGACGCAAAGATAACAGCCTGATAACCCCACCCATGCTGCACAATCCAGGGTTGAATTAAATCCATTCGTCCTATTATAGAGCGACAAATTAGCGGATAGATCATGTACCGAGCCGAGAAAACAAACAGGCTTCTCTAAACCACGAATGCAGTTACGTTACTGGATCGCCGGTTGATTAGATTCATACCACGGACATTGACGCAATTCAAACACTGTTCGGGTCACTATATTGATAATTACATGAGTGGAAAAAGGCAATATAAAGCCTTTGATTGAACGCTCAGTATTTGCTTAATTGTCGGGTTCGATCATTTGGCCCATCGCGATATTGATTAAGGCTTTACGTCTGTGTGGCTCGCCGAAAAATGAAATTGGGTTTTATTTTTATTAAAATAAGTACTGAAAGAGCAATCACAATGAGGTTTGGAGGGTTCATTCTACATGTGCAGACGTGTACAAAAAACGGAGGAAACAGAACTTTTATGGATAACACCTACAACAAAAAAAATAATATTTTTCGTTATTGACGTTAGTTTTGCTAGAGAAGTACACACGATTATCCAAAATCTGATTTTTTATTCGCAATAAGGCATCGTGTTGAATACATTTTTTTCGTTACAAAATCAATCTCAATTTGTTTATAAAAAAAAGAATTACTAACAAATCACAGCAACCGTGTGTACTTCTTTAGAGAATCTCCCTAAGAAGCTACAGTAAAAATTTCACTTCAATAGATAAAAAGTGCCCGTGTTATGCGTCCTTCCAATTTTGAATACGTGGTTCCGAGAAAAAGGCTTTTCAAGTTCCAAAACGGATCAAGGAGCTATCGTTCACACGACGAAATTGAAGCTCACAATTGAATTCTGCGTGTATCCACGGAGGCATTTTGATAGTAGGTCTTTAGGTGTTAGGTCATTGTTTTTTTTCTACAACGACTGGACTAAACGACTCCAAATTGCCACTTTCACCATCTAGGCTGTTTCGTGCATTTCGGAGCCCTCCGAGGCGCTTCGGAATATGAGCTCTTAAAAATAAAAAAATTAAAGTTTTGTATGTCATTCCTTTTGTACATGACTTGTGATTTTTATACCTCATTTAAGCCTATAAAAAACCGGCCAAAATTCTTTTACTACTCAGATATGACTCAATGTGCGTTTCTTTCGTACAATCAAATACAGCCTAATTTCATCATGAGATGTATGGCAGCATTAGTCGTTAGTGAGGCAAAAATGTAGTTTCACATTTATCCACTGGAAGCACTGTCAAATACGAATAATGTTGTAGATATAGATATACAGCAATGGATATATAACCTCCTGACAGCCTCTACTCAATTAAGAAAATGCCTAATACGTGCGTCGTACCGAACTGTGAGAAAAGTTTTCAAAATCATAGTTAAAAGCGATAGGTGTTCAAAGTTCCACACGACGACGAATTGCATCGAAAATAGGAAGTCGCAATATATTCGATCGAGGATGCGCCAAGTTCGTCTATCAACAAAACCGAAAACGGCAAAAACAATTTGTTATAAAAAACAAACTCGCCAAACCGACAAATTAACAAAAACGGTGTCGTTTAAACATACGCAATGCGTTCATTTCATTTTTAAATTCCTCTTCGTTTACATTTATTTTCAGGTTTTTGTTAACATTGTTGAGAAAGCCAAAATAAAAATAAACGTTGTAGATACAAATAAGGAGTACAATTTACGAAGAATAAACGTTAATTATAAGGACAACAATTTAGACCGCACAAATTTGTTCATACCTCACCTATTCCAATGGCGAAAGACAAAATGAAAACATTACAGAAGTTAGAGCATACGAAAATACAGTATACTGGAACAACAATTCTCATTTTGCCCAGGGGATCAGGAGTGAAAAATACTCAATTATTTTCCATTTATATCGCTCTTACAAATATTGGGTCTGTTCGTTTTGGCTACACTTTTCCTCACTTCTTGCGCCTTCTGAGGACTTTCTATTACTGTATCAATTGAAATTGAGGAAAGTGTAGCTAAAACGAACAGACTCTATGTTTATTTCGAAAAATCGGCGTCGTTGCACAGCTGTTCGGACCTATGTTTGATTGGCTAACTTCTACCTAGCAGCGCTGCGGGTGGCAAAAGCGAGAACTGTCATTTGCCTCGTTATCTGAGTCACTCCTCACCCTAGGAGTTTCCAGACCTGTATGTAAGACCGTGGGTCTCAGCAAATGTAAAATACAGGGAAATTTTTGTCGGAAACCCATCTTACCATTCGGTTTCCGTATATACTGAACTTTTGATATTGAGGTGTGTATTAAACCGTTCGTGAAAGAAATAAAATAAAAGGAGCGACGTGAAAGACATAAGAAAGATACTGCCATTTTCCAAATAAATCGAAAAAGTGTTACTGCCAGAGCAAATCTCCCATTGAGTGATCGATTTGACCTCAAGCAAGATTTCCAACCTCAGTGACTCTATCATTTCCATATAAGCCCAAAAACAACCATTAATCAAATTCGTTTTATTAAGTATGGATCCGCCATATTGGATCTATTCCATATGTACGTCCTTCCTATTTTGCTGCCCACCTCGCGGCAGCAGCGGACTTCCCCCTCTGCATTGCATTCACCATGACACTTCGGCCTTGAGCATAGGGAAACTGCGAAGAACCTTTACCGATACAGCTGGTCCCAAGTTCGCTACCCAGCACCAGTTCCTTTCCTACGTCGCGTTTCTTCGAGAAATTAATCACCGGCTACGAGTTATACCCACGTGATACAGGCACGCACCGGTCCGTGTGCGTGACATCCATGTACAAATTGAGCTACGTCACCCCCGTATTCATTTTTCTCCGAGACTACGAGGGTGGGTTTCGAACCCACGACCTCAATGTTCTGGTTTAGCGGCGAGCAGTGGACCAGCTAACCACTAGACCACCACAGCAGTCTTACATTCAAGGGCATGTACAAAATCAACATAACCTCACAAATTTTCGGACCGAGTTTTCCCATAGATGGTTGAGTTCTTTCGGGGAAAACAAAGCATCAGGCTATGGAGAATTCTCTGGCGCAGAGCTTGGCGTTCTTCTTTTGCCCGAAATATTATTTGGTTCTGAGAAATTTCGCTTCGAAAATTTCAGTTAGCTCTCTCACACTCATACGTCACGTGGTGCATCTTCTACTTCTCCTTGAATGAAGTTGTAAATCTGGTGACAAACGAACGCTTTTTGAAATAAAGGAATAAAAGGCCTTGTAAGGAAAATAACGTAAACATACCCAGATTCGTACTTGTAGATATAATAATTGTGTACCACTTACAACGAATCTTGCTGAAAAAGCTGCAGATTGTTCTTTCAAAGGCTACATCTACCTAGAAGCCCGAAAAGGATGGCCAAACTCCAAATTTTTTTCCGGAAATCGGTTGGCGAAAGAGAATCGCATTTTTTTTATAAAAATGTACGTAGGGGAGACCGGGGCAAAATGGTATAGCGGGGCATAATGGGACCGGGGAAAAATGGGACCGGGGCAAAACGGGATTGGGGCATAATGGAATAGTGAAAATCAACACTGCTGGAAAATACGTCATTGGGGCAAAACGGGACTGGGGCAAAATGGGACAGGAAAAATCGGAGACCACTAATTTCACGAGATTGGGGCAAAATGGAACAGTGAAATAATTCGATGCAGAAACGAAAGAAATGCAGGGGTAAAAAACGAGGGGTAATAAATGAGTGAAAACAGGTTTTCACTCACTAAAACTTCAATTGATTTTTTGATACTCATTGTTTGACCAAATATAATGATTGGACATGCGGTTAAGGCAATGTTTCAAGGTCGACTCGTTCGATTTCGTTGAAATTTGATTAATCGTAGTAATTTAACATTAAAGAAGACGACAATTTTTATTTGTTAACTCAATCGCTTAAACAATTATTATTATTTTTGACTTTACAACAACAGTTCGTGCTCGGCTCGTCAGGTTTCGTTGAATCCAATAAATTTAAGTACTTCAACATTCAAAAAAATACTAATTTTTCATTTGTTATTAAACTTTGTTAAACAATTACTTTTGATTCTGCGGTCAGAACTGTACCAAACTTGACGTAAATTGTTATTTGAGCCTTCTTATTCGATTGGTACAATTTCTTTGTCGTTATTAATTATTTAAGTAATCAAGTAATTTTTATAATCTGACGCGTGCTATTTTTCTGTTTTTTTTTGTTTTTATCTTTCTTTGTTTTTTTTTAATTTATTTTCTGCCAACTGCACGTTACTGATACTGATTTTCAAGCCATTGATGAAAATCTAACTCTTGTCAATTTTTACGTAAATTGTTTTATGAAACTAGGGCCGCCGCTCCCCATGAAATCGACGGATATGTGTTGACAAATATATCGGTCAGTCCGTATTATCTGCGTATATGTGGACTGAAACGAACCACAAGCACCACTTAGATTAGATTATGTTTCAACAGCTTTTTCATAGAGCCGAAGCATGAATTTTCCTGTCATCCCATTTTGCCCCAAATTCAGCGGGCTGCGACACTTCATTTTTGTGTGTCCCATTTTGCCCCAATTTGATATTCCACTCCTTTCTGTCCCATTTTGCCCCGCTCCCATTATGCCCCAGTGTCGTTTTACCCCGGTACCGTTTTGCCCCGCTATACCATTTTGCCCCGGTTTCCCCTATATCGAGAGCCGTTGAAGGATAAAACACAAAAATTCAGAAAAATAACAAAAACGAGGCCGCCAGCAGATGAAATTTTTTCGCGACGTTTGGCAGTGGACACGTTCAGCTTAAACGGTCCATCCGAAATGTAAAAACCAAACGGGTTATTCGCAATAAATACGAATCGTTGACGATGGTCGATCTTTAAAATAATCTTTTTTATTAACAATTTAGCGACGAATTGAAACTCGACCATACAAAATCTGTTTTACAAAGTCGTCATTTTTACGTAAATAATAATAAAATGAAGATCTATTTTAAAAGAATGAGATCGTCAACGACCTTTAAATGTTTCTGGTCGGATCGCCTGTAAGTTTGGAAACACTCATCAAGTGGTTCTCGAAATATCATGTCCACCGACTTTGAAAATGGTGTTTCGAGAAAAACGCATTTAAGGGGGAAAGTACATATAAATGGTCAAAAATGACGAAAAATTTCGGAATCTTTTTCCAATGCAACTACTAAACCAATCGTTTTGAAATTTGTAGGGAATTTTATCGTACATTAGAAGGCATGAAAAAAAAATCTTCATTCGACAACAAGTGTTCATCTGCAGTCTGCAGCCAATTGTTGCTGAACGAATTTTCTCCGCGATGTCGAACTGCTGCAAATGTAATTTTTTTTAAATCTGAAATAAAAAATGCAAAAACCATTACATTCTATACGAAAGTAGGTTGTCGATAAACCAAGAAAAAGTTGAATATTGTGATAATGGCGGCAGTCAGAAAAAAAGATCGAAATTTCACCGAAAATTTTCGTGTTCTTATGCAAAAAATGATTTTTTAATTAATTTGTTATTGAATACGGAGCTTTATCGACGAGGGTTTGCAATCATGTGTCTAAAAACCTTTGGTTGGAATGAATCGGATAAATAATTTTTTTAATCGCTGCAGCAAATCTCCAAAATTCGTACAGCAACACTTGGCTGCAGGCTGCTGATGACCACTCATCATCGAGGTAAAAAAAAATGTTTTCCATGTCTCCTAATGTACAATAAAATACTCTACAAATTTCAAAACGATTGGTCCAGTAGTTGCGTTGGAAAAAAATCTCTAAATTTTTCGTCATTTTGAACCATTTCTATGTATTTCCCCCCTTAAAGTTTGAAGTATGGTGCTACTACCGCTCGCCCGGCCGACTGTTAGAAACTGTAGCCCATTACATTTTAGGAATATTTCAATGAAATTTTCAAGGAATATAGCTAAGAGGTGACACTATTGAATAAAAATATTTTTTGCAAAAAGCAGTCTTTCAACGCACCCAGGTAGATGTAGCCCGTCAAGTGTGCGCATACTTGCCCACTTGTGCGACGGTGTAGCCCACACACACATAAATAAAGAGAGGGGGCGACAGAGAGGGAGGGAGGAGGGAAAGACATGGCTGAACATTCGGATAGTAGCGTGTCGACTCGCCGCAATTCTGTACGTGCGAAGGCACGAGCCTAAGGGTGCACAACTCAAACGGGATGGTCCGTAAGGGAGGGCACATTGCGGGCTTAAAAAAAATCTCCCGAGGGTGAAGCAACGAGATGGCAACGAGCAAGCGGCAAGATCAACGAAGCGCGCTCCACAGAGATCCGGGCCCTGTTGAGATAGTCAGTGCCTTCCTCTTTGCATAATTTGACCGTAGTAACTGCTACGCGAAGGTAGAGTGGAGTGAGCGAAGAGTTTGGGCGCTCCGGGGCGAGCGAGGTATGAGCTCGGTACGAAGGAAAAATATAAGAAAGACAAGGGAATGTGTAATGTGTAATGGACGAATATTTTGTAACGTGGGAAGTAGTCACAACTCGAAATAAAAATAACAGCAACAATATAATATCCACGATAATATTATCAATACTAATAATAATGATGGTGATGATGATGATTTTAATGATATTAAAATAGTAATCAAGGAAATTCAATTATTATATATCACATATACAGAGGTGTCAAGTGGCAGTCGAATTTTGAGTGGCGTTAAAATTATTGTTCAATCAAAGACCAAAACGAAGCAAAATTTCGTAACCGTAAAACGAGGCAAGAGATGTGTAAAAATTGCACTCAAGTCGAAATTTTAAGTCTATTTTGAAGGCCTTTGACTTCATTATAGCCTCATTATCAGCCTTCAGGGTACTAATGCTAGAAGCCCTACTATGAGCCTCAAAGTGTCACCCAATTCAACGTTTCTAGTATAGACAGAAGATAGGCAGGTAGGTTGTAAGTTCGATTTCATGTGTAAGCGAAATGATTTTTTCGGAATAAATAATTTCGGGAGATTAGGAAATGACAAATTATAATAAATAATAACTGAGGTAGAACTCTCAAATGAGTATTTTAAATTGTTTTGGATTTATGCAGTATTATATGCATTTACTAGACGGGCTGTGATGCCTTGTATGTCATCAGTGTATGTGTGGCATTCAAGAACGGTAGCTCGACATCCTACTTAGCGCCTAAAAGTGGAGAACGGGGAAATTTGTTCCCGTTTTAGACGTTAAGTAGGAGTTCATTTTACACCAAGCTCGAAGCTACACCACTACTACCTTTATCGCCCACCAAAGCAGGGTAAAGAGCAGGGTTAAAATGGGCTGAAAATTTGACTCGGGCAATCATCCACTATTAATTCACCTTTCAATGGTATCGGCTGTATTTTTTACCACACGTCGGCGAAAAAATATATATCTACAGTTTACGGAAAAGTATACGTAATGTTTTAAATTGAATTAAGTTAACATAACGCAAGTGGACAAAAGAAAAAAAATGGTGTCAAGTTACTACACAGCGGTTTCAAGTTAATTATAATTTCTTGAATTTTCGCTAATCAAAATGGCCTTTTGATAGGGTCAATTCGATCTTCTTTTCCTGTAGAACCGAAATGGGAACTTCATTGGGAATAGGATTTACAATGAGGAGCAAGTTTGACATGAGAGATCCCGAAAACGTTACCAGAGACAGAGCAAGCTATATGGGTAGAGATGGAATGCAGTGATGTATGTGGGTAGAAAAGTAACGATAGAGAAGGAAGGGAGGAGACTTTAAGCTGCGGTTCGAAAACCTCCACCTCCTCTCTCTCTCTCTCTCTCTGTCTCGCTCTCTCTCTCTCTCTCTCTCTCTGTCTCGCTCTCTCTCTCTCTCTCTCTCTCTGTCTCGCTCTCTCTCTCTCTCTCTCTGTCTCGCTCTCTCTCTCTCTTCCTCTCTCTGTCACTATTACGCTATCTTTGCAATAGCTCTGGAAAGGTAATTCCTCCCCGGAAATTGGATGTACTCGCTGCAACACATGCACGCACAAGCTATACCGACACACGCGATCCAACGAATATCCCGTGAAGGTATATCGTTTCGCACGACCAACAACAACCACCGGGTCGTAGTCCCGGTGATCTAGCACCTGCTTTAACGGATCGCGATCATGACGGATAATCTGGTTTTCATTGAATTGCCGCCGTCACGCAACGAGTTTATACCCCTTCTTTCTACTTCCGACTTCCAACCCCCCAATGGGAATTTCGTTGATAATTCAGGGCTAATGTTGTATAAGTACAAAGTAATCGACCACGCGACATTTTTCCACCCCCAAGTGCTCGTAAGCCGAAAGAAAAATGCCTCGGGCTGACCAAATTCTCCATTGGGGGTGCCAACGAATTATTTATCGAAAAAATGGAAAATTAGGTCATTTTTAAGAATTAATCATTCCATAATTTTTATATTACTTCATTTTTCATCATATATTTTAATCTTTGGTTGGCCAGCTGTGAATAAACAATTACGTTGGGCCGAATAATGTTTTCTTTTTATAATGATGTTTCTCTTCTACCAATCAAGTCTTTTTCCAGAGCCGTTCTTTTTTAAGTTCCAAAATTGTTTTATTCATTTTTTTACCGGACATTTTGTCTTAATTTGGGAAGCTGTCCACTCACTTCAGAGTGCACGATTGCTACTGGAAGTTTTGTTCAGTTGTAAGAAGAAAAAAACCTTTATCTCTATACTATTTTCCATTCCCCGGAAACTGTATAGTGCCTAACGAAAGATCGGCTGATAACTCAAAATAATGAATCGTTACATTAACGCGCAAGTGCGTCTGTGCCCATTGCAGTACACTGAGATCGAATATTCGCAATGCAGTTTGTCTGCCCAGATGTGCCGGCTGTGAAAGGAGCTACGTTTGGGAATAAATTAATCGATCACGAAACACATTCCGTCACGAAATTCAATGAGATTGGCACGGTTCATATACCGACACGCTATTTGCTATAGCTGGAATGACATATAGACAATTAACATTTCGGCTTATGAGTAATACTCGTGAACTAATATTCAAGCTTGAACTTCATCGAAACTTCATGATCTATAACAGAAGTGTTGTGGATTATCAATTTGCTCACGTGATGCTTCTTGTACCCAAGTTTTCGGAATATGCGTGGACAATTGTTTGTGCTCTCCAATAAAAAAAAAACATAATGCATCGATTGAGGCAAGACACCACTCTAACGCATCGAAAAAATCGATTTTTTTGCATTTTCTCAAAGTATGCATAATCGAGAATATGTGAACAAAATTTCAAGTTGAATTATTTAAAATTGATCGAGTTACAGACGATTCAGTGAGAACAGGTCGCGCAACGATTCATGTATATTCAAACTTTCAAGCGCGTTGTTCTCGAAACGACTATTCTTGAACTGGCCGGGATCATAATTCAAGCCATACATAGCTGATTTTGAATTAAAAAAAAATCGTAATTGCACTAGCTTTCGTTGTACAAAGCTGTTTTTTTTAAATTTAGTCACTTTCAAGCCCTCGAATATAAGTAAAAATTTAACCAAAGTTACACTTTTTCTGAAAACCTACTATTTCGTGAATTTTTTGTTTTCGTAAAATGCCTACATACAATAATAATTGCATTTCTATAGATCATAAAACTGTTTTATTTTTATTTTTCCGAACAACCATTAGCAAGTTGTGGATTATAAAACTTTTTATGCTTATTTCTCATAACAATCATTGTCAAGTTATTACACCTACGATCATTCGAATAAAATTCCGATTTTGAAACGCATCCTCATCGAAAGTATATATCGAAAAAAAAAATCCTTTGACCAAACATTATATTTTTATATCTAGAAAAAGCCCTAAGCATTTTAAATATGGATGCAATAGTTTTTGGGAACTTTTTCTCACCGACTTTGAAAACGTCCTTTCGCAAAAAAAGCGTTCCAAGTTTCGAACGAGGCTCCGAGCGTTCCGACGCGTGTCAACATAACAGACTATGAGTCTGCCAATTTTAATCCGATCACCTTGAAATTTTCAGGGAACAAGTATAAAATGATATGCTGTCAAAATATATGAGTTTTGAAAAAAGCAATTTTTCGACTTTTCCAACTAGAGATAACCCCTTAACTCTTTTTAAGAACTTGCCTACATATTTAATTTGAATAATTTGCCGACATGTGCGTTCGTCGACCTTAGCCTGAGCATTTTTCGTTTTCCCCTCTGTAATCCTTGTGAATTATTTTACGTGTTTTTTTCCATTGCGAGCTTCAGACACACAGTTCATGAAACTCATTAAACGCACCTCCGGATCGATGGGAGGACGGAAATAGAGATACGCGGACGCGAGGCAGAGAGAATTTTTGACTCGTCTGGTTTCAATGGGAATTCGGTGTTGGGTGTGAGGAAGAGAGGTCCTATTAGGTATTTTGTAAGCTTGTCCTGTGTAGTCACGTTTTTCATTCATTCCTCGCTTTTTCCCCGGTACCTTTTGCATTTCTGCTCCATAGGCGAGAGCCCATTGTGCGCTCGTTTCCGAGAATAATTCATCGCTTTTAATAAATTTGCACATAGAAGGGCGGGAGTTGGTAGACAACTAAACACCCTGGCCACTTTCTCTCTCTCTCTTTCATTTATTTTTATATTGTTCTCGATACCATAGAAAAGCTAATAAAATTCGCAAAACGAAAATCGTTGGTATTCGTTATGAAGCACACGCGAATCTCGTTCCAGTTTGCCCGACAAAAGCCGCCAGTCGAATGTGCCGTCTATAAAACTATTCGCAAATTGTTCAACTTTCCGTCTTTCAAGAGGTATAAAAGTGCGATCGTTTTTTTTCGCTGTAGAATCTTTTAAAACTGTAGCAAAAGGAAGGAAAGGAAAAAGTTTACGTTGCACCGTTTTCGCGGTTACGTAACCGCAACTTAGAGCATAGTGTTTCCGGACGTAACCCTCATTCCCGCGCGGAAACACGGCGAGGGGTTGGAAAAACTTTTAAAGTGTATTTAACGATGCACAGGGGCCGTAACGCTGGTGTGATAAAGGTCACTAAATATCGAGGATTAAATTCGGATGTCATAAAAAGCAACGCGGTGCTATTGAAATAAATATTGCGCCATTTTCCAAAATGATGTCACAAGTTGTGGAGCCCTGCTCATTGCATTTCATCCTCTGCGTACCTGCGCATAATGAAAAACTGAGACGATCCGCGTCAGGAATGATCGCTTTTGTTAAATCATACTAGGAACATTTTGTAAAAATGGTTACAGCGGAGAAGTTAGCGTAAGTAAGCCTCTCACGAACTTAAGTACGTAAAGTAAGTAAAGTAAGTCAAGTAAAAAAAGTAGGTAAAGTAAGTAATGTAAGTAAAGTAAGTAAAGTAGGTAAAGTAAGTAAAGTAAGTAAAGTAAGTAAAGTAAGTAAAGTAAGTAAAGTAAGTAAAGTAAGTAAAGTAAGTAAAGTAAGTAAAGTAAGTAAAGTAAGTAAAGTAAGTAAAGTAAGTAAAGTAAGTAAAGTAAGCAAAGTTAGTAAAGTATGTAAAGTATGTAAAGTAAGTAAAGTAAGTAAAGTAAGTAAAGTAAGTAAAGTAAGTAAAGCAAGTAAAGCAAGTAAAGCAAGTAAAGCAAGGGAGGCAAGTAAAGTCAGTAAAGTAAGTAAAGTAAGTAAAGTAAGTAAAGTAAGTAAAGTAAGTAAAGTAAGTAAAGTAAAGTAAAGTAAGTAAAGCTTAAGTAAGCTTTTCACGAAAGTAAGCTTCTCACGAACTCGAATGTTTGACAAATAACTAATTTTCGCCTACATCGAAGTAAAAACACATCACAGCATACTGGTAAAATTTCGAACCAAGTTATCGAACTTTTAACGAAAAATAACACTTGAAAAAATCGTTGAATTTATAGGGCACTTTATGGAGATGACACGCTGACCACATTTGTATCTAATAATGTATGCACTAAATAACTCTAAATTTCGGATAAAAGCCGCTGTATGCGGATAAAAAATTCTGAAGATTCGGTAACGAGAATAAAAAATGAGGCTTACGAATGTTTAACAAAAATATTAATGATAAAACTTCAACAAATGTGACTAGCAGAAGAATTTTCGTAACCGAGACTTTTCAGAGAAAATATAAAAATCTATAAACCTACTCAATTTTCGCGAAATTTTTTATTCCAGTTTATCGTTTTGTATAATAATTGATTGTGTCTTATGTTTTATTAAGCCCAATCTAACTTACTGATAATTCAGAAGGGCCCTGCTTAGGGCCCACAATTTACGGCCCTCTGGGAAAGGAATAGTTTGAATAGTTGTTACAGGTATCATCATTGAAATATATCGGATAACTTCGTCTTTCGCCTGAATTTTTCGCCACCTCGTTGCTGTCATTTCCTTAGCATACGAATTTCAAGTCGATAATTTTGAAAATACACGGTCGTCGTAGAGTTTCTGAATAGTATTGTATAGCACATTTTTTTTAGTAAAACATTAATTATTATTATCAAAACTAATCCTTTGCATTTCATTTATAATTAAAACAAACAACAACTCAAAATTTCACGAGTCAGAACAAATTTTTAACCCAAAACTCGAATTTTCTTTTCATCGAACTAACCTCTCCTGGTGGATAGCACCTTCTTCGACAAGTACGGTATTCCTTCTACGAGTTTTTTTCAAACCAGGATTTGGTAGTTCACTCCATACTTCCTGGAGAACTTTTCAAAAGTGGTCCTGGGAGGTAGGGTAGTCGCTTTGAAATCGAAATAGCCAGAACATAATTTAGAAGTATTTTCGGGCCATTATCTTGCTGCACGATAAGACCAGAACCGATCTGGAGTAAACAGTGAAAAATGTATTTTTAATATTATATAATAACAAAACTTTCGTATGGCAGGATACTTGTTAGAAGAATTGTAACTGTTGGATCAACTAAATACTTGGGCATGGCTGGAGGAGAATGAACGAAAGCGTTAAGACGATCAAGGGGCGAGAAGGAGCAAAGAAAACTGCGCAGCGATCTCCCATAACAGTGTCCAGCTCAGCAGGCCCTTCTCTTTGGCGCCTACTTGCCGTCGAGGATAATCGACACTCCCATCAACAAGTGGGCACGAATGAGGTCCAGAAGCGTCCGGTGCTTGCCAGTTGCCTATTGCCCGAAATGTTGACCTACTGACAAACGCCTATTGCCAAAAACTTCCATCTCCGCAGCCCACAACTTCGGCAATTTTCAAGCTAAAAATGTTCCAACTAGGTCGCTAAATGTCTTCAATGCACCAACAAATATGCGTGCTTAAAAATAAGTGAATGGATTTGAATAATTGGAGACAATTTTCTCGTTACCTTAATGCCTACACCATGAATACCAAATCAGCAGGGTCAAAGTTCCTTTAGGCCCCATTCAAACCATTTTCACCAGAGTGGAAGAAGAAGAAATCATTGTCTATTTAAAGACGATAGAGCGTCGATTACTTGGCTTGACTACTTTGGAACTACAAAAGTTAGCCATCTGCAACAATTAATATCACGACCCAAATAAACTTAATGAAGCAAACGGGAGATCTGGAAAACACAGGACGAGAGGCTTTTTGAAACGTCGCCCTGATTTGAGTCTCAGAAAAACGGTAAACTCTTTCGCAGCTTGAGATGCTGGTTTCAACAAGGTTTCTGTGGGAGAATTTTTAGCGCTACTAGGGCAAATATCGAACGACTACAAATTTACTGCAGGTCAAATATATAATTGTAATAAAACCGTTCACCTGTTTGTACCGCGTTTTGCCCGATTGGGTGGCCCGTCTTACCCCTGAGGGGGGTGGCATAAAGAAGCAAAACATATGATTTTCATATTTATGTACTTAAAAAGGGAAAGTTGTGTTTCTGTTTTATTTGATTAGAGTATCAAAAGTATCAAAGTAGAGTATCAAAGAGTATCAAAGAGATTGTTTCACTGAGGTTTATAAGTTCGGCTGATAAAATTTCTCGTTTTCTAAAGAAAAACCTTAAAGGCCCCGTTTCACCCCACCGTCCCTTACATCAGTAAGGAATGCAAAGCTCGAAAAATAATCTGAGTGAAGAATGGAAGCCAGCGATAATTATCGAGGGTTCGGGAAAGCAATCGCGAGATTGAGAATATGGTTGAGGCAGTGGAGCATGGAAGGCAGCAACGAAGACATTATCCAATCATAAGATCAGAGCTGGGTATCAGCGAAGACAAGGTCTGATCATATCAGAGCTAGGTGTCAGCGAAGACAAGCTCTGATCATATTAGAGCCAGGCGTCAGCGAAGACAAGCTCTGATCATATGACAGCTAGGTATCAGCGAAGACAAGCTCTGATCATAACATCAGGGCTCGGTGTCAGCAAAGACAAGTCAAAGTCAAAGCCTAAGATACTGCGCATCTTAGGCGATGTACAGTAATGTTGAGAATGTGTTTGAGGCAGTAGAGCATGAAAGGCATCAACGAACACATTATCCGATCATAAGGTCAGAGCTAGGTATCAGCGAAGACAAGCTCTGATCATAACATCAGAGCTAGGTATCAGCGAAGACAAGCTCTGATCATAAGAGCAGAGCTAGGTATTAGCGAAGACAAGCTATGATCATAAAATCAGAGCTTGAGTATTACGAAGTTCTATTTTTCGTAACATTACAACGGAATGTCTCTCGCCGTCTCTTGTCTTCTCCCTCGAACATGTCCTGATGCGACAAGATTCTTTCTCACTTTGTTATGCTTCACTATCATTACGAAGGTTTCACGTTGTCGTTTGCTTTCTCCGTGTCTTCTCTGCACCCTTTGGTCGAAATTCCATTTGTCCTCCGATGACCCCGCGTCTTTCACCACCCCCGTTCGCTCTTTTTCATTCTACCCTTGCGGGCTCATGGCCTTGGAGAAACCACACCGGTAGGCTGCGCCTGGGCGACCTAACTCGGAAAGCTATTACGCTCCCGATGTTTCGCTCTGCAGGCTTATTTCATGCCGCAATCGCATCAAGCCCCCTTCAGCTCGTCGGCCAACCTTCCACGATCCTATCCACTATCCTTTATACGTATACCTTCGTCCGTTTTCTGCAGCATGCGCGAGAGCCGCCTTCGAGAGGGCCAAACCAAAACCACGAGCGCGACGCCGGAGTTATACAACGCACGAGGCTATTAGCCGGGGATTTCTCGTCTCCCAATTTAAATGATTTATTTCGCAGCTCTGCGGAGTAACGATTCGGTAGTCACGGGACTAGGAACCGCGCCGGATCTTCGGTGAGATATTTTCTACTGTTTTCATTTTAACGCTACCAACACTTTACCGCGATACGTCCACTCGTGGGCGTGCTATTCAGAAGCCTTACTTTGCTTTTCACAACGTACCCCAATTCCGTATGCATACGCAGATGAGGCACGTTCCAACAGTCCGACATTGAACACTTTCTTGTGCCTCATTTGCGTGAATGAAGCGAAGTCAACTTTTCGCTATGTACTGTGTGAGTCTTCGAACGATAAGTGTTGCACTGAATGAGCAGTGACACAATCAGTTGAGGCTTGGGGTGACATTCCGAAGATCACGGGTTTGACAACCAGCGGGCATCAGTGGATCTTTCCAAATGCTTCGTCTGCAAGCTTGGTGGTGCTTAGATGCTACCTCAAACATTGTAGGTCCTCCCCAAATGGACTGGATCGACGTTGAAGAGATGGCAAAAACAATGATGAGGTCCGGAAACCATTTTTTCAAATACGTAGTCGACAAGGAAAGTCTCAAACCCAACAGAGCAAGGCACGTGCCCTTGTAACCCAACCTAACCTAATTTTCCATAAGATGTCAATTGCAAGATGATACACGCGTGAAACGAGCATACCGAAGTCTCGCTTCAGCCGTGCACGGAAAACGTAACGCAATTCGCATTAAAAAAGACGCATCAAACGTCAATTTGTCCAATACGTCGTTGCATGCCAGCGAAAGTCTTTCTAAAGACAAAACATCGCGACGAACGAAGTTTTCTCTCGTATACGAATTACCGTGTGCATCGATTAACCCTTTTTATTTGCCGAAGGGTTGACCGAGTGGTACGAATGAAATACGTTTCGATGGCGTGCGAAAGAGCGATGGCGAGTGCGAGGGCACACTCAATGCCGCAGATTAATTGGTTACCTCAAACACCCGAACAACCTTCACCTATACAGCCGGATATACACTAGGGTGTATGTACATGTCACACACACCCACACCTCTACATGTACAGGTGCGTGTGTGATGCAGGTTTATTGTGCAGCCCCTCTTCAACATTGTATTCGACGAAACGGACTTCAGCCAACGAGAGAGGCGCGATACTCTGTCAGGCCAAAGCGAATGAGAGACAAAAAGTGAATGATGAAAAAAAAACGATCTATATACATTGGGTGTACACGGACATATAACGTGTGCCGAGCGTCCACAAGCGGGATATTTCGTGCAGCATCAGGATTGATTTATTGCGAGGTGCAAGCAGCGCCACCCTATACCGGTTTACCCTCAACAACCGAGGCGAGAAAGTTTTAATTGCTCCACCGTTGTAATACTATATTCGTATGCATATATACATGTATACAAACGATACTTTGGTTATATCTACCTAACGTTGGATGACAGCATACCCGTCTGTTTTGAGGACGGTCCTTACAACAATCTTTCAGCGAATCGTTAATTTTGCAGACAGAACTCTCACTGAAATTTGGACTGTAGGGAATGTTGTGAGCATCAAGACGATTCGCTACTATGAGGGCGGTCATCCACGTCAAATGTCTTTAAAGTTGCCTTTATGTACAGGCACATAAATACATCTGAAAAAACTTACATAACCTCAATCCTGTCTCCACTGTCTTCGCAGTCCAGCTGCGTGTATGTATATACAAATGTTGGGTTGTGAATTTTTTTCGAAAAAAGATGGCGTTTGTATAAAACTCGAATTCTAAAAGGCGCGAGTTTGACATTCATCCTCCGTCATCTCTGCTGCCTGGACGCTGTTCGATGAATAGATTTTGCTGAAAGGTGGCTCGCCGCAAGCCCATTGACCGCCAGATGGAACACCGGCACCAGCTTCAGTCCCGTTCTCCGCGTTACCGTTCTATTTATCACGGAACATTCAGTCCGGCCAGATTTATGGCTCGGTGAGAAATAGCGTTCCATCAATATTTGCGGGTGTTGGAGAGCTTGATTGACAAGTTTTACACTCATTGGTAACCGTATACGTCCATGGAGATCGATTTCTTCCCCAGTTCGCGCGGCCGTTTCGATCGACGATTATGAGAGGACTTTGGGCAGAATAATGAATGATAATTTATGATGTGTCGATAATCGCCAATGGTTTAATTATAGGCAATTTTGTTCAACCGGGCAATTACGTATCTCCATCTGCGGTATTGACTATATTCGATAGAAATAGGTCGCGAATTTTAGAATTCGTGAAGAATGTGACATTCCATTATTATTCCATTGAAAACAATGCGAAATGGAAAAAGCTTAAAAGTTGCAATTTTAAAACCCATTATCTCCCAATCTATTATAAATAGTCGACTGCTCTGAAATTTCACTCAAACATGCATAATGATATGAACAATGTCTCTTTAGAATTTGAACAAAATCTGTAGAAATCAAGAACGCCCGCTCGTTCTACCTTAAGGGATCAGCCTACTGTGACAAGCGACGAAACAGGCTAATTTTCAATAATTAATTACGGAAAAACTACCAAAGCAGTGTTGACAATTTTTTTATACGATCGCATGTACACGTTAAAGAGTGCGTTCAAAATTTTTTATTGAAAAAAAATTACAATTGGATTGGTTATATCTCCTCGCGCGTTCCGGTGATTTTCGTCCGCGGTCGATCGGTGTACGTGATATCGCATGTACCAGTGATCGGGAACAAAAAACAAATATGCTCATTAACTACATTGTATTGGCTATCGGCGGTCGGAGCTTTTTTTTCCTCTTTGGTGACGAAACAAAAATTGCTCAATTATTTAGAAATTTTCGGCTAAAAAAAACGTGTTATTTTGATCAATAATTATTAAACAAAAAATTAAAACGATAAACTATTCCGTCCGCCGGAAAGTACTATTTCTTTGAATATGTGTATCAAATTTCAAGTCGATTCATTGATTACAGCTCGAGATATCCTGTAAACCGATTTGTAAAACATAGTTTCGAGAAAAATGCGTTTAAAGTTCAAGCACGGGTTTTCAGATTGAAATTTTTTTATTTTCCTCGTTATTCGCCTCGTACAATGGATTAATCTTGACCGTTCAAACTATTTTTCAAAGGAAACAACGAAAAAAAAGTTGTTTTCAAAAATCACAGTAGCATGACCCCTTAACTCGACGAGCGATACATTTTCAAGAAGCAGAAATGTCCGTGTGAAACAGAGCTGAGATAAAAGTTTCAAAAGCTTTGATTCGCCGCATCCGGATTGCCTCAGCAGTATTTTTATTGCTCTTGACGAATCAAATGTCAATTGATTTTTATCTTTTTTTAAATGAGAGTAATGCAGAACAAGGAGGCTGATAGTAGGGGAGAAAGGAATGAAGTTGCGAGGTCGAGTACTTTAGCCGGCTACACTTTAAGCCGCTTACGGTTTTGTCGTTCGCGAGCCGCTTATGAGAGCATTGCGTCGAAAAAAAGTTGCCCTGCCGAGTAGAAAAACTCCATTCGCCTCGACTACTGTTGCGACGCTTGACTTCGATTTTTTTGCAGAAACCTTCGTATATGCTTTTCTTCTATTTCTGTCTTTTTTTCTATTTTTCGTGGTTTCAATATTATCTACTTTGGCGACGGTCCTTCCACGACGGCGATGGCACGTGGAAGGAGAGGACTTCGTGGACAGCCGGAGATCGCTGTCCACGATATCCGACAGCTCGTTGGATTGTGGGAGAAAAAATAATATATATATATATAAGAGGGCTTACATGTTTCAGTTCATCCGATGATCCAAGTGCCAAACCAGCTGGTGGGCGCCCCAAAGGGGACGAATGTCACGTTGATCTGTCATGTGGAAGCGTCACCCAAAGCAATCAACTATTGGACCCGGGAGACGGGTAAGGTCGCCTAGAAAAAGAGGCCGATGGATATTTATTTTCCTCGCCTTTAGGAATTGATAAAGCTTCGGGCCCGTTGTCTGTCCGTTAAAAAAAATATCTTAGCTGCATCGCGAAAAAATGTGAACGAATATAATGATGAATCGATAGCATGACGAGTCTGCAAGGAAAGTTGACAATTTTTTAGACAGCGTTGCAGGAGATGAGGAATGTTGAGGTCATTCATCTCTTGATGCAGTGCTGTGGGGAAATAAGCTGCACATATGCATTTTATCACAATTATCGACAATCATCTGCATTTCCACTTGCTGTGGTACATTTATGGGCTTTTTTCCCAAAGGAACAATACCCGGGAGATAAAGATCCTTCCTCCAATGATCGGACGTCAATTGTGGAGATTTTAATCTCATGTCTTATTTTCCATGAGTGAGCAAGTAATGTGATTTCGTTGTGCAAAAACGATCCGTTCAATTCTTCTTTTTTCAAGTCTCACAAGCACTATCACAATCGCAATCACAATCATCAATTATTTTTTTGCAAATCATGTCTCATATGTTCATAGACATAATTTTTTTTAAATCATGCATCAACGTTCATAGACATCATGCATGAAAAGCTCGTTTTCACAAATTCAATAATGGAATGGTGATGATAACGATTGCCGTACTGATCACAACTATTGATATCTTCGTACTCGGTCATACTGTTTGCTACCAGGTGAGATGATAATCAACAATCACAAGTATTCCATGACGGAGGAGAAAATGTCCGTCTACAGTGTCCAGATGCGACTGATAATCCGTAACCTTCAAACAATCGACCTTGGTGGCTACAAGTGCATCTCGAAGAATTCCATTGGCGATGCGGAGGGTAACATACGACTTTACAGTAAGTGATAATGGAAGTGAGCAATGATCTGCATAGTTAATATTTTTGGGAAGTCGCCGTTTCATCGCACGCTAAAGATACTAGTAAGCTTACAATTAGCAAAAAAAACTATCGTTATGTTTGATGCCGTTTAAGAGGGGAGATACCTTAAGACGAGGAAAAAATTGCTGATTATCATGACTTTGTTTTAAAGGAAAGATTTCTTCACCATTTTTTAGACTTAGGGTATGTTTTAGTACCACTTTTGGCTGTTACATGGTATTTTTTAAATTAATGTTTAAAAAGGACGGGGCATGCGTTAAAGGAGGGGAGGTATGGCACAGTCTTCCAAATGGGTCGGCGGGATTAATCAGAAAAAAACCAACGAATATTTTTTTTCCATCAATAGTCAATCAATAAAAAGTTACCGAATACTATGCAATGGCAAGCCGCTCAACGAGGTGCGCGAAAAAAATGCACTTGTAGGGGGAAAAGCTTAGAAAATGTTTTTTCGAAGAATCACTACACATTAATTAAGATCTATTAAATCATCTTGGAAATTGACATGCCATAGCTATAACAATTCCTTCTTTGACTACGAAACCTACTAAACCAAAAGAATTATAGGATCCATCGAATCCCCATAGAATCAACTGGGGCATCATCCTCGTACGCCCGAACCGTCGCCACCTTCA
This sequence comes from Ophion costatus, assembly GCA_951751655.1. Lineage (NCBI taxonomy): Eukaryota > Metazoa > Arthropoda > Insecta > Hymenoptera > Ichneumonidae > Ophion > Ophion costatus. Next base: position 31,536,689 of record OX632358.1, read on the forward strand.
CCATTTGAATTTTCGAAACCCTAGAAACAGGGCCCGTGGAAAAAATTAGCAGCGCAGCCATAAAAAAATTCGGGGCCCATGAGGGTTTGAATATGGATTCCCTACTAGGGCATTCCACAACACAACCGGACTAGGCCCCGACAGGAAAATAACAGGATTGGGTAATTTATCCAAAAAAGGTCGTAGCGAGGAAAATGATAGAGGGCCCAGACGGGATTCACCAGGGCAGTGGTTGTTACAGGGCATAAAATATATTTGCAAAGTTATTTTTAAGAATGTCTAGTTTTTAGACTTACTTCCATAGATGTGATATATTTAAAGTTTAAGGTATCCATAAAATACTAGGTTAGGTCACTTAAAATAAACATACACGCGGAATTTTACTATAAATAATTTGTATTTTATAAACATTCAGAATGTTTGGAAAATAAATTTCGCAATACAAAAATAGATTTTTTAAAAAATAATACATGCGTGCAAGAATAACAGTACATATGAACGTACAGCATCATTTGGTTGCTTCGACATTTTTAATTGAACCAATTTCCGTTCAATGCTCGTGACGGGATAAACAACATCCACCGAATTTTTGGAGATAATTCGCTATTCGTAAATTTTAGATGATTTTGTTGGGTACGTGAAAACATTTGTTTTTTTCCCCACACTTTTGCTCCAATGTACAAACATTTTTCAGACTCGCTACGTCCGAAAATTTTGTTAATCTCTGCGACGTATCCATTACGCAAAAGCACAACGTTATCTGGCGCTCTCGTACCAATAAATGTGGAATGATTAAAAACAATTTTTTTTTACAATCACTTCTCCATTTTCGAGATACGTCTGACCAATCTCGCTTGATATGTATCCACTGATCCCTATGAAGCTGATAATTATAGGGCAGTAATAGGATTGCTTCATGGCTTCGAGTGGGTTCTGTTGAGGCAACCAGTCGGGCCCTGATTCATAAGCCTCTTTTGGCCCTCGTCGACAAAGTGTGACCTGCCTCTAAGGGACCTCGTCGGCTGCCACGTTAGGACCCTTGCAGAGTAAGGGAAAAATAATCGGGGCCTAGTCAAAGCCCTGGCTGAATTTTTTCACGGGTGGCAATGAAACGTGTACACTATCAACGATCGTTCGGATAAAACTTGCGCAAAAAAATCAGAGAGATAGAACAAAGAAATAGGGAAAGGTGCGTGACAGATGAAGGGCGCTTGGCGAGTACTCGGCTATGCTCAGTAGTCGAGCAATTGCCTGGTGCAAACAAGCGTGCAGCTTGTCTCTGGATCTCGGGATACCTGTGACTCGCATCACTTGTAGATCCCACCTGCGTTTCCGTACTGCCCTTTGCTTTCATCGCAACGCCTCGAGCTGCGAGCTAGTTTCACTCCGTGCGATTCGACGGATAGGACGAATGCACGAGAGGAAAGGAACGAATGAAACGAGAGGGACGAGCGAAGATGAAGCATGAGGTGGGAAGGGTTTTGAGTAGAAGTTGATCCGTAGGGGGAGAGTCACGCGATTAGATAAGCCGAGTAGATTAACCGTTGAATCCGCTCGAGCCGGAAGGTGAGTCTCGAAAGGATGAAAAGAGCTGGTTCCTGCATAGGGTAAGGAGAAGACGCTCAAGAGAGCCCATAAAGGTATGTGAACAGGTTTGTGGCGTTGAGGCTGAAGATGGCAGGCTGTGCGAAGATCGCGTGGAAAAAGAAAGAAAGAGGGAGAGTAAGGCAGGGTAAGAGAGGCAAGGCACCCAGCACTGGAGAAAAATTACTGACAATGAAAGAGGCGGAGCCCCGTCTTTGCGGGTTGCGAGTAGAAAACACTCACCAGAATTTCCGTACATGAAGACACGCGCACGTCCGTATGAGGGTACAATAGATTGGTGGTAAAATGAGAAATGAGTGAGTAAACGGCAAAAGCACATACAACGAAAGTATGGCTGGATGAGAAATACACGAAAGTGTATTTGTAGTGAGAAAAGAAGGCAAATAGCCTTCTCCTCTGAGAAGAAAAAAAGCCTTCTTTCCTCACTCTCCTCCGAGAGCGAGGAAAGAGGACACATAGCCTCCTTTTCTCACTGACTACAAGCGTAGAGGAGAGGGCTTATCCAAGATGAGGTAAGAAATTGGCCACGGTTGCTGTAGTTAACGCCACAAGAGCCCATCATCAAGAGAGGGAGGCAAACTCCTCTATCCCATGGAAGATACCGTTTTGGGATGCCCCACGTTCCGTCAAACTCTTCAGAAACTTTGAAACGGTAACAATATCCCGCAAAGAGGAGGGAGCAAAAGAGGACAGAGTAGGAAGGGTAGGCGAGGGGGTTGGACGTGCGGCTGCGAATTAGTTATCGTTTATCGAAAAACGTGCGCTCGGTGGACGAGATAAAAAACTGGCGAGGGAGGAAAAAGCAAGGGGAAAGAGGTTGCAGAGGAAAGAGAGAGAGAGAGAGAGAGAGAGAGGGAGAGAGAGAGCGAGAGAGAGAGAGAGAGAGAGAGAGAGAGAGAGAGAGAGAGAGAGAGAGAGAGAGAGAGAGAGTGGGAGAGAGAGGGAGAGAGACAGAGAGAGAGAGAGGAAGAGAAAGCGTGCGAAGGCTTTATGTACGAGAAGTTGGACTAGTGCCTGCGAATTGGGTAAGCCATCTGTTGCCAAACATGATCGATAAAAGTCGGCCAAGTGTTATCAGTGCTAAACTACCATTTCGGCACGGTACGGCCCTTTCGCGAATCCACTATCTCTCACGTCTCGTCTCTCGTTCCCTATTTGGCTCTATCTCTCTTGCTCTCTCGGCTTGCCTATCCCTTACTTTTCCGCGTTTTTGCCCTTCTTTTCCCTCAAACTGCCCAGACCACCGCACTCACCTAGCTTACGACGTAATGCAGCTTTTCCCTCCCCCCGCGAGATTCTCTTTGTTCTCCCTCTCTCCCCCATTCTCTCTCTCTCTCTCTCTCTCTCTCTCTCTCTCTCTCTCTCTCTCTCTCTCTCTCTCTCTCTCTCTGTCTCTCTCTGTCTCTCTCTGTCGATTCCTCTCCCTTTGCAACGGACTTTCACAATTTTTCTCTCCAACGTTGGCTGTTGGGCTTGGACTGGCATCATTGCGCAGGAAAAAGAGCGAGACCAAGAGAGAGAGGAGAGAGAGAGAGAGAGAGAGAGAGAGAGAGAGAGAGAGAGAGAGAGAGCGTGGGAACACGTAGACACAGAGACCCACGCGGGTCGTACTTCGCCCCAATAACGTGCCGATTTTGCGGGGATACAAGATAAATTGGATCCACCAAACACGAGAGGGAGCCAGGAAAACGGGGAGCCCCCGCACGTCAAAGCGAAATTCTTGCCCGGCGCTCGTGCTACTTCGAGCGTGAAAATACTCGTGATTCCTATCCCTCCCGCCCCCGCCCGCACCCTCCCCCACGCCCGCAACTCTCATCCCATATCTGCGCTATCGCGCCACCCAACAGTGGAGGAGTTACGTGGGCAATGGGGTACGCGGCCGACAATGCGCGCTTCCGTCTGATCCATGAGATTTAAAAAATGTGGAATTACGGATATGCAATCCGATACCATCACAAAATACTGTATAACCAGTGGTATTATTGTTTTATTCTTGAAATTAATATGATCTATGGTATAATAGGTATCGTTGGATATTCGGGCGTGGTGATAACGTAAATATCATCGTTAGTGGATCACAATGTTCCCTATTCACGAAGTTGAGGGGTAATATCCAAAAGGGCTCAAAAATATGAGTATCCGATTGGCTGACTATACTTGATTTGGAAAATTGGGTAGTCCATAATTGTCTGATTATCAGTAACTAGTCATACTACCAGTAGTGAAGGCGCAGTCGATGTGAGACCGCAATGACCTTTTATGTCGAGCAACGATGGTCCAGGCTAATATTTAGATGGGTGACCACATGGGCACCGGCTCGCGTGCCAATAACCAATCGCCCGGCTGTCTTACTGTAAAACAACTGACGTGACAATACAGACCACTTTTAGCGGCACAGGTTTCCGCAGTGCACGTTCGTGAAAGATCGATACAGTGATATGTTGAAAGAGAATCGCTATGGACATGACACTGGGTCTGCTAGAATCAGTGATTGGACAACCGGATATGACTAGCGTGAGTTGGGAGTACATGATCTAGGATCGTAAAAGATCGCAAGGGCATACGAAGATTCATTCGAAATAAAGCGAAACAAATCAATACAGTAGTGTATTAGAAAAGAGTCGCTGTGGACCATACTCTGGGTCCCTTACAATCAGCGATTGGACAACAGGAAATTACTAGTGTGAGGAGCGAGTAAAATATCTGGGATCGTAAAAGATGGCTCTACAAAGATTCATTGGAAATAGAGAGGAGTCCCGTTTTGAGCATGAATGCTGTGCAGCTCGTCACCTGCGCATGCTCATGCAGAGCATCTGACGTCTGTAGCTAACCTCCCTTGTAGCTCCCTTGCAAAAAAAACTCTCGAGCATCTGTGTTGCTCAAGGGTTCTCCCGTTGCCCTAGTCATTGTCGTCCCTCTTCTTGGCATAAGGGTTTACAATGAGAATGGAACTTTTATAGCCTTGAGGAAGGTCACCTTCGTAATCTCTCGAACTAGCTTGAAAGTGTCGCCCTTTTCCAACCTCAATCCAAGGTCATCCGCCATTCCTCAGTGCAGGATCATCTTCATATTCCTTGTCGAGCTTTTTTCCCCTAGCCGAACCAGGTCCCTTGAAGCGGAGGGTGAAGGGTCTCGCTTTAAGTTGAAATGTGTGGAAACTTCACGGTTGATTTGAGGCTAAACGTTTGTCTATGCTTTTGTACTTGAAGACATCCAACAACCGGAACACGCGAAGAAAAATGGAGACCCGTACGATTCCGACGAGATGAATGAAGCCCGGGATCATCGGGGTCACAGGCTCAATCATGTTTATCAGGGCTCACTCAGAGAGACAGGCTCCACTCAACAATCACCCTCGGATACGGATGATTCCTCAGCAGCGACTACCAACGCGGAGCGAAACCAGTTTCCGGCACTCGGGATCCTTGTTGTCACCTGTTACACACTTTCTCTCCACCAAACGTAAGCTAATCCAACGATACGTTGTATATTCACACCCGGCAAGACTTCGCTAACGTCGGAACAGACGCTGCTTCCACCCTTGACGTCTGACGTTCCAAATGCCACTACAGCCCGTCTCGTCGATATCGAACTACCATCGATCTTTTGATAAGCGCAAAATGTGTATCTTCCCCTCTTTTCGAAATCTTTTTCGAAATGAGCCTCGCGGCGTGTCCATATAGGACGAGAATCATGTGACGATGGGAAGACGAAAGACACGACTGTGGGTATTCCGTTTTCTTATTACGTAAGGTAAACTAACAGAGAAAGTTTGTTTTTATGGACATCGGATATGTAACTTTAAGAATGTTTTTGCAGCGGTGTGATTTAGGCCCCTTAAAGATAAATGAATGAAGGAAAATATTGTCTACCTCTAAATAAGATTCCCCATACAGAATTGTTTGATGCCTCGGGGCAAGCTTGTCTTTAAATCCAGCAGTTCAAAGAGGATGCAATCAACATTTGTGTTACGTGTCAGCAGACTGAGTCATCTCGAATCTATGGGTAAAACAACTTCATCGACAAAAAACACTGTGACTAATCTCTCCATTCGTTAAATCGTGTTATCTCGAGCGCAAGCAAGTACCAGCAAGCCACTTTGATCATTTCTTGAGACGACGTGACACATGATTATATCGGGAAAGTCATTCGCAAAACGTTTTCGGAACTTTAGTCAAAAACGACTGTATCGAATGACTTAAATTTATTACAGGCAAGATCTGATTACTGAAGGACGGAAATTCCATAATATTCTTGTTTGTGGAAGGAAAGTTACAGGTTACATTACGCTTTAGAGGATGGCGCGCCACCATGATAGGAAACAACATTTGACGCTCAAACAATTGCATTGAGGGAAGAAATAATTGAGGAAAGTTCGAAAATTTCTCGTGTACCTAATGTTTGATAATTGTGACAGAATGCGTGTGTTTTCTCACTTGCACAGAGTATTGTTGGATTATGTCGGTAGAAATTGACGTTTTTACTACATCAAAGACATCTGACGCGACAAATTTTCACCGTGTCATTTCGTCTCAAGTCGGTCTGACAGTCAATCGTAAATTTTTGGCCAAATCATTTATTTTCCTTGATGGTCAACATCCGAATGAAAGCTGTACTTGGGTTGGTTTCTCAGTTCATTCTGCAGAGCTTAACGACCTTTACTTTTATCCTGTGAATCCTCAATAAAGCGCCTTGCGAGGTTATTCGTCCTGCAGCATGTGCTATCCCTCGTACCCGTTTTTTATGGATTTAAAAACTTTCTTTGATTCCAAAATAATGATTAAAATAAGTCAATGGAATCAACGATCAGGTGGCTCAATAAGCTTAGTCGAAACAACTGTAATTTCACAATGGACGAGATTTAATTCGAACGTAATTCGACATTAAAGTTTGCAATCTCAACAAAAATTTCAAGGCATCGTTGTCTTTAGTTCGGCGCTGATGTTACTGGCATGATAAATTCCCCATCTTGGTCAACTGCGGGGCTTTCAATTCCACACCGTTAGCTGATTGGAAGTTTTTAAATGAAATTTAATTCATGAACCGCAAAACCTTAAATTCGAAGTAGCAAAGGAACAAGAAAGATCGAGGAGGAGAGAGCAAGCAACGCTATACGAAATGACAAGTGACCAAAAAGAATATGCTTCACATAACTAAACGGACACTGACATATGACTGGAACGGAAAATACACTTTTGTGACCGCTAGATCGAGAAAAGTAATCGAACACTCTAAATCGCCGCATTTTTGTAATATCATTGCAACTTACTCGCTGCTTTCGTCCAATATACGAAACGGAATATCGATTTTCGCGATTTAACGATTATGCAGAAGATGGTTCGGATATGATATTAAAATTTTTATAAAAACGCACCTCGAAGGTGAATTGTCAACTTTCATGTATCCATTACACATTGAAAATGACATGGCAATCTCAGAGCATCAATGATACCATAGGCCATTCGAGATTTCAATCACGCCTGTACATAAAAACCATCTCCAACGAGAATCTTCATACTTTTCGTAAAACATTATACATTGAGAGACATCGTGATGATTGCTTTTGTCGTTTTTTTCCACTCTTTTTTTCTGAGGTCACGGTATTCTTCCATATATCTTTGCGCAGAGCATTTTTATGTGTGTAAAACTGACAGGGCAACGATACTTTTGAACAAAAACAAAGCGTATCCACGCGTGCGACATTTTCGGCAAAATAATGCGCCCTCTTTACGAATGCCTCATCACGATTGAATGCTCAATCGGGAAATATACATTTATTCTATTCACATAGATTTTATTTTATAACAAAAAAAAACTTATATAAATTGAATAAAATTTAGGGAAAGATAGAAAATGATTTTCCACGATTGGCGTGGTTGAGTGGATTTTTGCGAGTATGTGATGACCTTGGCAATGGATGGTTTCAGATTTTTTGTTGGTTGTTAATGATATATATGTATATATACATACATACATACATATACATACATACACACGCATGCATACGTATACATACATATATATATATATATATATATATATGTGTTGACGCGTTCAACCTCTCGATGAGTTCCAAATAATTTTTAAAAAAGGGTGCAACATTTTAGCCCTCTATTGCAATTACATACCGTGCCTGTAAGCATGAACTTTTTAACATTGAAAGCCCATTTAAATTTTCGACATTTCCGATTTTCTTTTGTTTCAATTTTCCCAATGGCTCGAAAAATATGAACTCTGCGCGAATCCATTGATCGCGCGAACCCGATAACAAAATCTCTCGGATTTTAGGCCGGAATTCCACCCTATGATTACGAAATTCGTACTATATGGAAGCTCAATTTCCTGATTTTTTAAAATTTTATCATTATCTCGTGAATAACTCATGTTACGGTGAAGTTTTATGGAATATTTTTTGTAGGAAATTATCTCAGCTACAAATACCATCGAATAAAGTTATAATTCATCCATTTTATTTTTATTTTTTCATAAACAAATGCATAGATCAATTTTTACTTTTTTTTACAAAAAATCTCGCATGGCAGTCTTTTTTTTGGCATCGGGAAATTGCTTTCGGTGTTACCGAATGCAATTGCGAGATTTGTGTATGCGAGATTTTTTGTACGAAAAATAAAAATTGATCTATGCATTTGTTTATGAAAAAATAAAAATAAAATGGGTGAGGTATAAGTTTATTTGGCATCGGGAAATTGCTTTCGGTGTTCAGGCACCGAAAGCAATTTCCCGATGCCAAAAAAAAGACTGAGATCCGAGATTTTTTGTAAAAAAAATAAAAATTGTTCTATGCATTTGTTTATGAAAAAATAAAAATAAAATGGATGAATTATAACTTTATTCGATTGTATTTGTAGCTGAGAAAATTTTGTACAAAAAATATTCGATATAACTTCACCGTAAAATGAGTTATTCACCAGATAATCGTAAAATTTTAAAAAATCAGTAAATTGGGCTTCCCTATAGTATGAATTTCGTAATCCTAGGGTGCAATTTATGCCTAAAATCCGAGAGATTTTGTTGTCGGGTTGATACTTAATGGATTCACGCAGAGTTCATATTTTTGGAGCCATTGAGAAAATTGAAACAAAAGAAAATCGGATATGTCGAAAATTTATAGGGACTTTCAATGTTAAAAAGTTCATGCTTACAGGAACGGTATGTGATTGAAATAGAGGGCTGAAATTTTGCACACTTTTTTTAGAATTATTTGGAACTCATCGAGAGGTTGAACGCGTCAAAATTCGTTTGACGCCGTGCTCAGGCCACCCTTATATATATATGTGTGTGTGTGTGTGTGTGTATATATATATATATAGTTACTACATGTATACTTTCTCTCCATTCGAGAGTATCCATGCCGCTTGTAATATCGTGTGAAATGGTCCGGAACCTTTTTGCATAATCAGTGTAATATGTAAATAATAATAAATTGTTCCGAGTGAGAGAGTGACCGATAGTTACAGAACCGAAAAATATTTTTTAACGCTTTGAGATATTTATCACTGACTTTCCTTCGTGTTCTCTTATTTTCTCCAGTGTACTTATTTATCAAATTCATGTATGTAATTAGCAAATCAAATTGAAAGAAAAAACTGAATACTTGTAAAAATTCGTTCGCCATATAAATTCCTGACGGTTACGAAAGCCCAAAAGACTAATGTATAAGCGTTTGGTATAAAAATTGCGCCTTGGTTTACGTAGACAAAAAAAAACATTTTTGGAAATAAATGAATATGTTGCGTTTTTCAAGTTCTCCAAATGATATTTTATAAAACACAAGAGTGCAATGGTGTGTAACGAAGAAAAGAACGATTGTGGAATTATCCACGAGCATACGTAAACCTTGAGCTCATACATATCCCTCATAACCAATATTGAACCTGTAGATAAAACCATTCCTGATCAAAGGAACCAAGCCCACGATGACGTATTTAATATTTTCATGAAACGAAATATGAGTCCGGCGAAGATTGTTGTGAGACGTGTATCAATAAAACATTATAATATAAACAATGTTCCCATCCCTCGCAAAGACGAATTTCGCGCGTGAAGGTGATTTACGGTAATCTAATTGGTTCGCTACACGAATGACCGTAAAAATAAGATGTTGCTGTGACACAAATCAGGAACGAGCTATACGTACGAGCACAATACGGACTTGATTGATTATTCTCATTATTGAACTCACTCAGTTAAGCCGAATGCATTTTTTTAAATATATATTCAAACAATCAAAAATAATATCGCACTACAATAGATTTTGTGTTTGCCTATTATCATTCTGTGATAATCATACGGTATTAATTCGGAAAAAAGTATCGAGAATCATTATTTGAAACGTTGCTCATTCTTGATCGAAATAATGTTCGAACGTAAAAGTTACTGTATTTTCTTAAATATCTGCGAAACGAGTAACGAGCGATCGTTTCCACTGTAAAAAAAAGAGAACCGTTTGTATGATATTTCTTTTTAAGCCGCGTACTCGATGATTAAGACAATGTATGCATAAATATAATCCAAAGAAGCAACGTTAACACAGCGATAGTCATACCGAAGGGAAAAAAAAACATTGACCCATTCATAAAAAAGGAACAATGAAAAATTGGCTCTTCTCACTGAAAATACGGATCGTGCCAAATATATCTGAAAATCGGCGATAATAAAAAAAGCTTACGCTCGATTTATCGTTCATGTACGTAAGAAACAAAAAAATAAATTACGACGAGCCCGACGTGAGACTTTTATAATAAAAGAGACGGATGAAATTGAATGAAAAAAATAATGCGTAATCGTGACGACGAAGCGACATTTTATGTCTTCTTCGCTGCTGAGAGCGCTGAAAACGAGGGAATGGGAAGAAAAACACAAAAAAAACGTTTGCTTTCGATGGATCGAGTCAGATGACTGTTATGTACTTGGTTGTTAAAAACAAAGTTGTAATAAAGTTGTGTCCGAAGTTCAAAACTGCCTTTATTTATTGTCCACCGTTACGAACATGCACGTGCGATATATTTTCTTTTGCAACTCTAGCTTCTTTTGCCATCTGACACGAAAAGGTTGCGAGTTCGATCTCTCCGATTTCGGTGAAATTTGGCATGCTTATAAAATTGGTAAAAATGGGCGACACGTGTTTTTTTTATATCTGCGGAGCCCGATTTTTAAGGTTTTAAACGCACCCTTGGAAATTGGGGTGTTTTTCGTTTTTCGTCGATGACGTTTTAACGGTACGAGATATGAAAAAAATTCAATTTGCAACAATCTTTATTTTTTTCGTGTACTACACGAAATTGTGAATATTGGAGGTGAGAACGATAACGTTATCGACTAAATACGAAAAACACCCCTATTCTAGAGGGTGCGTTTCACCCCTTACAAATCGGGTTTCGGAGGTAGAAAAAAATACGTGACACCTCTTTTTACCCATTCTACAAGCATGCTAAATTTCATCGAAATCGGAGAGATCGACCTCGCAACCTTTCCTTGTGAGTCAACCTCTGGATCGTCTGTTTCACCACTGCAACCAGTGCCTGCGAAATCTCCCTGGGATGATGGTTCATGCATAATCGCATCAATTTGCTAAAGTGCCTACAAGCAATCGTAAAGCGAATATTTTGATGATATTTATTGTCTATTTTATTAAAGGGGCGAAATTTGGTGATTAAAAAAAAATATTGATTCATTCACAATTGAGATCGTCGTAATGCATGAAACGTATTTTCCTCAAAATTACCTTTTCAAAATCGGTGACCACGATATCTCAAATATTACAGCACCGACTAACTTCAAATTTTACAAATTTCTTTTACATATCAAAAAGCAGAGCTGAAAGGAAGGAATTTTTTTCAGATGCATAGTTTTTTCATCAACAAAAATATAACGATTCTCTCACCGAAAATCGATACTTTCACTTTGGATTGCGGCCATTTTTGCAAAAATCTATATTTCATTAAATCCTTCGTCCAAACACTAGATAATTACATTCAAAAACTAAACCGCGAAATACCGTCATACAGCGGTCTGCACAAACCATTGTATCTGCCACATTTATAAATATGTTTCAATACAAAAATTGTAACAGGGACTTAAAATCATACTCGTTAATCTAAAAAAATAATAATTTTAAAACCGGCACACGATTAAAAAAAAAAATCCCGAAAATACCTCTTTTTCCGACCACGATCTAGGTAACCCGTTGGCTGACCATTGAGCTCATAATGATCATCGAAACGGTTTTTAAAATTGTAACAATCATTTTCAGAACGTAATTAATGTCTTAAACTACGTAGTTTGATTTTTCAGTGGTTGATATGGAATTGCGAAAAAGCGAATTTATACTCACCTACCTTTAAACTATACAGGGCATCCCTTGGCCTTGACATCGCAGTAAGTTGTTCATAGGACGGTCTGTTAAAAAAAGTGTCAAATAGAAGTTGGAAGGTTTTAATCGGGTCATAAAATTAGTCACCTAAATTTCAAGTCCCAAAGCCTACGTTAGATTGTCGATTCTGAAAAGACCATCCACCCAGGCTTCTACTTCCGAGCTGCCTTCTCTATGCAAAAGTATAAAAGTTCCGATGTGGTCATTATTCACTAAACGCCCTCTACCAGGTTTGAGACGTCTTCCAACCCTTCGTTGACACACTTGTATTTGATCACAATTTGGCACACTGGGTCAATTTGACCCGGACGATACTTCATCCACGTGCCATTAACAACCCTTTGGTCGGTTTTCATTGAAAAAAATCAAGAATACACTTTAAATATTTCTCAATACGTCTGCATGATTAAAATTCGGAAAACATAAAACTGAATTGTTAAAAAAAATTATGTATATTTTTCCGGTTTGGAAATGTCAGCATTTTACTGTAAATTCATCCGGGTCAAAATGACCCAGTGTGTCAACGAATGGTTAAGTCTTTGATCTTCAGAAACATTCCAGAATGCCAATAGAGCCCCACGAATGGCATAATGGCTAAAGTTAATAAACTACCGTGGCCCCCTTTCCGCCCTTCGGAACGTGAAATTCAAGCCACAATGGAACTTCGCTATCCAAATGCTTCACGGCGTATCGAGATGTGGGCTGAACTGTCGCTTACCTCGACGCAGAAACGTGTGAGAGTACACAGCGTTCGTTCCGATGTTTCGCTCGAACGAATTATAAGTATATCATTTATTTATTATTATTAATTACATTATATATACATTAATGTAATGATATATTTTACATTATATATATATATATATTAATTACCGGATATATTGAAAAATATAAATGCACAGCTTCCTGGCCATCTATTGGATGCATTTACCTTCCTGCCAGTGGAAAATATTTAAATAAAAGACTTGGCTTACTTAAAAGCCCTTAACATCTAATGGCTCGTTGCCACTAGATGTTAAGGGCACGAGAAATGCGCCATGCAATAATCAATGTTGATAGAAAATCCAAAACGCGCTTGATAAATACAGCTAAATCATTTTTATGTATCTTCGCTCCATTTGATTCCGTCGAACCATAAATCAGTACGGTGAACGAAGCATTGGCGCAGCCAGCATTTTTTCTTGAGGAGGGGGGCGGCTAGAGGGAGACTGACAAAAAAATGGTTTTGTTAACAGGAATCTTTTTTTGAAATAAAATATATATAATCGTCGATAACCGGGTGACACAGCAAATATGAAACTGTGATCAGTGATTCATGTTAATGTTAAATTCAAACTCTTGCATTACTTCCAAAAATAATCAACTAATTCTTCAGTATTCTTTAATCCAGTAACTATTCTTTAAACTTCACTTTCAGTAGGTACTCGATTCTATACGTTTTAGTTTTCTACCTTTTTCTGCAAATCGTCACAACACTTTTAAAAAATTCTTTTTTGACAATGTCATTCTCCATGTTCAGCAGTTACATAACTATGAGAAAATCCTTCCTGAAACATCCTGCTTCTGAGCCACGTTCTTATCTGCCTCACGACAGAAAAACTTTTGCTATTGCTGCTTGGAAACGTTTATATAAATTAGTGCAGTATTCCTTTTTAATATGCTTTCTTAAATTTCCAGCATTTATTTTATCATTATTAAATGAAAGTAGATTTTTTATGACCATCGCTTCAGGCTTCTAAGGCTGACGTATCAATTATTAAGATTTTTAAATAACTTTAGATGAAATCCTCTCCGTCCTTGATATTCAATTTAAAAAATGCGTCATCTGCATAAGGTAACGGTAGATTGTCAAATCGGCGTTTTCGACTTACAATGATGTTATCTATTACTTCGTTTCTTTATGTTAATATTAATTAATATTAATGAATATTTATTAAAAAAAATAATATTTATATTAATTTATTCCTTCATGCTTGCTTGGGTGAAACAAGTAAAGTGAATCTGTTATTTGGATTCAATTTTTATGGATCGCTTCTTTTCTGGGTGGGGGCAACCGCCGCCCCCCGTCGCCATCGACTAGAAGATCCCCGACATCGCTGATTTTCTTCGCAATTCGAAATTTTAAAAATACAATACGAACCTTTCCCGCCGTCGCAATGAAGAAAGAAGTATTTCGAGAAGGTTACGAATCCAACCTACGAAACGAGAAATGATAAATGAAAGCAATTCGTTATCACCGACACGAATAACGTAGTCATTAACGTCTTGAAAACTATGCACGAGTGATTACGTAATTTGTCTCCCGCAACCATTAACTTTAAAAGTCAAAGTCCAAGAGGGAGAGAAAGAACGATTTCTCTGTGGAATCTAAGGAGGAATGACCCATGCAAAGAGAAACAGGAAGGGCAGCTAAGGGTATATACATATATCACGTGCAGGAGATGCTTTTCTGATGCCCTCGAAGATCGAATATACGTCGAGATCTAACGGATATGCGCTACGGGATACTGTCTCGGACGCGTTGTTCAAGGGAGGGAGAAGCTTCTCGTTGATATTGCAAGTCGCTGCGAATCCTTTATAGCCGGTGAAAACGAGTGTGAGGAACCGGAAGAGGGGCTCCGATGGAAAGTGGATACATATAGAGAGAAATAGAGAACGAGAGAGAGAGAGCGAGAGAGCGAGAGAGCGAGAGAGAGGGAGAGAGGGAGAGAGGGTGAGAGGGCGAGAGGGAAAGAGTTATACATAGTGTTACATATTTCATTAAATCTATTTCCTTAAATCTAAATACATATTTCCTCAAACCTATTTTCCTTAAATCTAAATAGATATTTCCTTAAGTCTAAGTACATCTCACTTTACTGTCGACACAACGTATTCTTTTAACATTCGTTTGAACTGCTCAACTTTCTCACATCCTTTTAGATCAGCTGGTAATGCATTATACATTTTTACTCCGTCGTAGTACATGCTCTTTTGTGCGCTTCGCGTTTTTCGAAATTGTATGACTATATTTCCCGCTTGTGCGAGAGAGAGAGAGAGGGAGAGAGGGAGAGAAGGAGAGAAGGAGAGAGGGGGAGAGAGAGAGAGAGAGAGAGAGAGAGAGAGAGAGAGAGAGAGAGAGAGAGAGAGAGAGAGAGAGAGAACGTACGTAGTATGAAAAGGTAGTAGGGGTAGTCACGATGATGGTGGAAGGAAGATAGGAATTTTTGATGTACTGGCCCGCAGATATGAATATCGGAAAGTTCGCAAAGGAATTCCAGCGGATCAGAGAGAAGGTAGAAGAGTGGATATAGAGAGCCGAGGAAGGCTCAGTCGGACAACGAAAAGAGCGGATTGAGCGCTATACACGAGTTCAAGGGTAGGAGTACAGTTCAAGGCACCCCAGACGAGAAAGCACCCTGAACGCGCTGAAAAAGGGATGCGAGACCAAGCGAGGCAGCGTACGAGGTGGGATGAAGCCGAGAGATCGGCTATAAGAAGCTTGAAGAAAAGGAGTTACCGCTATTGGGGAGGGAGCAAAAGGATGCTGAGCTGAGACGTAAAAGGTTGAGAGAGCCTCCCTGGGGTGAATGTCAGCCTCGAGGGCGCACGTCCGCAGTTGCAACTTTAAGAAATCGCTGAAGAGATAAACTCGTGTGTCAGAAACGACGTGAAGCAAACATTGTGTCATTGCGAGCAATCCTAGATATACATTGCCGAGAGGTGTGAAATTCAACCGATGGGAAACAGAAAACGCTACATCCCTGTCCCAATTCGTGCATGTGCACCCCCTAGACAGCCTGAAGACGGTGGAAAAAGTTGATACTAGTACATTTTTGTGGATCGTGGCACTCATCCCGGCAAAAAGTAATGGAATAAATTATAAGCATCCAAAGCATTTCTCAGTGCATGTAGATAACTTCATTCTGCGTGGTGAGATTTGACAAAAAAATCATATGTATAAAGAATATTTTTAAAAGACAAGCTCTCATTTAATGTACTGAAAAATAGAAAATATTATTTTATACCAAGTTACCTATATATGTGACTATAAATAAAAGCTCGGGGCACTCAACTTTTTAAATGTTTAATACATTTGATCAATTCAATTCCATCAACCGTATTTAATTTGGCACAATAGTAATTAGAGAAATTATCATCACACGTTTATACTCAGCTTCAGGGTTGTTATTATAACATTTTTTTGGACACCGTTTTTGGACATATGTCAGCTTCCAGTGGTCTGAAAAAAAAAATTGGACTGAAAATTGGAATTTCATAGTATGTAAGCATGTCGCTAATACGCTTACTAGAATTAAAGAGAAAACAAATCAAATAAATGGCGACGGTGTGAGCGGGCACAACGATTTTTCATGCAATAATTATGAATTACGATGCATGATAAAAACAGTTACCATATTTTTGGCAAGTTGATTCGAGTATACTTAATAGACACCTTAATATACACTACATGTGGTTTAAATTTTATGTAAATCAGTCGATTAGTTTTCGAAATATCTTGCCCAAAAAATTGAAAAATATATTTTTCAGAAAAACGCATTTAAGTTTGAAGAAGTGTACGTGAAGAAATATGATGAAAGCTTCAAACTTAGACGTAGTTAGTCTGCGATTCCAGGGCTGCGATTCCATCACACCTTCTTTTTTCTCCAAGAGCTCATTAATATTTGAGGATTGCGATTTTCGAGCACTCATTCGGGGTGTTCCAGGTACCCCGAATAATACTATATCTCAGTAGACAACAGACGGGACCTCTATGAAATAACTCGAGTAATTTTTTAAATGTTTTAATGGCTCACAAACGAAAATATTCGGACGAAATTAAACTTCCAGAAAATGTCATTAAAAAAATTGTTTTTTTTCGATCCATCCCACTAGAAGGCGGCCTTTAGGGGGCGATTTGGCGCGATTTCCAAAATGCTTTTTTCATAGAAGGACCTGGCATATCGGGAAAAGCCAAAGCCCTTTCTGCAATTGTAAGTCTACGAAAACCCGGTTGGGAGACATATCTAATTTCCTAAATCCGCCAATTAGGAGCTGAGATGTAGCCGATCAAATATCGTGAACCTACTCCATAGGGTAATGATTTTCGGTATTTTTGAGTAGGTCTTGGTCTCACTGCCTTCTCCATAGAAGAGATTGCGTCTACCAAACTCTATCTCGCTATGATACCTCATTTCTCGTAGCTGTGAACCAGTAGGTGAAATATCCTCGATTCAAAAGCGGCTCCAGTCTGTCGGTTTTTTTATTTCTCGACTATATATTTTCCATAAAAGGAATCGAGACATCGGAACAGCCAACTAAAATTCTTCAAGTCCACCCAAATTCGTCTAAAAATAATCCATGAATCCCTCAGCTATAATGAAGAGGTTGAGATATGATCGATCGAAAATCGGCCTTAGGGTATCGATCTTCAAATAGGTCGTTTCCATAGTAGACATTGAGATGTCGGGATTAGTGCTACGCCATTCTCTCAGTCTACCAAAATCCTTTTGGGGATGATACTTAAATCCTCTTATCTATTAATTAGGAATTCAGTGTCGACTGTCAGGTGGGTATTTCCCATACCGGGAATTGGCATATCGGGCTCAGCCCAACGGTCTATTCTCTAAGTCTACCAAAATCCTCCGGGCCATGATACTTAAAGCCCTTTAACTATTGACTAGCAGCTGAGGTATTGTCGGTCGAGAATCGGCAGTTTTGGCAAAACGGCGAAACGTCCGACAGATAGAAACATTTTACATTATCAATAATTTTACTACCAAAGTTGCCTCCCAATGCGAGATCTACTGCTAAATTCAGAATCGCTGACCTCGCCAGCTGATATTGCCAAATATACGGGTGCCAAACTCCATTTTCGTTGTACGGGTTTTTTTTAAGGATAACGTTCTTTAAAGATTCAAATTCGGGCATGAGTATGGCGAATGCAGATGCTTTAGTGAGTGGTAAAAAGCCAAAAAATGAGTGACAATAGTATAAGAAAAAGCGGCTCAAAAAAGGCTATATCATACCACTTAAGGATGTTGAGTCCCTATGAAACATGTTAATGTTAATTGTTCAATAAATAGCTTCTTAATCGTCATGACATTTTTACACGACCTCCTGAATACTTCATGTAAAAACATACCAAATTTTCAGAATTCTATCATCATTACTTCAACCTCCTTAAGGGTTGAAATAAAAAATGATAAGAAAATTCTGAAAATTTGATATGTTTTTGTATGAAGTATTTAAGAGGTCGTGTTAAAATTTCACGACGATTAGGAAGCTCGTTATTAAAAAATTAACATTTTGTTAAGAACAATTTTTAAAAGTAATAAAAAAAGATTATCAATAAACTTCGTTTTGTTTCCGTTGCTTTCAGTATATTGTAGATATTATAAAATTGAGAGGTCAAAAAAAAACTTATTGCAAAGTTACATCAATTTCCATAAAACAACATTTAATTTGTGAATGTTAATTGTTCAATAACGAGCTTCCTAATTGTCGTGAAATTTTTACACGACCTCTGAAATACTTCATACAAAAACATACCAAATTTTCAGAATTTTATCATCATTTGCGATTTGGGACTCAACATCCTTAACGAAAAGGAGCCACCACTGCATCGCCTACACGTTAAAGTCAACAGTATCAGATATCAAAAAAGACAATCAAGAATTTGTAGTTTTGTGGGTTAAAGCCACTCACTCGTCACTTTTACTAAAAATAATAATGCAGTGAGGGACATACATAGAGGAAACGAATAACTATGAAAATGGATCGGCCCAAATTGGAATAAGATGTTCCTACGCTTTGGAATTCAACGCTAATGATGCTACGGGGATCGAATAAAACTGAAACCATCGCTGCCTTTTTCAACTCCGCTTACGGCCCCTGGGAACGTAATCTCTACCGGATGAGATGAATTACCAGACTGCATATCCATTTCACACGCAAGCAAAAATCCATTACTTCAGCCATTTTCACATCAACCGTGCTGTAACTTGAACGCTCAATGAGCGTTTTTTGAACCATTGGAGAATTTACTTCCTCGGGAAAATTTCAGCTAACAAGGACACACTACGATCTGCGAATTTTTTCATTTAGTGATAAAATATTATTAAATGCTGTTTAAATTATATCGTTCTTTCGACTTACTTAAAGAAGTACACGTTATACACCTTCTCTGGGCCTTCAGTGCATTTTGTACATTTAATAGAAATCATGAAAAGTGCGGGTTGACGTTCATAAAAGCGGAACAACAAAAAAAACACTATTTGAGTACAAAATTACGTATGACCTTCTCATAGTAACATCAAAGTACAAATAAACTTTTTACATATAAATTTTCAATTGAACAGTGGCACGTTTTTTTATTTTCGAGCGGGTAATAATCTAAGCGTGCACAGTAATATATGTGTACACACATTCACTAGGTAATGAAAAACCTTACTCAAAAATTAATTAAGATGCTTAAGACGAATCGGTCCACCAGCGAATCGACAATTAAAGAATATTGCGAACAACCTAACTCCAAGTAAGAATTGGACAGAATTCCTACTGGCAACATCTTCTGCGCATGGACGAAAAGTTACTTGAACAAAAATTAAACTAATTCATTGAATATGATATGTTCATGGCTTATTTTCGTTACGCTACTATTTATTCAAATGTCAAATCATGATTTTTTTTCCCTCATTTTTTAATGCTGTTCATACGCATATCAAAGAGCACATTTTTTGTCCCGTCTGCGACACATCTGTAGGTTATTTATTTTTACAATTTTAAATTTATTTGTGAAATTAAAAATTTAGTTTTTGGCTCGTCTGCAACATATCCGTAAGTTATATATTTTCACAATTTAAGATTTTTCTTCTACAATTTAACATTTATCTTTATAATATAACATTTATGTTTATAATATAAAATTTATTTTTACGATTAGTAATTTATTTGTTTAAATCGAATGTATTTTTACAATTCAAAATTTATTGCTACAACTTATAGTGCTCGGCGATGGTAGTTAGAGGCATGTGTATCCCCGGCGGGCGAGTGCGGGCCGAAGAGAGCCTTGAGCTATGTCAGGGGAAATTCGATCGGAGCGCTTTTGTGAAACACACATTAGAAATTTACCGCAATACCTTTAGCTGTGCGTGTTCTCAATTTAAACTAAGTTTAAGGATCCATGGGCA
The DNA here is from genome assembly GCA_951751655.1 of Ophion costatus. Lineage (NCBI taxonomy): Eukaryota > Metazoa > Arthropoda > Insecta > Hymenoptera > Ichneumonidae > Ophion > Ophion costatus. Next base: position 31,556,858 of record OX632358.1, read on the forward strand.
TCCGGATGTGGTTGCCCACGGTCAGTGTGAGCGTGGTGATGTATACTATTTAGAGAGGGACGCAACTCTAATGGGAAACCAGAGAGGAATGTTCGTGGACCGCGGAAATATACACCGGACATGCAAATATACACATGTATACACGTATATATTAGGCAACGACGTTATTGTATTATTGGGCTAATGTCATTTAGTTCCAGCACTATGCTCGTCGGCATGGGACACACGACAAAGTGACCTGCTCGTATCGGAATTGAAATATATATTGATCGTGTATACCAAACTACAAATAGCCCAAACGTTTGACTCTATCGAAATTGCCCCATCTCTATACAGATATAACGTTCATTTTTCTTTATTTTAAATAAATAGGTATCGATATAACTGCACGCGTATATCAAACTACAAATATCCCAAATATTAAATTTCATCAAAATTATTTTTTTCTCACCATTCACCTTCATCGTTTGTTATTTTCTTGTTTTATGGTAACATGTTCAGGTCAGGCTGAGGAAAAGCGACTTTATGGCAGTTTTGTTGTCTGCAGCGCTGCTTTGGAGACGATTTTTAGGATGGAATAACTAGAAAATAACTAAAAAAATAAACATTTGTATTGATCCTCCAGGAACATGAGCAAATTGAAAAAAAAAACATTATCGTATACCTTTGGACGTTTCCTTACAACGTTGCATGGAAAACACTCCCAATTGGCAGCCAGTGTTTCGGACGTTGCATGAATCGGAAAAAAAATCAAATATTTTCGTAATCTGTATGAGTGTTGTGATTGATTATTAATTTTTCCTATTTTATGGACCGTTCTATAAGTTATAATAAAAAAAATAATTTCGACTCAATTCTGCTACCAGCGTTGAAAAATGGTCTACTGAAAGTGTATGTCAAATCGGCACAATCGGCTAATTGGTTATCGAGATACCGTGGTTGCCGATTTGAGAAGCATAGTTTCGAGAAAAATGCGTTTAGAGTTGCTGCGTCTCGACCGCGTTCTATATTTTATGAGAATCATTGATCGGTTTTCGCGGACATATTCCGGAAGGTCTGTAGCATAGTAAAATTTGCTTTAAAAAAAAGGTTTAAAAATTTCCAGACAATACTGACTTGACGAAAAAGTATAAAGGTATCGTCTAGAATGTATAATTTATTTAATTATAAAACATTGGTCTTAAATTATTATTTCGAATTAAATGGCTTCCGAAAAATGTAGTCATTTTCTGTCCATCATACGGGCCTTCTTATATCTATAAATATAATTTAACTAACGATTTATCATTCAAAGGAATTGTGTATTCTACAGTACAAAATACGGAAATTCCGTGACAATATTTATTGTCTGCTTGTTTCCCAGCTCACAATGATGCTCAGTATGTATATTTATGTTCCCTCACCGCAGTAAATAGAATACTTTTTTGTTAAATTGTTTGCTGTTGAACAAACTAGTATTTAACGTTCCCAAAACACACATAGCAGTACGTATGCGAAAAAACGTATGCGATACTAGTAATCTTTTTAGTACTAGTAGTGGAATTCGATATTTTACGATCCAATGCAATTTTGTTCATTAAATTTGTCATCTCAAATGGGGCTTTGACGTTCGGAGAATTATGATCTATCCCTCTCTCCGCAGATTATTTAGCGCGTAATGTTGGTTGGCTTAACCTTATCAATTTAATCCACCATCAGAAACGCACTACCACAGGGTAATCTTGTGAGACCTGCACTAACACAGATAATGAAATTATCCCTGTACATTTATTAATCGAATTTCAGCTGCAGGCAACTTAATTGAACCCAGGCTGTAAATAGATTCTACTCATATTAGCTCTCAACCGGACCGGGCACGCGTTTCATTTGATTTTAATTAAAAGAATCTGAAAATGGCACGCCCTACGTTTTTCTAAAATTGCCATGCTACGAAAAATCGGATTTCGCGAATCAAATCAGGACTTTCACCTTTACCGAGTTACGCGGATGGTTGACACCAGCTGCCACTTCAGAAATTCAACTCCGCGGTATCGGAGACTCAAATTGCGTTTGAAGAAATTTCGTTCGACTCGTGTCAATAACGAAATGCGAGGTAGTCATACGGATCGAGAGTCTTTAACGTTAACATGCAGCCGGGATAATCCGTATTAAGGGGTAAGATACCTTTGGGCGAGGGAAAAATTTGCTTATTTTCATGTTTTTTTTTAAGAAAAGATTTCTTCGCCATTTTTTAGTCTTCGGGTATATTTTATTACTACTTTTGCCTATTACATGTTATTTTTTTAAATGAATCTCTAAAATTAACGGAGGTATGGCGCGGTCTTTTAAACTGCACTTTCAAAACTGGCGTGATATGTGGCTAAAAAACTGATCGACCGATTCTGGTGAAATTGGGTACAAATCTTTCTAACCTTAGTGTCCAAAGCATGAACTTAATTTTTTTGAAAATGCCAAAGCAAGTATTTTACAAGTACAAAAGCAAAATTCAATCGTTTTGTTTCAGGGCGTACCTCTTCATCGATTTTCAACATTTCTTACTTTTTCTTGGTTCACATTCTGCAAATAAGTGTTAATGACAGAAAAATACTCGTTCGGTTTTTTTCACACTAATTTTGACGACGCTATGTGTCACGCCGTCTGTCACCGTGCCATACATCCGCCATTTTTAAAGATTAATAAAAAAGATGCCATGTAATAGGCAAAAGTACTAATAAAACATACCCGTAGTCTCGAAAATGGTGAAAAACTCTTTTCGTAAAAAAAATCATGAAAATCAGCAGTTTTTCCCTCCCCTTAAGGCATCTCCCCCTTAAAAGAAAAGCGAAAAAATCCTTTATCCTTTTTTTTAGGATTTTATAAAAAAATTTAGGGTTTCATAAAAAAGTTTAGGATTTTATAAAAATTATGCTTACCAAAAATGTAAATAGATCAAATAGGAAACCTACCTATTAACATTACCGCGGTGCACAATTCCGCAAATGACAAAAGAATCGAAAATCATAATTGTTCTAAGGCTCATTGGATCTTCCATTGAATATCCAGTCTACCGCATAATTTCGTTCCAGTATAATCAGCGCGCAGTTCCTTAATCCGCATCGTGATGCCGGGAATAGAATGGGCGATTGGATACCGTGTGTGCAAGCGTGGAAAGTTAATTAGCAGGCTTCTGTCTCGATGTTCATGTTCCGTGAATTCGTAACCCACCCGTGGTAATGAAAGAGGGAAAGGGAGAATCGGTAGTCGGAAAACCCGACACGGTAAAGGGATACGTATATGGGGCGGTGAACGAAGCAAGCAAGAACTGTCGATTCGTCGCCGGGTCTCTTTTCGTCGTGATTTCAAGGGTTTATCTGAAAACTCGATCCTGAAAGTTCTATAACGTCTGCTTTATAATATATATATATATATATATATATATATATATATATATATACCGTACATGGAGTTGTAAGTACATATGTGCTGAGCAAGCGTACATGTAAAGTTACGAATGAGATGGAACGAGAAGTGTGTGCGAGCGGGAAGAGTAGGTACTTCCACAGTGTACCAATCCGCCAGAGGGCGCTGCCGCAAAGAAGCGATGGAACTGTAGACTTGGACAGTTTAGCGAGCTTGGCGTCCGATGCTAATGAAATTCCAGACAAGCTGTGTGTGTGTGCCAAAAGCTTTCTCTGTCTGTATACGTGTGTATGTTTGACGTTCTCCTTTTCCTGCCTCGTGTCGCCAGGCTCATCCACTCCTTTCCGCTACTCTGCTCCTCCTCTCTCGTGCCCTTGTGTTCACAGATCGTTCGGGGCAGCGTTTACTCATCGCGAAAAGCGTTCTACAACCGGTAGAAACTTCCCTCATGAACGACACGAGTAGGGAAGCAGAACCGATATAGGTGTACGCGTGTGTGTGTAGGAAGATAAGACTTTTTGAGCCCACTCTATCCATCTAATGTTGGCTTTCAACGTGGCCGGCTGTTTCTAAGACGGTCCTTAAAAATTGTGATCCTGAGTCATTGATTTTAGGGACAGGACAATCCTTGAAGTATACATATGATTGCATTTGTCCACAGGTGATTTTGGAAACATTTGGATCTATATGATGTTGAGTATGGGGACAATGGGCTTCGATGGGGATGGTCCTCGAAGTTGACGGTCTTGGAACTCACATTTCCTCTTGGATATATATTTAATATCAGGAGACAAAACGGCCGAGAGAGTGAAGAAGTGCCTTTGCCAACGAAGAGTGTTGCTGACGACAAGTTATCCGGTTCTCCGGCTCACTTACTCGACCCGCGCCCTCAACCATGAAGCATCCGAGCGAACAAGATAGCGAGGCAAAAGTAAAGGGGACGGAGGGATGAACGAGAGGCGCGGTGAGGACTGACACTCACACAGCGAAAGTCAGACAGCGAATCGTCGTTCTATACCCCGAGCTTGTCTTTTCTCGCCCACCGATAGGTCAGGTGTCAAGCTCTGTAATCGACAGCAACTTAACTTTTTACGCTCATCTCTCCTTCGCTCTATCTTTCTACTCTTCTCGCTTTCTCTCTCTCTCTCTCTCTCTCTCTCTCTTCGGCCGTTGTGAACTCTTGGTTTTAATAAACATTCCTGTGCAGCCACGATGCTGGACACATATACATATAAACTTATAGCAGACAGGAAACTTCGTTACATATCTACTCGCGGGCGAACTTCAAACTCTGCTCAATCTCTCCCAACGACGCGTTCATCTCAATAACTTCTTGAGACATCCAAAGATTTTTTTACCTCCCCTCACACTCTTTCCCCTTTTCTCTTTCTTACGTCCAAGATGTATTATTATTAAAGTCGGGCAGGCATTCCGAGTCGGTAATATCGTTTACCACAGAAAGTTCGAAGAAGCGAACGATTATATCGCGCAACCGCGAAAAAAACGATTTTATATACAACGCGGGGGATGTACAGCGATCGGAAAGAAATTGCGAAGTATGCAAATGGTTTCGAAGCAAATTGAAAAAAAAATTCGTTCACGTATGCATGTGTGTATGATATTAGAGTACCCGTTTCGGCTGCAGACATGTTTGGGGGCCTGCACATCCTACTGCACTCGGATGGAAATTTGATAGGGACGCCGCACGCAGAAAGTCCGCACTGGAATCCAAGTGGATTCCGCGCTATTTCTCGATTGACGTCGTGTGAGGATTTTTTAAAATTCAATCGGTATTTGCTGAATCTGCCAGAAAATCATCAGGATGCAGCCACATCTCTACAGGGGTTTGTTAGGAGCACCGTACCTCTCATTGGGATCCGATTGGATTCTGCACTGTTCCCCGATGAACGCCGTTTTGAAAATTCTTACTGAAACATAACCTGAACACATCGTGAGCGTGTACGTGTGTGGTGATATTATGGCAAAGTGCGGTAAAATGAATAACGATAATTACAGTGAATTTTCAGTTATGTTATTCGAATCGACTTCTAAGATATCCTTTCTTAAGCGATTGATACTTTCTTAAGGGGGGAGATACCTATAGGGTAAGAAAAAATTGCTGATTTCCGTTTTTTTTTCCAAAAGAAAACATCTCCACCTTTCTTTATGCTAAGGGCATGTTTTATTACCACTTTTGGCTGTTGCGTGGTATTGTTCATTTTTTATCAATCTTTAAAAAATGACGGAGATATAGCAAGGTCTTCAAAACGGGTAGCGGAGGATGTTGTCAGACGGCGTGACACGTAGCGTCGGCGGGAGTAATCTAAAAAAAAACAAACGAAGATTTTTCTTTCATTGCCACTAGTGCGCAGAATATAGACCAAGAAAAAGTGAGAAGTGAGAATGTACAGAACGCGATGGGTTCCATCAAGAATCTTATCCGTTCCATAATGAGGGAATCCTTTAGGATCCCTCTGGGATTCAAATTGGATTCGTACATTGGATTCCAATGAGGAATCCGAATTGGAGTATTCCTATGACAATTCCTGCACGGTTAGTCGCAAAAATTGTTTGAAAACAAAATTGCAAACGTTCCCGAGAATATCGACACCATCGAATCCGCGACGAATAACAGCATTGCAACCACAGTGTATAATGAACGCCGTAACATTTTCATCGTTGAGACCCACGATGGGCGAACACTTTTTCCGTTCTTTCATTCGGATGCAAAAAGGCCAACTGCACTGCAAAAACAAGTGTGTTGTTTTTATGCACTTTACGTGTGTAAATGGCTGTGGACGCTTTTTACACGTTTTAACCTGTGTAAAAAAATGACGGTGTAAAAATAACACGGATATATGCGTTCAAACAACACACTTACGCGTGTTGTTTTCTTACACACGTTTAAACGTGTAAAGAGTGTCTGCAGCCATTTACACACTCAAAGTGTGTAGAAACGACACACTTATTTTTGCGGTGCTGCATACACATGGGGTGCGTCGGAAAAATTAATTCAATGACAAAGCTTTTCATCGTCAAAATATATGTATTTATTGGAGATTACTTGGAAATGGCGCTGTGTTGATTTTATTAATTATATTAATTATAAAGTTAATTATATATTTACAGTTTTGATAATTGTTTTTCCTAAATACATTATGATGATGTAGTATGATGCGAGTAGGCACACGATGAATTTGTTGAGCAAGGGTTCCGGTATTTTAACCCGTATATTACGATCTGCTACCACAATTTTTATTATCGAGCTTGTGTGTGTATACTAAGATGTTAATTGAATCCGTTAACCGGTTAATTGAAGATCAAATGTGGCCTTGTTAACCGGTCAATCAATAAATGTCAAACCAACTAACGAGTTTCACGTGATGGCATAACCAAGGTAATTTTTAAAACATATGTTAAACATTTTTGCTCATTAAGTGTTACCAAATGTATAAGTGTGTAGAATCAATATAGCAACGCGTTTCTCGCCTTTGTGTTGTATTACTTCTACATACTTTGAACACACGTCAAACACGCCTAGTTTTTGCAGTGTACCCGGATACTAATTATATCGCGTACATACATCAGGGATCTCATAAGAAGAATATGGAGGGAAGCTACGATTTACGGACTGTATTCGGATAGTCGGTTGTTTGTGTGTGCCACAACGAATTTCAGTCAAGCACATACGTATGTACATATATTCGTGAACGGACGCGCACGCCCGCAAGCACATTTATACAGAAAAAACATCGTACATATATAATAAAGTGGCATACCGGTATTATGGTAGAAAATGGAAACTTGCCACCGGTTACATACAGAAGCGTAGTGCCACATTTGTACATTTGTTCAAACCACGTACATAATTCACTACCGTTCATTTGAGAGCAAGCAAGAAGAGAGAGGGAGAGAGAGAGAATGAGACAGAGAGAGAGAAAGAGAGGGGGGGGGGTTGAAGTGCAAAGGGGCGCGGTAGTCCGAGCGGGTATATCCATATCCCATTTGTATTCGGTATTACGTGCGCACGGATTGCACAGGAAATCACACAGCTATTTCCGGCAACATCATATCCGTCATAGAGCGAGAGGGAGCGAGAAGATTTCAGAAGCGGGGAAGAGGGAAGGAGTAATGAGAGTAAATTCTCGTACGTTGTCTCTGAATAATTTGCCCCACACGTATCCCTTTGAATGCACAATATCCGACCACATTATTTTCCTCTTTGCACACGTTTGCAGTAAAATCTACAGATTTCTTTGATTCCTTACTAATCACTCCAGCATTAGAGTTTCGTTGATCTCTTTGTTTGGGTTTGAGGGCTACTTGTATACAATAATCGGAACCAATTTAATAAATGTACAGGCACAATATTTTTTACAAAATTTTCTCATTCGTTTTTCGGCTTGCCATTATCTTTCTTTTTTCGAAAACTTGGAAAGTCTGTTCTCTTGCGACCGTTTTGATACGGAAAAAGGATTTTAATTTTTTTTAATGATAACAAAGGTTTGCAGGCCTTTTAAGAAAAAAAAAAATTGCTGCCACTTTTTATGTAAAGCTCATTGTCGAAGTCCTCATTCTAGTTTTGTTTTTTTTTACGATTTTATGTACGTGGCCACACTGATGGCGATAATGAATTTGTTTCAGCTAAATGCAGTACACATGGCTTATTTTTGTTTGTAACGATTAAATTTTTGTTTACTGCAACCAAAATATTTACTACTACTCTTATAAAAATAGTTACATTTGAATTGCATACTTATCATTTAAAAAATATTTTTCACGCGATATGTGCGCGCACAATGGATCGTAGAGATGATGCCACGTGTAAAAGAAAGGGGCTAGTCGGCATCCTTACCTCAATCAAAAGAGGCACTCAGTTTCTTTCGCTCCAAGATCGTCCAACGATTTCGATCACTGCTCCAGATTAGACTTTACGAAGATTCAGCGAAATGTTATCGAAACCCTCGCATCGTGATATTACGAGAATCCCTCCATTCAAAGACGATTCGGCTTGGCCACCAAATAGGCATTTCGAATACGCTATTCAATGTGCGCAAGATCCGAAAATGTTCGTAGAAATAGCAGAAGCAAAAATATGCCTCTGATATTGCTTAAGGTAATGAGACTATGAGACATAATGCTTGAGTTAATGCTTTCAGATATGAGCGATCATGCTTAAGGTAAATTAAGGTGTTGCCCATAAATGCATGTTATGCATTTATGGGCAACGGAAAATCCACATTGGCTGCGGCAGGTTGAACAGAAGAGACACAGGTCTGTGAATGTATGGTGCGGAATCATAGGTGCTAAAATTATTGGTCCTTTTTTGATCAATGGACTTCTTTTTGTGGGGAACATTGAAAGATAAAATGTACAAAGCAGTACCAACTTGACGGCATGCAAAAAAGAATTATTACAGCTTCTGAATCGATAAGTTCTGACGCTGTAAAACTTGCAAGTCAATCAATCAAAAAAAGAATCCAATGTTGTATTGATACTAATGGTCGTCATTTGGAACACTTACTATAAACGAAGTAATTTTATTTACTACCGAAACTGTAAGTATTATTGCCTTCCTGTACTTTCTATGACCTTCAACGACCTTATGTTATAGGTCGTTGAACTCGTTTTAAGCTCCTCTTTCATGATACAGAAAACAAAACATACCGATCCACTTAAAAAAATGGAGTTGACCTTCAAAAGTCCGAAGTACCTTCACCTGCAAAAAAAAACTATTATCTTTATCGGATGGCCCTTTTCGTACTGTGCAATTACATTTCAGCAAATATTTCTGTGAACCTTATAGTTTCGAACATATCCAAGGTACTAATAGTTATTGATCCACCCAGTATATATATGTATATATATCGGCACCATTGTAAAATATTGTGCGTGTGTTACCGACCTACTGTAACAGCGAGCTCATTCCATGCTATTGCGCTAGGCGTAGTCAAAAAAAAGGAAAATGAAATTCGATGCTCTCATCCCGTCCGGATGTCACAATTTGTTTCAAATAAACTATTTCTCTCAGTATAAGTGTATACAATTAAATATATGCCACCGATTGAAAAGGCGACAAAATTTAAGCAAATCGTACAGTTCAAGCAAGTGTAGATTTATTTTGAAACATCAAGTGGATAAAATAACCGAAAAATAAGCAGAGTACGCATATAACCGCACAGATATGCGCACGCGATAACAGGCGGTACTTGGGTGTTATAAATCCGGAAAGCTCTCTGAGAGCCATGTTCGTTTTAACTCGAAGGGTACTCGGGGTATGTTGTTTAACTGCCCATTATACCCGCCGCAATGATACACGCGCACAGCAATCATAAAACTATACCAAATTATACTCTAGCTCGGAGAATGTCGTCGCAGTTTGCATTTTGAGAGCAATTACGAGTGGCTCATCCGGCGCCCACTTTGCTAGGACTTATGTCCACTCGACGAATTTGCTGTACGATCACCAACGCTTCATCGACTCGGAATGTTCGCACGCAAACTTAGTGCACTTGTTTGACTGAATTAGCAAAATAAGGAACTCGAAGATGTAAAAATCGTCGTCAAATTAGCGCTCCCAAAAAGGAAAGAAAAGCACTTTCTTCGATTGGAAAAAGGTTCGCTCTTTCCTCCTCAACGGCTTTGGATAACGACTCGAACATTTGAGCGAATTGTCCAAAATTGTGGAATTCTGTATCGATACCAACCCGGGTTAGTGAAAATTGTATGGATGTTTGTTAATTATTAACGTCACAGAATTGCATCTATTAAGTTTGACGGAGAATCCGCCGATTTTTTCTTTTTTTTTTGTCACCATTTGGTTTCTTAATATATATTTTCCGGAGTATTATTCTTTTAAAACTTTATCTCCTAAAAGTCGAAGTTACTCGGCACTTGGATCTTAACCCTTCGTTGGCACACTTAGATTTGGCCACGATAATGACACACTGGGTCTGTTTGGCCCCGATGGTACTTCAACCACCTTCGATCGGTTTCTATTGAACGGAATCAGGGGTACACCTTAAACATTTCTTAATTCGTCTGCATAATTGGAATTCGAAAAATATCAAATTGAATAGTTTAAAAAAATGATTGAAAATTTTTAATTTTGGAATAGTGAGCATTTTATTAAAAGTTCATCGAGATCAACATGACCCAGTGTGTCAACGTAGGGTAAAACATCGGATTGTGTCTATAGCATGATGAGAGAGAAATTTGCCTACCGATCTCTCTCTCTCTCTCTCTCTCTCTCGATCTGTTGTCAGCACCGCTATTGCCAACTCTCTCGCACCCATATATATTTCGTCCCACCTTAAGGTGAGCTGATACTCACTGGGTCGTTTGCAAAACCGGTGATCAACTTATTTCAAAGATGTTTGATTTTTTTCAAAAGAGCTTCGAAGTTCCAATCCCTACATCTCTTGATTGTACAGGCTCCAAAGTTCTTTTTATCCCGAAAATTCGTCTACTTGATAAAATAGTTAGATTTAAGATTTGAAGTAGGATTGTAGCGTTACTGCTAGTTTCAGATCGCGCTACTTTTTATAGTTCACTGTAAACGGTATTTAGAATAGTGTCAACTATGGCAGAGCGATTGCTGCAAAAATTGACAATTTTAAAATAGCCCGATATTCACCATGTTGTTTGACAATGTTTGACGATGTCAATCTGAAGAGGCCATATTGAAGAAGATTGGAGCGATGACCTCAATGGATCATCCTCATTCTATTTCGGAAAGTTGACGCCTTTTAATTCATAAGCAGTACTAAAAAATTTAATAAATTATTTTTAAAATAAATTCAACAATTTAAAAATATCATTATTTAAATAAAATTTATTTTTTGTGAAATGTCTCAATTGTGCCCCTTTTTTTTTTCAAACAGACGATTTCGAAAAGTGTGCTGCAAAAAAATCGCCATTCCTGTGAATTACGCAAGCAATAAAAAGCACTGCCCGTGAAGAAATTTATTGGGGAGTCCGCAGATCCTACCATATCCCTATGGGGATTCTATAGGGACGTCGCACGTAGGGAGTCCTCATTGGGATCTAATTGGATTCTGCACTGTTCCCCGATAAATGCCGTTTGAGAATTCTTACCACGCTCGAATCGAAAAGAATGTGAAAAGTCACGACAAAAAAGGCCGCATGTCGAAAGGCGGCACTTATTTTGTCTATCTATATATTTTTTTAAGAAATTCCAACGTACAGAATGCGGTGAGATTCATCAAGAATCGTATTGGATTCTGTTCGATAATCTGGAAATCCTTTAAGCCTCAAATTGGATTCTAATGGGGAATTCCGATTAGAATCCAATGATCGCACTTGACGTTTTAGTACGGGAATCCAAGGCGATGACCCATTGGATCTCTATCAGGAAGTGGATACAATTATGGAAATCCAATTGGGATCCTTTTTTGGGAATTTTTTTAATGAACTATTGAAACACACTATTTTTGAATTTTGACCACACATTTTTTGACATTTTCACAGCGCTTGAGAACATGATTTTTTAAAATAACGAGTTGAATCGAGTGCACACGGTGCAAAAAACACTCGTGTGTGAAAAAAAATTGGTGGACGGCTGCCATGATTCCGGAGATTTTGCTCATCTGAAATTAAAAAGTCAAATGGCGTTTTAATTCGTTTTTCAGCTTAAAAAAGACTATGGCAGATATCAGCAATATTCTACTTCGCGTGATAATTATAGATGTGTTGACTTACCATAAAAATTTTAACGGAATCCGGTCAATAGTTTTTGGGATATCATGGAAGCCAACTTGGGAAATAGTTTTGAGAAAAACGCCTTCAAAAGTTCAAGTACGATTTACACAAAGAACATGTTGACTCGCCATTAGTCTGCTACGCCGGGTCCACGCGCCCACATTTTGTGCAATTCCTGCATAACCATTTTTTCGATTTTTGGACCTGTCGAATAGGATGACCTTGATTCATAAAATTTCACACACATGATTAGGTCGAACAAAAAAGTCTTTATTCAATACTTACAAAATAAATACTGCGAAAGCCACATTTGCAATTTTCGGTCATATACTTGTTCAATTACGGTTTCATTCGCTTCACCGTCTGGATCGCAACGGCCCCACGCTGAAGGAAAAGAGCAGTACGTGTGTGTGAAAAAGCAAGAAGTATAGAGGCGAATGCGAGAAACGGAAGCTTCCGGTTTCCATAAATTCGCTTCAATTTTGCAAGCTCGTGCGGCAAAGTCGAACACAACGCACAGTGGCGAACGCGCACCCACCCACCCACACACACTCGCATTCGATTTCTATTTCTCCCCGGCCTTCTGCTCACCGCGAAAGATGCTGTGCGGCCGTTGCACAGTGAAATTGTTATTGGAAAGAAACGAGGAAATAAGAGCAAGAATAGTAAAAAACAACATGACACCCGCTGGTAAACAGAAACAAAGAAATTCCGCTCGTACGCAGGGAAGAGAAAAGCTGCAAGTTATATGCAGAGATACGAGCATGTACAGTAAAAGCTTCGAGCGTGCAGAATTATAGGGCGAACTTCCAGCCTGTTCCTGTCCCGCTCTGTTTCGCTTTCGGATGCGCCCGCCCGCCGTCAGGTTTTACATGCAACGCACCGATCCGGTCACGAGCTTTTCCATAAATTCAATTTCCATTTCACCCTTTTCATTCATACGAGATACACGCGCACAAACACATGATCGAGCGAACTCTCGTGTACACGAGTTATTAAAAATTAATCGATAAAAACAAAAATAGGAACTGAATTCCGAAAACGGTTGGAGGGTTCCAGTATCTGGCTTTGGGAAACAAAACGAAAAGCTCAGCCATTGAATGCTCCAGTTTCGGGAAAGCCCTGCTGCGAGGGTTCTCTGTCCCTTTCTCTTTTTTATCCCCCTTCCCTCCCTTGACCCCACGCTTTTTGTTAAACTTTTGTTGAAACAAAAGGTATCAATACCTACGTCGCTAGAACCTTTCAGGAATCGCTCCATCATAGTCCCAAAAACTCTGAGCCATAACCCTTAATTTCAATATAAAGATCCCGACCTATTCCACCAGGTAAGAGTGCAAGACGGAAAATTGAAATTTCAAGGTGAGTCACGGGGCTGAGACATTCATTATCCGAATCTTGCACCACCATAGACGACGTATGAACGCAAAGCTCGTTCATCAGTGATACACACATGCGCAAAGTTCATATAGGGATGCGGCGCTCTTCTCATTTTACTTCCCAACGCTTTCACCAATATATGAGCTTTTCCATTTTCCTCGACGCGAATGAAAGTGAGAGGGAATGCAAATGCTTATGTATATAGTCAGCGAGGGGAGAATGAGAGAGAGGATACAGCAGACAGTAGGTTTTATCAATGTATGTTATACATACAATGGGTAAAAGAGTTTTTGCCCAACCCACTGTTTTCGGTTTTTTCTGGGCGTTCCCATTAAAATACAGTATTTGTATTTGAAAGAAAATCTATATTTATATTTGAAAAAAATTGTTAACGAATAAAATAACATGCGAAAACGTTATTTTTGGTTTCGGAGAGTAATTTCGAACGAAAAAGCGAAGAATGCAAATATGTGTTGACGTATATATATACAAGGTAACGAATGGATAATCCTGCAACGGTCGATGGGTCAGATCATGTCTTACTATATGCTGGAATTTCAGTTTCGTATAAGACCCACGGTTTTTGAGATGAAAATCAACTGCTTTTGGTCTTTCGTATGCCGTTTTTACAAATGATAACCTTTTTGATTCGCTTTACAAAAAATATTTTTGGTCTTTTAGTTTTATCTAGAAAAGTGTTCTTTTTGACCTTAAATGTTAAAAAAAACTTTATGAAAAAAAGATGTTATGCAGAATTTTCATACAAACCAATTGAAACATCCGACTTTGATAGCCTGCGGTGTAAAAAAAAATGTACTACGCAATTGTACTACGCAATCGTGCCAATTACTTTAAAAAGTTGCTTGGTTATTGTCGATTCACATCATTTGTAAAAATGGCATGAGAAAACACAAAAGCGGATGATTTTTTTTTTTGAAATAACATAAAGCCCAAAATCTCGTAAACCGAGGAACTTTTGCTGAACTAATACTCCAGCATATAGTAGGACATGATCCGACCTATCGACAGTCGCAGGATTATTCGTTCACAACAGGACACCCTGTAAATATTAGCTTTTGCCCGCGACTTCGTTCACGTGGACTTCAACATTAGATCCAGAGAGGAGATAAACAAGGAGGGCTAAAAGTAAGGAAGAAGGGAGGTGGAGTGTCGTATTTCTCAAGCACAGTGATAGACTGACTGAGATAAACGCGTTGGTAATTAAAGAAATACTATAATAACATGACCATGCCAACCTTCAACTCCAGTATCATGCAATGTCGTTGCTGTCTACAGAACCATATGGACCTGCAATATAGTTCTGTAGGCAATATTGTAAATATTTTTTCAAGAATAGTAAATATCTAAATTCGACCCTTAAGGGAGCGAAACAGTGGTTTCAAAGTTTACAACATATTTTTTTGTAAAATTGACTTGAAACTTGGCATGAATACGCTAAACACAAATAATTAAACATGTATTTCACCAATTTCCAAAATTTAACCCTTGAGGGGGTTAAATAGGAGTGTTAACGTTTGTATGAGAAAACATATTTTTTTACTAGATTGACTTGAAACTTGCCAAATTTATTTTACATGTAACACTAAATGTTTTCCTCGCTGTCAAGTAGTACTTTTAACCCTATAACTATGTTTGTTTCGATTGACATAAATACACCAAACAAACCCAAACAAATATATGGTTAGTTATTTGTATTGGAATGTATTTTTACCGTTTCAAGCAAAGTTTCAAAAAAATATGCTGTCTCATATAAACTTTAAAACCCCCGTTTCACCCCCTTAAGGGTCGAATTTAGATTTTGACCACTCTTGAAAAAAGCCTTATTTTGGGTGAAATGTGAAGACTGAGTGAGCAGAATTATAGGGGCCACAGATACGGTAGTGCTGCCCAAAAAATGATGCATAAGAAATAAATGCACCGATATCGAAAAAAGAGGAATAGTTCAGTGAATTCGTAGATATATTGCGATGAAGAATCCGCAGAAAAAAATCGCGTAGTTGGCTCGAGTAGGAGCGATACGACACAAAAAGATGTCAATAAAACGAAATATAGGGGATGGTTGAGGCCGTGCGAGTTGAGTGAGAATACCTCATGGATAAGTTACCCATGGGGGATTTAACTCGGGCTCGCGAGAGCTTCACCGTGCCACCCTCGTCCAATCTCCTTTATGTCCTACCAGTTTCTCATACTGCCTTTGCCCTGTCAATCGATCCTCTACGACACTACGATCCGTTATCCTCCCGGTTATACACTCTACTTCCTAGATCCGCTCTCATCTTTCTCGCTTCTTCGTCTTCTTCTTCTTCTTGCCAATCCCCGTGCTCTCCAGGCTCGTCCTAGTGCGTCACGGTCGTTCATACGAAGCCCATATCCTGCAAATCGACAGGTCTCGTGCTATATACGTAAACAGCTGCCATGTTGTGGATATGTGTGATATACGTGTATTAATCGATATACATGTACAACCGGGCAGATTCACCTGCACGCATCGCTTCTCATCGTCATTGATGCCCTGTCGTAATGTATTCTCGCATTTGAGAATAACTCAATAAATTGCCGATTCTCGATCTATCTCGGGAACAATTATCATCAAAAGAGCGAACCTTCGTCAGCAGTCAAATCCTTGTTAGTGGTCACCCTTGGCACATGCATATTTTCTACATTCCGATGTTCGCATGTACGTAAAATTGCTATTTCGTTTCGTTTGTTTCGTCGTTTCTTTCGTGTTACTATTTTTGAGACTAAGGTTATGTTTTATTACTACTTTCGGCTGTTACATGAATTTTTTCATTAACGGGTTGCCCCTAGTTCGCGGTGGGAGAAAAGAGTTGCTTTTGTACATTTTTTTTAGGAAATGGGTGCATGTTTTTAACTTTTTTCATAGTAACGGGTATTTCAAGTATCTCTGACAATGTTTTATTGGCTAATATTTATAAACGACGGAGATACAGTAAATAGCACAGGCCGCAGTGCAAAAAAGGTCCCTCGCGGTGACCACACCTGCTCGAGAACAAATCATCTGAAATTAAAACGCCAAATTATTTTAGTTTTTGTACCGTATTATCTAGCCTTTAATTGAAGGATTCGATAAAATGATGATTTTTGAAAAAATGGTCGCCGATGGAAAGTGATCGTCGAGATTTCGGTGAAAAAAACACTCTATTTTCCTGGATATAAAAAAAGTATGCGTTGAAAAAAAAATACTTCGATTAAGGACTGCCTCTTGATATGCAAAAAATGTCTGTGAAATTTGAAGCAGATTGGTTTAGTTATTTTTGACATATGTTGGTCACCGATTCTGAGAAAGTCATTCCGAACAAAAAAGCGTTTAAAGTTTTACGTCAGGTATATACGTAGGTTCGCCGGATCTACCTGTAAACGCTCATAACGCCCCCAATTTTCAACGGACCGACTTGAAATTTTCAGAGAATATTTTTGAAAGTTTATATTATAAGAATCCGTCGAAAACGAAAAATCGATTTTTTTTAAATTCCAACTAGGTGTAACCCCTTAATCTTCAAACATTGCGGAGATATGACACGGTCTTCTAAACGGTCTTCGTAACGTTGGCGGGACTAATATGAAAAAAAACCAACGAAAATTTTGGTTTTTCATACGCAGAGTATGAACCAAGAAAAAGTGAGCAATGTTGAAAATCGATTAAATGATACGCTTTGAAACAAAAGGATTAAATTTTGCG
Source organism: Ophion costatus (assembly GCA_951751655.1). NCBI lineage: Eukaryota > Metazoa > Arthropoda > Insecta > Hymenoptera > Ichneumonidae > Ophion > Ophion costatus. The sequence continues at coordinate 31,574,076 of OX632358.1, forward strand.
AAAATAATTATTACATTCTGCAATAAAGAAATACTTTTTTATTTTCAAAAACATTTAGGTTCATGTTTTAGAAAATAAGGTTACAAAGATTTTATTCTAACTTTACGTCACGCCAGTTTTGAGAATGCACCTTGGAAGACCGTGCCATACCTCCGCCCAAAGTAGTAATAAAACCTACCCTAATTATCAAAAATGGTGAAAAAATCTTTTCTTTAAAAAAAATCCCGAAAATCAGCCAAAAATGTTCTCCCCTATCACCCCTTAAGCATTGTTAGGGTTTTTCGCACTGTTGGAATGACAGCCCTACTGCTTATTCCAGAAATTGTTTAAATATTCGATGAATATGAGGATTTTTTGAAAAGATCAAACTTGCTTTATATACATCTAGAATGGAAAGAGAAATATAGGGCCAATTGAAACTCCCTTTAAAGTTGGGAATGAAGTAATATTGGAATGAACGGAGTACGGTACGTTAGGAGTATTCTATTAAGGAACCCTTAATGTACTTCTATAACTTCTACAATAACATGTACAACTTTCATGAACTTCGAAATATTTATCAGCCTTATAAATATAATCATACATACCTACGTACACGGAAGCATAACCATCTCCAATAGACTTTTCATCGAATTTCAATTTGGAAAACATCAGGTCAAGTCAAATAAAAATTGGTTAGACAGACTTGAATAAATGTTTAGTAGCCGGGAATAAAGAGGATGCTGTGTATCACATTCGGAGTGGGATCGTCGTGTTGTACAATGATCGTATTGTGAACAATCTCAAAGCTTCCATCATATTTCTCATAAATATCTATTTTCCCTTTCGGACCTTCAATGGTATGTCTGATCTGCCATTCGAAGCATTATATCCATGTGGCTCACCGCAAAAAGAGACTATTTAGGCCTTTTATTTAAATACTAAAAAATCAATCAAAATGAGGTTCGGAGGTTTTACTCTACATATGTTGACGTATACAAAAAGAATTTTTTTAACGAAAAAAGGAATACAAAATGTCGACTCAGTCGTAGCTACAACAAGAGCGTTTCTTTCATGCTCTGCGGAAGGATACAGAACTTTTATGGATCTGCGCCTAATAAAAGAAATCATCATTTACATTAGTTTGACAGAGAAGTACACACGATTATTTAAAAATGAAGTTCTTTTAGCACAGCGGCATTATTTCGAATAAATTTTGTTTTTTTTTTTCGCTAAACGTTCGGCCTTAATTTGTTTATAGAAACGAAAAATTGTTGATAAATCTCAAAAACCATGTGCAGTTTTTTAGAGAACCTATCGCAGAAGGTACAGTTTTAGTGCCAAGTCAAGCAGATGGAAACGAAATATGCGTTCTCCTGACTTCAAAAACGTGGTTTCGGAAAATGGGCTGTAAGTATTAGAAAAAAAATCCTGTATGATTCCTTTTGTGTATCATGCTTGTGATGTTTATGCGTCACTGAAGCCAAAAAAAACTGTCAAACATCATTTCCTCAACTGTGAAAAGGTTCAAAATTTCTCGTGCAAATACCAAAAGTAAAAACATTCATTGACGGAACGGATAACTTCACTTGCATAAAATACTACTCCAGTCAAAAATACATTTTCTCTGTAAGAACAAGTGTTCCTTTTTTGCGAAATAAAATATGTTTTTAACTTGAATCTATTTTCGAATTCCAATTGAATGGAACTACTTATTTACCTTGAATGAATCAAACGCCTAATTCATGCCTGAATCAAACCATTCAGTTGGAATAAATATATAATAGCATTGAATAGAAAAGAAAAGTCTAGTGAGCCGAAATTCGGACGAAATTTCGTTGCATCACAAAACGCAATTTCTCTCACAAGGAAAGGTTACGACGTTGATCTCTCCGATTTCGATGAAATTTGGAATGCTTGTAGAATGGGTAAAAATAGGTGACACGTATTTTTTTATATCTGCAGAACCCGATTTTTAAGGGTTGAAACGAACCCTCGAAAATTGGGATGTTGTTCGTCAATAACGTTTTAACGGTACGAGATATCAAAACATTTCAAATTGCAGGAATATTTATTTTTTCGTGTACTATACATTGGAGATGAGAACGATAACGTTATCGACGAAAAACGAAAAACACCCCTGTTTTCGAGGGTGCGTTTCACCCCTTAAAATTCGTGTTTCGCAGATATAAAAAGATACTTGTCGCCTATTTTCATCCATTCTACAAGCGTGCCAAATTTCATTGAAATCGGGGAGATCAACCTCGCAACCTTTTCTTGTCAATGAAGAATGCACAGTAAGAAAGTCAGCACAGTCCAAAGCTTGCTCTATAAAGAAAACCGCTATAAGGAGAGCTTCCCACAGAGAATACATGATTGCTTAAAAGTTAAAAAAATGAGTGCAATTTAAACCTCCGCGTCAATAAAACAATACGAATACGAATATAGCTGCGGGAACGATGGTCCGCGTACACAAAACTCGGTCGGTACTGTGGCGAAATGGCAGGGGCTCTCGGGGACTGCTCCGGGCTCAAGCGATATGTCGATAAATGCCAGAAGATAGGACAAACTCCGAGGAGACTCGCGTATACGTACGAGTACGTCTGCGGAGGCAAAAAAACGCTGCCATACAAAGGCAGGACGGTTTCCCACGGGAGGACACATCGAAAATACGACACTTAGCTGATTTGAGGTTAGGTCGTCATTGTCGTCTGAGTTCACTGCCACTCTTTGCGTTTGGTGAAATTCACAGAGGCCTGGAAAGAGTAGTGTGCGCGAAGGGGGTTGAGAGAAGATGCAGGGTGGAAGCTTTTGGAAGTAGGTGGGCTAAATGCGCTCGTAAAACCATAGTCCCATAAGCCGGCTGGTTCAGCCGCGGAGTACGAAGGGCCGCGAGACGCCTATCAACCATCCCTTACACGGTCTAATTCCAAGCTCCACTTCGGCCTAGGTCCTTTTTGCTCGTTCACTTTCGCACGCCGTTCTCACTCATATCGTAGAGTTTTCCACGCGAAGAAGACCAATTTTTGGCCGCGAGGCATCTTTTCGTTTTTCGGGACGTCGTTTTGGGACCTTTGCCTTTGGTTGTGACATGAATCGCGTGCCTGTAAAGACAAGTGCGGACCGCACAAACGGCAGAAAGCTTACGCGTTGACGATGAAGGGAGGTTCGCAATGAATCATTTGGACTAGGAAGCGGAATTGACAAGTGCGTTTGTAAAAAAAAAAATTTAACAAGCTTTTATTCAATGTATTAAAAAGTAGAAAATATTTATTTTTTCACCAAGTCACCTATATATGACTATAAATAACCGCTTGGGCCGCTCAACTTTAAAAATGTTCAATAAATGTGATCAATTCAGTTCATTAACCATATTTAATTTGGCACAATAGTAATTAGAGAAATTATTATCACACGTTCATACTAAGTTTCAGGATTTTTATTTAATAAATCTAAGGTTGTTTTACAGTAAATTAAATACAATTGATATGTAAATGCATTTATGTAAATAAAAGTTTATATGTCTAAATTTTGAGTACTTGGACTTGGTAAAAAAAAATTATTTTCTACTTTTTAGTACATCGAATAAAAGCTTGTGTGAAAAAAAAAATTCACAGATAAATTATTTTCATCTTTTTAGTCTCCAATTGATTTTAGCTCAAAGTAGTCGGGAAGTGGGTGAAATAGCGATTTTCCGATACGCATTTCACAAAAAAGTCATCCCACACCAAGTCAAGTTAAATAAAAGCTTGTGAAAAAGAAGACGAAGAGCTGAGTAAGTAAGGTGTCTTTGCCCATGTGGAGTATGTGGAAATTGCTTCCCCTTCTGTAATGTATACCAGCAAACAAATGTCACAATTAATTTAAAGAGTTTCGGGAGAATCGACGATACGTCACCATTCGATTGAACATTTATACAGTAAATTCTTTGTCATATACCGAAAGCACCCTCTAAACTTTTAATCAATTGCCCACGCCGTTAGTATAAAAATGTACAATTTAAACAACACTTTTTAATATAAGGAGATTCTGATTGTCATAATGGAAAAGGGAGACGAAATTGTCACAATGTACTGAGTGATTTGACAGTTTTTCATTTACTGTATGAATTTGAATCAAATAGTAACATATCGTCAATTGTCTCAAAACTCCTTAAGCTGAAGAACCTTTACAGCTCCCCGAGGAACGTAAAGAAGCGTGGAAGAACGATCAATCAGCATCAACTTTCCATAAATATTCAAGGGTCTCCAAGTGTATCAAGAGTGTGCTTTGGCATTATTCATCGAAAAGTAAAACTGGACACGGGGTCCATTCGGGATTCTCCACGCGTTCAAAAACACGGCGAATGATTCTTTCTATCCTTTATTCCATATCGCCAAGATATACACGACTTCGATAACACTTTCGATCTTGGACCTTCGGAATCCAGGACCCTAGGTGACAAGAAATCGAGGGAGTGCGCGAAAGGGCAGTGGAGTGCTCCCCATCGAATATGTTTTTTGTTAAGTCAACCGATCAACTAAAAGAAGTAGAGAAAAAGAAATCGAGGAACCAAATAGGAACGAGGAAGGAGGAGGAGGAGAGAATGAATGAGACAGGTAAAGGAAGGATCTCCATGGGTGTATGTATGTATGTATGTATGTATGTATGTATGTATGTATGTATGTATGTATGTATGTATGTATGTATGAAAGGATATAAAAGGAGCAGAGAAAGTTGTCGTCCATCCTATCGTTCATTCGACGCGCACTTGCTCTCAAACGCGGCATCTTCTCCATCTTACTTCTGTCTCCTTTTCATCCCACTATCTCGCTTCGACGATGAGACGCGTCCCAAAGGAGCGATTCAATCTTTACCCGCCCGTTTCACCAGCCCCCTTGCACGCGTGAATCTTCTGTGAGTGGCAGCGAAGACGGAAATCGCCTCGTGTCAACCTACACCTCATTCCTGTTTCCTATATTACACCGGGTCGACCCTCAACGTGTGTACCAGTCCCTAACCATTATTATCTGATATTTTTTATTTTTTCTTTATTCCACGATCAATACTCGCCGGGCGTTCACTTATGACAGTTATACATTTTTTTCACGGGTATCGGTATTCGTTAATAAAACGTATCAAACTGACAGTCGTGAATGGGTAACGGCTGTGCAGCTGCAGCGATCTGTTTGATCAAACAGAGTTTACCTATGTCAATACGTGGCCGGGTGACTGTTAAGTACGTAAAGACGCGTACGCTGGCTACTGAGAGAAAGGGAGTTCTACCCAGATTTTCCACAGTTTCCCTGTGCCCTCTTGCAAATGCGGTACAGAAGAGCATTGGAAGGAATGCCTGTGGTCAACATACCGGAGTCTGTAAGAAACTAGGAACAGTGTGGTGATGACTGTGGCGTCGAAGTGAAAGTGACGGGTCGGAGGTGGAGATATTGAGACGGTGCAACTACGATGTTGTCTTTACACGTCACCTACCAAAGCCTGGGTCCGTTCGGCTGACGGAGTTCCGGGTTTACGGTTAACGATAGACTGGTTTGGGCGCCAGTTAGCATCAAGGCTAACAAAACTTTAACGGTTAACGAAATCAAGAGAGGTCCAGATGGCCAATGACGACAGAACCAAAGATACAACGAGGACCTTTCCAGCTTACATGCGAATGATATGTTAAGATTAAAGAACGTAATTACAATTTGAGTAAGCGTTAACTTCGAAACGCTCAAAATGACGAGTCGTATATTGCTCAGGCCGAAAAAAGTGTGTCACGAGGCAATTTCAACGTCATTTATCTGTTGTTTCCTAATGACATTTTTGTGGTTCCAAATTTTTTGTCTTTTTAGACTCTTGGAGCCAAATGATAACATTATTTCGTCTAATGCAATACTTCAGCAATAGTACGAACCTATGGAGCTTTCAAAGGACCTCACAGAAACTCCCATCGGCACTTTACCCTCACTCCAAATCGTGAATTCAACTATTTTCAGAAATGGATGAATATTTTCAGACGAAAAGAGATTTAGAACTTGCAAACTAGGGTCCCGATCCAGTTAGGGGAAATGCGTGGATGTGGATTCAACCAGAAGTCTAACTCAATTGCCTAACGTCTTCAGCCACTTTATACAGCCCACATAGCCCGATCGTCATGGCAAAAGTATATCCTCCTCTCTTCATCCAAGTCCAAAAACCCCTCCCTCTCTCTCTGTGTGTGTGTATGTGTCAGACAATCCACCTCACGATATTCAGCCAGCAAAGATCTTTTTTCCCGTAACTGTTATAATGCAGAGACAATGCCCGAGGCACAAATCGAGATAAAGTACGAAGGGAAAAACATCGAACGAAAATAGAGAAGATTCCAAGAGGGAGAGGAGGAAAGGCACGAGGATGGGAAGAGTCGTTGGAGAAACATTGGGAACAGTGCGCGGAGTACATATTCTCAACGGAGTGACGTTGTGGGGATCACCACGGGGAGGATTTTGAAAAGAGATATAGTAAGAGAGAAAACTCGAATGAATAGCACGACCGTTTCGAGAAAAACACGAAAGGGGCGGTGGACCGAGGCAGGGCTCAGAATCTCCGGTCCACGTTCCTGCGTCCGACCCACCTAACTCTCAAACGCAAAGTCTATGCACGTGTGTGTGAATGAGGAAGAAGACGGTGGATATTTTAAACCCGGTATGTCTATGTACAAGCTGACGATCAGCACATCTGTTTTCAGGACGGTCCTCTCAGTCGAATGCTTCAAAATCACCTTGCCACATATATACACTCACACTCACGCACACACACACACACACACACACACACACACACCTACACCTCCAATAACTTTTGCCACAACTACGCGGATCTCGCTCGCGCGGACCGAAAGTGTCTACTAAAATGCAAATACCTCATCATCATGTCGTCTTATTCTCGTCAACTTACATTTGATCCATACCAATCGTCAAATAATCCGGCTGACTTCACAAACCTGCTTCTTTATTTCTCTTTTCCCCCTCGCGGTGGTCTCACTTTGATCGGCGATTTCTGCGTTCCTCGTTTCCGCACTTCCTTTGGAACGACTGCCTGCGCCCCCTCTTATCGCGGAAGCGACTGGGGGAAAGCGCGTCGCGTATTACTTCCTAGGAGTATAATCAAGCCAGGATATACATACGGGAACGATAAAGTTGGCAAATGACGGCGAGATCGTTCCACAGAAGTAGTGCGGAACCTGCGCCTGTCTGCTTATATTTCTGATATCACGATATACACACTGTGCGGCGCCCGGAGAAAACGCAACCTCCAACTCTATATGTGGGAACGAATCACCCAGGAAAATAATGTGACGTAGGAAGATATTTGAGATGGCGGAGTGTGTGAGGATGCCGCGTGTTAGGGAAAGGACCTCCGCGTTGCCCTGCGCCACCGGAAACCGCCGTGAAGCCCGAAGCTCTCATCGCTGCCATGCCTCTCCTTTTATCTGCTCTTCACCGTAGCAGCCAGAGTAATAGCTGCGAAAGCCGGGCTCGTTAATCAACCGGTCCTTGCCCTCTCAACCTTTCGCAACTCTAAGGATTTCACCTCCCTAACCGAGTAAACGTTTAGCCCGCTCACATCAAACATAAACAGTGCACCCAGCTTATTTAGCAGCGTAATTCGAGCACCACCGGTATGAATGTCTTGGATATGTAGGTATACTCAAGACACACGTACGGAGACATATGCACACATTCATGTGTGTGTGTGTAGTGGTACACATCGGATCCAAGTCCACATTAGAGAAAAAAAAACATCTCACTCAATGTAAACTTGTGAATTGATTTGTATTTATAGCGCTAGGTATGAAAAAGATCATTACAAGACATTTTTCACACCTAATGAATTCGTAAATGGGGCAGGTGCGGGTCCGGCATTATTTATGAATGGATTAATAGCGGGACCATCTTGAATGGGGCATTTATTTGAGAGATGATGACTGAGATTGACAGCATTCGAATATAAGTGAGTAACAATCGAAGAAATCCGTATTTCAATGATTTTAATATAATAAAAATATCCAATTTCAACAATTGGGGAATTTGCAAGCATTGACTTTTTTACGGCGAGCATCAGGGCGGAGTCAGCTTCTGATTTAGCAATTTAGGGCTGTGAGGAGATTTGCGAAAGGGAATTTGATAGACTTATAGAATGGCACAAGGCTCATCCCGAAATCTGCATACGTTTACGGGAAAATCCCATCCAAAAATCGACACCTTAAGGTGGGCAGCTTGATCGACCATGTCTTAGCTTCTAATTAACAGATAAAGGGGCTTAAGATCATTGCCAGAAGGATTTCGGTAGACCCAGAGAAGGGTGTTGGGCTCATACCTATATCTCTATTCTTTTTTCGAGAATGATCTATCCGTAATATCTAGAAAACCTCACCATAAGGGGACGGTTTAGGACATTTTCGATCGGTTTTCGAATGTCTACTTGAAACTCATATATGTGATAAAGCATTGAAAACTATTAGACACGAATTTTTTGGCAACTGCGGAAAAAGGTTTTTAAGGAGGGAAACACAACCAAAGGCGCCTCAACCCTAATTCATTTTTTGTTAAATTTTACTATAGTGAATTTTAGTTCATTTAGGTCAGTGGACTGCTTGTGGGTGAAACTGCAAAACCACCCCTCGACACACCTTTCTTTGAGGGGTGGTTTTCCCCGTTAAAACCGTTTTTCCGCAGTTAAAAAAAAATACGTGTCTAATCATTCTCAATGCTTTTTCACATATATAAATTTAAGGGATGTTCCTTGTTAGTAGGGCAAAGTATCTTTTTAAAACGAGTGGAAATAACAATTTATCTTTGGGCATAGCTATTTGTCAGAGAAATTCTTCCTTCTGCTTTGTGAGAAACTGAACAGAATATATTTCATCGTATCTTCATGCCTGTAAAGTAAATAAAAGTATAAAAGGTAAGTTAAAGTAAGTGAGGATGAAATTGCCTTTATTTATAAAGGTAAATTCATCCTTTTTACCTTCATTTATTTATCATTTATCTTTACTTATCATTTATTTACCTTTTACTTTTCGAATTTACCTTCAGAATGTACCTTCATTTATAAAGGTAAATAAAAGGTAAGTAAAACTATTCTGTCGAGTAAAATCTTAAACCCTGTCATTGTGAAATGGCGGATCCGAAATGGCAGTAAAAAATTCAGGCCACTAGCCGGGTTAATAATCCCACCTAAAATGAGCGCAATCAAAAAACAATATCCTACCTTTCAAACCAATGTATCTAGTTAATATTTTTTGGTGACATCTCGACCGCATATTATGTTCTTCGAAAATCAAAAATTACAGAAACAGTTTTTATATGGATGATTTTCTAAAATTTGCACTCAAAGCAACCAAATACTCCCTCGCTGTTACTCTCCCTCTCGCTCTTTTTCGGTCTCGCCTTCTCGCCGCTTTCCCCGTACTGGGAAACTCCTCAAACTTCAAGTGGATTAAAAGATGAAATTCGGCTGGAGCCAGTTTCCCCTCCCAGCACCCACTCAACGTCTCTACCATAAGGACGAGGTGACCAGAAATATTTTCTTTTTTCGTTATCGTCGTTCGAAATTACCATTCTACTTTTTCCCGGGCGTGAGTGTATTTGCATGACAAACGGTTTCACGGTTCATCCTTCGCGAGCGATGCAATTTGACCAGACTCTGATAACCTCCTCTCGTCTATATATATGGATATATATATATATATATATATATTCATATGCAGCCATCTAATATATATATATATATATATATATATATATATATATTAGATGGCTGCATATGAAATCACCCAATTTCGAACGAAAGAAAAGATAGTGGTTCGGTAGCGAATCGACGAACTGGTTTATTCAAAGTATTGCCCATCCGAACAGACACCCTTGACCCATCTCTCAACCCACAATCGGATTCTACGCAGGAAGGATTCGGGTTCGTTCGAGGCAAGCCAGTGATCTACCTATTTTTTTGCTCGTTCGTACGAGGTGAAGTGCCGAGCCGTGAGTGCTGACTGTATCGACCAGAACAAATGGTAGAGGAAAGTAACCAAATATGGAATACCACTTTGTGTTCTTGACGTAAAAGAAATATTAACAAACTGGAGACGTTTAATGTCAATATTAATCAGGCATATATTTTCGCTTGACTCAGTACCAGTGTTGTGTTTTTGATATTAATTATAAGTATCGAAAATGTTCGAAAAATGAAATAACACAAAGGTAGGTCATGGAATAGGTACCCAAATATGGAACATCAGAATAAGGCACGATATTTCTTTTAAGAAAATAACAAAAAAAAAGTTATTGTCTTCTAAGAGATCAGGGAACTTTGGTCGAAATAAGAAAGAAATTGATCTCGTAAAAATCTTTCATCATCATCCTTTCATCATCAAAATGTATTCTACTAAAAGACTTTCACGATGTGTGATCAAGGCCGTTTTTTCACCTCATGAGGTGGCTGCTGCTTCATCTAGAGACAATTTGTTTCTCTGGCATCGGCGAAACAAAGTTGTTCTAGGTACTTGAAAATACTTCGCAGCTTTGAAAACAAAACTCATTTTTTCCCGAACCAATTTTATAGTTTCAGCCATCTTGTCTTCATTCCAAACTTTTCGTTTTTCTTTTGAATGTAAATACAGCATTGTACGATGATTCCCAGGTTAGGGTTGTTGCTAAATAATTTTTGAAGGGTCGAGAGAAAAACGAAGTTCATATTCTAATGCATTGTGTGATGTCACCAGTGCCAACTTATTGTAGAAAAATATTAATGGTGTGTACGACTGAATATTGCGAAAAATTTTTTATGTACGATAGATGGTCGTAATTATTATTATTTGATTGATGTAAACTTTAAAATTTAATATTGAATGAACGAGTGCGGAAATCTGCGTTCTCCTTTCGCCAGTATATTCCGAAAATGTATCATAACGATTAATACTATTTTCATTAATATCTATTTACTCAACGAAAAATGGTCGTACGGAGAGAAAAAAGCAAATTGAAGTGAATTGAATGGGCTCAATGACCTTGATATTGGTCAAGTCAGAAAAAAATCTCCAAAACACGTGCAGAACTTTGAAAAACGTAAAAATTTGCAAAATTTTTTTTGCCGTGATATTTCTTCCGACCGCGCAATCAGTGATTCTCAAAAAAAAAATCATTGTCGGATCTAAAACTAGAAACTTGAAGCTTTAATATCCTTTTTTTTTTGTACGACCACTTTTGACAAAGTTCAACTTTTCTTGCTCCTTTAATTTTTTGTGTCAATGTATGTTCACTTTCTGGTACTGACGATTCGCGGTCGGATGGATGATTGTTTTTGGGGATAATACTTTATCGCTTGATGAAAGTATATGAGAATGAATATAATAATACGAAGATAAATATATTTCCGCTTACTTTTATGAATTACAATTTATTTGGCATAGGGTCGGGTGTGAGTAAAGCGCAAACATTTTGCTAGAAGATAAATAAGTTGTATTTTAGATTTATTATATTTAAATTAACGTAAAACTAATAAAATAAGCGGTCAGAGTGCGCGATAAATTTTTCGGTACTAAAAGATAACTAATTAAAATAAATATGATAACTAATCAAAATAACTAATCAAATAAGAATTAAGGATGTTGGGTCCCAAATCGCAAATGATGATAAAATTCTGAAAATTTGGTACGTTTTTGTATGAAGTATTTCAGAGGTCGTGTAAAAATTTCACGACAATTAGGAAGCTCGTTATTGAACAATTAACATTCACAAATTAAATGCTGTCTTATGGAAACTGATGTAACTTTGCAATAAGTTTTTCTTTTGACCACTCAATTTTGTTATATCTACAATATACTGGAAGCAACGGAAACAAAACGAAGTTTATTGATACATTTTTTTAAATTTCTTTTAAAAATTGTTCTTAACAAAATGTTAATTTTTTAATAACGAACTTCCTAATCGTCGTGAAATTTTAACACGACCTCTTAAATACTTCATACAAAAACATACCAAATTTTCAGAATTTTCTCATCATTTTTTATTTCAACCCTTAAGGAGGTTGAAGTAATGATGATAGAATTCTGAAAATTTTGTATGTTTTTACATGAAGTATTCAGGAGGTCGTATAAAAATTTCATGACGATTAAGAAACTATTTATTGAACAATTAACATTAACATGTTTTATAGGGACTCAACATCCTTAATAGTAACCATGATTAAAAAAAAAAAAAGCGCTGAGCGTGAGGAACGATCCTGCGCCCCTACGGACCGAAGCCAGGAACGCTACCAACGGGACCATCCTATCGCTTGTGTTAAAAATGCACTTTCTGGCACTTACGATTGACGGCCGGATTGATGATTGACTTGTTTTTGGAGATAATACTTTATCGCTTGATGAAAGTATGAGAATTAATATAATAATACGAATATAAATATATTTTCACTTACTTTTCTGAATTATAATTTATTTGGCATAAGGACGGGTGTGAGTAAAGCGTAAACAATTTTTTAGAAGATAAATGAGTTGTATTTAGATTTATTATTATATTTAAATGAACGTATGAACTAAAAAAATAAGCGTTCAGAGTGCGCGATACATTTTTTTGTATACATTAATAACGCAGAGAATCAAGAGCTAAATAAGCATTGAAATCATCTAAAAGCCTCGCGCGTGCCGTCGCGTGACGTCACGCGCGGGCCGTGCTCAGATTGCTTTTTCCCTCGAAGCCTTCGTTCGGCTTGGCCGCACATGAACGTGCTCAGCGTGTCTATGTGTTGGTGTAGCTGCCGAAGGCGCGGTCGGGACAGTTCGTCGGCACTCGGCTCTTTCCGAAGATGTCCGAGCGTCGGTCGCTCACGGACACGCGCTACTATGATTGTGTGATGGGCGCGCGAGGGACTAGAGAGAGGGTAACTTTCGCGCGCGATCTGGCTGCACTGCGTGAACGCCTCCCCCCTATTCCGTTGCGTATCGGGTGCGTTGTCGTCAATAATTGCGTTTTTTTTTTTCAAAAAAATAATTAATTATGAAAGGATCGGGTTTATACTCATTTTATGAAGTATATATTCATGTAGTTTTATACTAATTTTCATGATTTTTTAAAAATTAACCCTGATTTGGCGAAGAAAAATAATTCTCTTCATGTCCTATCGATATGTTTATGAAAGGTGATCTGTGAATAAAAAGTCAACAATTTATCGATATCTATACAAATGTAGCTATCGTTATGTGTAGCCGTTTTTATTTTGTTTTTTTTTACAAAATGCCGACTGCTTGCACTTTTTTTCATCTTCAAGGCCCTTTTTTGCACTCAAGCAATCTTTAAAAACAGTAATGATCAAAATTTTTTAAATCGGCTATGTACAGCCTTACTCACTGCGATTACAAAGATGCTTTTAAAAAAATTTAAATCGCTTGATAAGTTTTTGAGTATTCACTGAGACAAGGTCGAAAAAAGTAGTTTCAAGAAAATCACGATCAAAGTTTTCGTTCTGTTTTTCTTGATATAAAGTTATGTTTTTTTTTTAGAATATTGATACTTGCATTAAAGTATTAAGTCGCGGGCGATATGACGGGTTTTCATCTTCATTAGATTTCTCGAAATAATAAGAGCTTGCACTTCATCTATTCTGAACGATGAGTTTTAAATTTAAACACTTGAACATGCAGAAATTATGCTATTTCTGACAGTTGTAAAATCGTGACGTAACGCAAAACTCGACCCCCCCCCCCCCCCCTCGTACGTAGACCGTAACGCCAGCCCGAACCCCCCCCCCCCAATTGCGTTACGTAATTTATGGACGCCCCCTTATTCAGTAGTGAGGTCGGATCATTATAATTGTTCGTACAGTCTCCAGATAAAGCTTGTCCATTTTTTTCGCAGCTATCGACACAATGTCGATAAATTCTCAGTAGTCGAGATTTTTAGATAATTCGTATTATCTTCGTTTTTTTTAATTATTCCATATTGCGATAAAATTTTGCATGGTTTTGCACAACACGTACCATGTAAAGTTCACGGTCACGAAAAAGAATGATGCGGATTATAATCGGTTGCAAAAGATTTTATTACGTATGGAGTGCACTTGAAGTATTTCATAAAATAAGGACACTTCGGTGCGAAGAATATAAGCGATCCACCGAAAGTGGGCTTTAACAAACAATATATTTCGTACTTATTGCTATCTTGAGAGTCAAACCGCTTGGTCTCCGTGGCATCGGAACTATATGATCCAATGTTGACCGATATCCTTGATCGAAAGTTCGTGAAGCGATCTCGGAGCAAAATCAGGTTGAAAGTTTCGAGATCCATCGAACTGCCTTTTTTCTCGGCCTGTAACTTATATTGCCAAGCTCACTCCTTCGGGTCTCCGCGGCCACTCGAGACCTTATATTGCCAGTTTATCCCGCGTATACTTCTCCTCCCGTCGCAAGTGGAAGAGGTTCGCACGCGAATGTACACCGAACGACATGAGGTTGCTATTAAAATATAACATTTCATCGGATTATTAGAGGAAGAACTTTTTTCCCCCGAGCAACTCGATTTAATGAAATTCAACGTCGACGTAGACGATAAATTATAAATTACGTGCAATATATGAATCAAAGAAAAATTGAGAGTTTGGCCTACAAAACTGCCGCGAACAGAAATGTTTATTACGAAAAAAGTACTGCAATTACAAACGAAGCTTCAATAATTCAAGTGATGGCTTCTCAATCCAGTATAAACTGAAGCACGTTTCAGATGATTTCATTATCTTTGATTCATTTTCGGGGGCTCGCGATATTAAATTATAAAGCAGCAGTAAATCGGAGCACATAATCCACTTTGAGACATTTAAAACATCAGACATTCATGAAAATCGAATTAATGATAGCAAAATAGAAACAACTATCTGCAACTTCGAGTAAACCTAAAGAAAGAGCTCGTTACAATCGAATTAACTTTTGTTTAAATACATTCATTTTACTTAAACCAGCTGCTTCAATTGCATGCAGTTGGCTCGAAAAAAAACCGTAATCTCGGTTATTATCAAATTTTATTTTTTTTAAAAGATTTTTCATCACCTGTCATGAAAATATATTTTTGAATTAAACAATCTCTTTCTTTCAATTAAAAAAAGCATATCGGTTTAAATATAAAAATGTATTTTCAACACTAGTAGTACATTTTTTTAATCTTACGATTTCCACAATGAGTATTTTTGCTTTTGGTACGTGCAAAAAAATCTCAGATTTCCCCATAAAACGGTCAATCCGAAATGAGCAATTGCATTAAAATCAGAAACTGCATTTTCATATAAAATTGGAAAGATTTTTAAATTATTCACAACACGATGTTTCCGCTCAAAATGTGACACACGTCGCGCGTTTTTCCCTCTTTCGAAACATTTATTTTAATTTAATAAAACCTCCAGCCCATTATTAAATACTCCGCTTCAATATTTATTTAATCGGAATAAATTGTTTCTTCGAGGGCAAAACTTAATTACAAGTTTATTTAAAATAACAGGTATCCTGCCATTATAAACATTTCTCAAAGTTTATTAAGTATCTTCGTAGAGGTAACTAAAAGTGTAGTAACTTCAAACAAGTATACGTTAAATGTACCACACTTTTAGTCAATCCAAAAAAGCACGTCTCCCGTTAAAGCGTCCAATTTTTCCATGCCTCGTGAAATCGCTTACGAAATGCAGTTAAACCATTTTTAAACATTTCACAAAAAAAGTGTCAGCTCCTGCTCTATTTGAAATAAAATTGAACTTCTCGATAACCTTTCCCAGGGAAAATCGAACAATACATATGCAAAAATTAGAATTAGTGTGCTTAGAGAATCAATTATTCCAAAACTTCAGTTGTTTTTAGAATATAATGTATCGATTATTGGGGAAGCCCTAAAAAATGAAAGCATTAATGAGGAATCAAAATATTGCAGCTGTGAGTTCGTCCAAGCTTCCAACTATACAGTGTCATTACGATCAGTATGCAGGACTGCAGAATACAACAAGCAGAGTGCCTTGATTTTCGTACGAGAACCTGATAACAACTCTGTTATTGCCCTCTGTTAATTGCCAAAATGCCGAGGGTTACTCCGAGCCCTCATTATCCTAATTGCAATACAGTTTCTACAGGAACATCGGCTTTAGGATAATGATAATAACGTGTAGACCGGTCGCAACGTAGAGCGGCGCCCGCATATATCGAAGACCAGAATGACACATGAAACAAGAAGGAAGGGCCAAAAGGGATTGAAACTTTATACCGCCGTGGTCAAGTGTCAAATGTGATTGGTACGTTGTCGAAACTTCGACATGAGGCCTCTAACTATCCTGCAACTCCCCCGCTGAGCCTCCACTTTTCAGTTGAGTAACGGGGTCCTATAATGAACCGGGTTGAATTTAGTAATAAACATCTCTCCTCCCCTCGGCTGATTGACAATATACCGGATAGCCTCTATCGTCCACGTAGCCTTGTATACGTAAAGCGCGAATTAACGAGCTACATCTACCATCTACCTAGGTGGGTTAAAAAATGGCTTTTTTAATATGTCTATTCGATAGTATCGCCTTTAAGGGCAGATAAACACCTAGGAGCCGGAAAAGGATCATTTATGTGAATTTTTTAAGGAAAACCATTTTAAATTTGGGATTGGGGTTTTAATTATCTAAAAGTATATACATTCAAAAACATGTTTAATTTTCTTTATTCAAAAATATGAAAAATATACAAGGATATTGTATGATCCTTGCAGCGTCGTAAAAAAATCGGTACCCAAAATTTCTCGAGAACCAATGAACCGATTGCCTTGAGGTTTTTTGTGGTTATTCTATACACCATTATCTAGTACTTGTCATAGCCGATTTTCAAAATATCGATTTATGACAACATGGCGGACGTTTGAACATAAATAGTGATTTTTGGGCCGAAAGTTAGTTATTATTTTGCCTATAAAACAAAAACTAAGTAACGGAAAAAAAATCCTATGACAAGTACTAGATAATGGTGTATAGAATAACCACGAAAAACCTCAAGGCTATCGATTCATTGGTTTTCGAAAAATTTTGGGTACCGATTTTTTTACGACGCTCTAAGGATCATACAATATCCTTGTATATTTTTCATATTTTTAAATAAAAAAAATTACACATATTTTTGAATATATATACTTTTGGATAATTAAAACCCCAATCCGAAATTTCAAATAGTTTTCCTTGAAAAAATTCACAAAAATTACCTTTTTTCCGGTTCCTAGGTGTATATCTCCCCTTAAGCTATATTCCCTGAATACTTCATTGAAATATTCCTTAAATGCAATAATCTTTTAACAGTCGGCCGCGGCTAGCGGTAACAGCACCATACTTCAAACTTTGAATGCGTATTTCTCGAAATACTGCTTTCAAAGTCGATGGAAATGATATCTCGAGAACCACTTGGTGGATTGTTTCCAAATTTACAAGAGATACGCTGCAATCTCACTTTTTTTAAATCGATCTTAATTTTGCAATCGTTACGTCAAAAGGACAACTTTTTGATGAGTGAAAAAAGTGATTTTATAAATCGACGATTGTCAGCGATTCATATTTATTGTTCACCTGGATAACCC
>OX632358.1:32191845-32356845 GCA_951751655.1 Ophion costatus
CGGAGTAAATTCTCGGTACAAAGTTTCACGGTACTTCGCCGATTCGAGCAATTCCCAACGGCAAACTTTGTTTCGTTTCGAATTCGTTCACGGTGACGAACTTCGCGTTCGACGTCCGACGTCGACGGCGTCGTTCGTACCGGCAGTCGAATTCCGAAAATCGATCGTAACTACGAGAATTAGTGGCGAGGGAACGATTTTTTTTCTTTCGAATTTTCCTTCGTATGCCCTTTGGAGCTTTCACGATCGAGCTCTTTTCAGTTCTATTTTTTTTTTGCCGCATAGGAGAAACCGGTGGGCTTCAATATTGTGCTTAATTTTTTTCCAATTTTTTTTGCACCGTGTTACTGTATTTTAGGTCAAAAGAGATTCGGTATATGGAAAAAAAGTTATGGTTTCAATATTTGACAATGCGTTTGTGGAATTTTTTTGTTTTATTCGCTATTGAACGCATATTATTGGTATTTGCGTACACCGTGTTTGCTCGGTGAACCATAAGATAATGTTAAACAGTTTTTTTCCGCTATAATATATTCTTAGATACTTTAACGAATGATTTTTTTATTTCGAAATAAAAATCATACGTTTGAGGCAGTATTCTAGTCTAGAAATATGAAGAAAAAAATCGAAGGCATTTTTGGCATTTTCTTGAAGTATAGATTCTTGAGAACATGTCCTCAAAAGGAAATTTGAAAAATCCCCATATTCAGATGGCTATAGCGATTCGAGGCAAAAATAGGATCGACCAGGAATGGCCGATTAATATAAAGTAAGTATAACATAGCGCTATAGCACTTAGATAGTTGCGGTTGTACTCGGTATAGTTGAAATTGAATATTGTAAATTGAAATAGGATGAAACAGGATAGTTGAAATTGTACTCAAAGGTTTAAACGCGTTTTTCTCGAAACTACTCTTTTCAACCTCATTGAAATAAAGCCTCGAGTTCTATTCAACCGATTGACTTCATATTTGGTATGCACCTTCAATATATATCCCTCCATCTCCCCTACCCCGGTCATTGCGAAATTATTATTACAATTACAAAAAATTAATAACGTCCGAAAAAGGGGCCAATAATTTTCTTTTTATTCAGTCGCCATTAAAAAAATTCTTTTTCTCTTCGAAACCTGCCATAATGACGTTCTCATCGATGAAAAAAATTGTTTTTATTTCTATTTCAGATGAATGAGAGCTTTGGAATAATGCCACCAGCCTCAAACCTTTTTTTCACCGCCATATTTACAGCCCCATAACCTCTTCAATTATTAGTTTTTGTTGCACATTATTCTTGTGAGTTCTTGAAACATCATTACAAACACTGTAAAAAAATGGATCGTAAAAATATTATAGATACGTATATAAAATATCTATTATAGATAAATAGATAAAAATAGATCAATATTATAGATAATAGATACATTTTTTTTTCATCAAGCCCGAAAAAAGGACTGTAATTTAGGTCTTCAGACTAGAATACTGGCTTGAGGATGAATTTATGCGTTTTTTTCTCAATATTTTAATATTCACCTCTGACTTGCTGCTCGAGAGTCATTATAACTTCCACAGCCATGTTGAGAATACCAAGCTTCGTTTGTGGCTTGTCCGTCTTGAGATGGGTCATACACATCCTGCCGAGTTCCTTGAGGGCCTCGTTTATGTCTCTGATGCGTATCCTGCGAATAATCGTCATTTTTTTTATCAATGAATATCGTCATGGCAAGAGCGAAAGTGGGCAACGTTAACGCGAGAAAAGTTACGCCTCGCCAACCCCTCTACCGTCGCAACGTCAAACCTCATGCATTTGCAAACAATACGTATGTGAATAAATCGATCTCTCATTGAATACATAGAATACGGGCCCCCGCGTTGTTCATTGTCATCGTACGTCGCTCTCGCAACTTTTTGACCATGTGTTATTCGCAACGGTTATCACAACCAAACAGAGGCAATGATGTACGTATGTATATGTAAAACAGTACCCGAGAGCCGTCTCAACGAGCCGTTTAATCTTACCTTTCCCTAGCATTGTTCGCCTGCCGCCTTTCTTTCTCTCGCTGAGCCTTCACATCAGGATCATCATCCTCGTCCTCGGCGCTCGAACAACAGTTGCGCAATAACAACACTCAATTAATCACCCGACCCCCAGACTCCAATCTTAATCCTAAAGCTACCGTTAGACTCGAAAAAAAAAAAAAAAATACATTCCAGCTTCCTGTCACAATCGTTTCTTTTCAATCGTATTTCACCAAAGATTAAAAACGGGCTATGGCTCTATAGGCAAAGGACTATTGAATCGTCGTGATATCACCGTATCGTTATCGATTGAGTTTGATGCTTCCGGTATATCATTCCGTGTGGAATGCGTCGTTCGAGCGATCCTCGAGACTGGTCGACACCGTGACGCTTCACTAAACGAACACACGCAGATCTCCCGGGTCGATTGTTTGCTTCGAACTTTTGCACACCCCCGAGTCCCGCTTCTTCATCCCCCCCCCCCCCCCCCCCGTAGGCCCGTATTCTTTGCACCCTCTGTCGTTCACCCGATTGCTAATCAAACGGTTCCAAGCGCCACGTGGGAATATTCGGCAAGGAGGTGGGGAAAAAATGTATGGTTCGCACATTCGCACCAGCCCGAGTCGAAAAGGCAAATGCGATTTGATCTCGTTGGATGTTGTTTTATTCTTGCCAAGTTTTTCGCTCTTTCGAATACGGATTTAGTTTTAGAAATTTTTGCACGACCTTCTGAATACTTCATGTAAAAACATACCAAATTTTGAGAATTCTATCATTACTTCAACCTCCTTAGGGGTTGAAATAAAAAATGATAAAATTCTGAAAATTTGGTACGTTTTTGTATGAAGTATTTAAGAGGTCGTGTTAAAATTTCACGACGATTAGGAAGCTCGCTATTAAAAAATTAACATTTTGTTAAGAACGATTTTTAAAAGAAATGAAAAAAAAAATTATCAATAAACTTCATTTTGTTTCCGTTGCTTTCAGTGTATTGTAGATATTACAAAATTGAGGGGTCAAAGAAAAAACTTGTTGCAAAGTTACATCAGTTTCCACAAGACAACATTTAATTTGTGAATGTTAATTGTTCAATAACGAGCTTCCTAATTGTCGTGAAATTTTTACACGACCTCTGAAATATTTCGTTCAAAAATGTACCAAATTTTCGGAATTTTATTATCATTTGCGATTTTAAAGAACACCAATTTGGCATGAATTTTTCTTGTACGTAATATTGTTCGGACGCGCAAAAGATATGAACATTTCTTTGCGTTGATGTCGACACACTTCAATGCCGATACTCTATAACCGGAATACTCGACTACCAAATTGCAATGAGGGTCAGAAATTCAGGCCTCGAGAAACCGTTTAAGGGGTTACCCCCACTTGCGATTTTGAAAAAATCGATTTTTTTATTGCATTTTTTTGAAGTATAAGTATCTGAGAATATGTCCTGAAAATTTCAAGTCTATCCGAACAAAATTGACTGAGATATGAGCGTTGAAAGAGAAGAATCCGTGAATTGAAGAACTGAAATTGAAACTTTCAACGCGTTTTTCTCAAAATGGCATTTCTGAAGTCGGTGACCAAGATTACTCGAACACTAATGAACCGATCTTCTTGAAATTTTGCAGGCTTATTTAATACATAAAAATGTAGTCTTTGATCGTTCGATTTTTTTTTTTCGAAAAAAATGGCCGTTTTATAGCCAAAAAACGGCCGTTTTTTTTCGTTAAAATCAAACCATTAACTTTGACTGTCCGCCATTTTGTGAAAAATGAATATTTTTTAAAATCCTTCGATTAAAGACTAGTTTATACTTATATTTGACTAAATCCATCCGCATTTTTTTTTCAGATGATCCACTTCGCCGCAATGTTGGTCACCGCAAACCGTGTATATAAAAACATTATTTCATTGACGGCCATTTGCCACTAAATAATGTAATATTTTTCAATAAAAAAATTACTGAAAGTTCTTCAAGATGTGTTCTTTAAGATGGTATATTGATCGATTAAAAAAGTTTTGTAGTTTTCTTTAAAAAAATTCATGAAAAAGGCCTTTTTTTTGCGCTACAAGTGGGGGTAACGTGTTAAATTCACCGATTCGTTTCGTCATACGGCCAGAATCAGGCCTCATTAGATCGGCTCATGCACTGCTGAACAATTTGCCGGCAGGCTCAAAAGAAACGACAGGCGGTACTTGTTTTTCGACTCGGGACTTGCAGATCGTTCTCTCTCTCTCATCGTGCGTAATTTTTCATCTATCGTTCAACAGGCTCGATCAATAGCAATTCGATTGTAGGCTGATTGCCGATTGTCCCTATCGTGAATTTTTAATCACGTTTCAGTGTGTAAGAGTAAACCAAGAATGTGTGTGCGTGGGGAGGGGGGTAGAGGAACGGGACGATAAACGATTTACCGCGTGGGACACCGTTACCATCGGACGCGAGAGAAAGAAAGATAAAGAGATGGAGAAATCGCTGCGAGAATTGTCAACAATTAATCCGAAAAGGCCTAGGAGAGATGCAAAGGAAGCATCGTGGGATTCTTGTACACACACTCGTATGAGCCAGGCTGAAAAAAGTCCAATTGCCCCACAAATCTAAAGAGAAAGGTAACGATAGGTTTAATGCGGATTGTAGTAACTTGGTAATTTAACACATGCTCGCTGCTCGGGATGACGCGGAAAAGGAAAGGGTTCTAGCAATGGAGAGGATTGACATACACGTCCAGCGAAAACTTCCGAAAGACTGTTCACGGTTTTCCGGGCAGAAGCTGACACGATAATAAAATAGTGCAATTTAATCGTTTTGCCAAAGGCGTTCTTGGAAAAGCTTTGTCACCGGCTGTTTGTCCATATTTTCGCGTACGAAATTCACGGAATGTTCTTGAAACGACACTCAACAATGTACAAAAGGTTTCAATAAATTTACTCTATCGATATAGATGAAAAAAATTGGCAAGAAAGTGTTTTATTTTTCACGCTGAAACCCTTCCCTTAAATCGTTTGTCGTTTGTCGTTTCTCGAAAAATGACACGCGAGTTTACGACAGGGTAAAAATTGCAAGGAGACAACCGCGTTTACGACCAGCGAGTAAAAAAAGTAGTAGAAAGAATTTAAACAAAAACATAAAGCACCTTGTTTTTTTCATCTTTAAAATACTACCTAACGTTCACCTGCGCCCCTTCAGGCCGAAATCGGTACCTTTTCCGGACGAAAAATTCTAAAAGCCCGTACTCTTTTCGCTGGTGGTGTACGCGAGAATTGTACGGAGCCCAGAGACGTACCCAATCGCAAGCCCTCGACCGTTTTTTTCCCCGCCGCACAGTGGTTCCAAACGCCGAAAAGCTGGCCAAAAATAGGGAAAATCGCGTTACTAAATATAGGACTTTTTTGTGTGCCATATTTTAGGTTGGTACCTGTACTTTAAGAACGCAGCATTACCAATGCCAATAATACACACTTGTTGGCAGCGTTGCGTCGTGAAGTTAAGGTTAAATTTCGTGAATGTCACGTGTTTTCTGACTTAAACATTTAATTTAGACAAGTTAGTGTTAATTATTCATGGTGAAGTGAATTGTTTCGAAGAGAGGGATATCTGAGGTTAATAAAATATGTTTTGTTTGAAATTTTAAGTGCTTGTACATTGTTTATATATTATTGTTTGTAAATCACAAAATTTCGTCATTTTTATGCCACTTTTTTACTTTCTCATTTTCTCGAAAGTCCCGCTAGATCCCGGGCTGAAATTAATTGCATATGGTAAGGGCATCATAGCACTAAATTATGACGCCAATAACTTTTGCCCGAATTTGCCCGAAATTGAAACAATGCAATTTGAAAATTTACTAAAAAAACGGCCCAAAATATGATTTTTACGTTATACGAAGCCCAATAACGTAAAAAAAAATTTGTTTAAGTTATTTAATGTTGAGTATACATACTACCAATGATTTTGACATTATAAACAATGAATTTGTCATAAACAATAAATTATTTTTTTCAAAAAACTTAATTCAACATTTTTTCCAAGTTGATTAAATGTTTCTGTATCAATGAAAACTATATTGTTTATGTTATTTTTTATTACAAATCATCATTTTTTTTTTGGTCCGCTATCTTGTTTTTGACTTTGTTTTGCATTTTTTTTATGAAACTGATGTCAAATTTCGATTTAGCGACCTCAAAAACTCCTTATAACATCATTTTTTATTGTTTAAAGTTGATATAAAATTTTTTTTGGTCCGCCATCTCGTTTTTGACTTTTTGAATCATTTTTTTCGAAAAACTAACATCAGATTCGGATTCAGAGACCCCCAAAACCTATATATACCCACCACCATCCGTTTTTTCGATGATTTTGATTTTTGGCCAGCTTTTCGGCGTTTGGAACCACTGTTTGGAACGCAACGAAAATTCTTTTTAATTTGTCATTTCCATTGCAGCAAAATCACATTTTACAGATTTGTCGCAGATCGGCGAATGAGAATCCTCAAAAATGTTTGCGTTACTTTCGTAGCTCGAAGCAGCCGAAGAAAATTTGAAAAACAACCAAAAAGTCATTGCACTCCAGCGATGAAAATTTAACGTCATAAAATTCTGACGGTGTAATCGTCTCTCGGACACGCACCTCTAGGTGGAATTGGATGGGAGTTGGTCCGTGTGTACGTGTGTGTACAATATATGACAAAAATGCAAGAAATTGTGCTTATTACTGCGCGTGCTCTCCACTAACCTTTCGCGAACGTTGTTGGCTTGTCTGCGTTCTTTTTCGCGCACCGCTTTGGTGCCTGGATCGTCGCAATCTTCGTCGGCGCTCGAACAACGAGTTTTCAAAGACACAGCAAGTTAGTTTAGGTTGTCGTTTATTGGAATTTCGTTTTGTGCTTTCGTCGAACGCGGCGATACGGTGTTATCAACGTGAGATATATTCTCGACAGAGGTGACATTTTCATCACAGTGTTTCGTCAATTTCCGTTTCGTCCTTGGTACTTTATGACTCGGCGAAATCGAGATTGTTCTTTGACCCGTTCAATCGCATACTTTCGTGAGTTTTCCGGGCCGAAGGACGTTCGGGCTGCTTCGGGAGGATCTGCAGATCACTCGAAATAACTCGAATTGAATTGTGCGACAAACTAATCCGTCTAATTCGTTATGTTTTTCAAAAACATTTCAAAGACGATCCACAGTTTTACGATGTTATTGACGCGACACGAACGCGCGCGTATTTTCTTCCTCGATTGTCTTTCGTCCGAGATGATCCGTATATGAGGCGAACTTGATGAACGTAAACGAACGCGTCGACTTACGAGTCCAATGGACCAGGTCATTCGAGAAACACTGTGACGGCTCTGTCCCGATTGTCTTCATATTCTAAACGCAATTACACAGAAATTCGCAAGCTCATCGAGGCTCCTTCTCTTTTTTTCTTTGGATGGCAACTTTGCGTGTGCTCTGGTGGCCGATCGGATGAATTTCAATCGAGCCTCGATCATCTTGCAGTTAATCGTGTTAACCGACCGCCACTGATCACTGATGCCATAAACTCAAATAAAATCAATAAGCTTCTTCTTTTTTTTTTTGGTTTTTCAAACATCTTAAGTCGAATCTGGTAGCACGAAATGCCTTGGATACTTACTATCTCCTCGACCTCTTCGTGCCCTTTCCTTGCGACGTGGAATTGACCGTGGCGCCACCTATGACTCCCGCGGGAAGATCGCTGCTCGAAGGTTTCGTTTCACCGGCGCTGCTGTCCGGTGGGTCTTTCCTCTTTTCTAGGGAGATGTATTCTGACAATTATTGATACTGCAGATACGTTTCATCGTGGAGTTCTCAGGCAGTAGGGCAGTAGGGGTGGGACGAGGATCGTGGAAAGTTTTGGAAAAGTTGCGATCGAGCGCATTTGGCTGAAGATGATTTTGACGACATTGGAATGCGCATGATGTTGATTATACGAATAATGGACTACCACGAGTTCCTTGAAGTCTTCTCACTTTAGACGCTAAAAATAGTCTATTTTCATGATTTTTTTGATAGCTTTATATTACAGATATTGATATAAAAAAGTTGTTCATTTGATAAATACATATAATTTTTTATTTATTTGTTCACGTCACGCTATTTATGGACAAAGACGGTAGTTAAAAACATGTACTAAAAAAATTCCAAGTCTACGCTGTTGATGAAATCTCGGGGATGGACCATCCGAAATGGCATTGAAGTTTGCATCGTTGGAACGCAACGAAAATAATTTTTTTCCCCAACACTTATCTTTTTTGCTCATTTAGGCTACAAAAATCCCTGAAACATTTTTGAATATCCTTATTGAAGATCCATAACCCAAACCTGCTAAAAAAAGGGTTCAGATAGTAACGAAAATGTAGAACTGAAAAAATGAAGAACAATTTTCGTTGCATCCCAACGATGCAAACTTCAACACCATCCAAAACAAAAAAATCAAACGGTTTTGGATTCGGTATGTCAATAGCTACAGCGCGTATCACACGATTTTTGATATATGCAAAAATAAGAAAATGGCGAACATTTTTCGAAAAAAACGTGTTTTTTCACCGTTTTTGGCAAAAAAAATAGTAAATCTCAAAATTTAAAAAAATACTTGATATGCGCTACAGATATAGTTGTAAAGAATATGTGGTTAAAATTTCATAAGGATCGGTTGAGTAGTTTCGAAGATTTTATTAACAAACCGTCGAAAAACGTCGATTCGAAAAAAACGCGTTTAAAATTTGTTTGGGTTACGTAATTACAAAAAACTTTGTTTTAAAATATATTTCGAAAGTGTGTTTATTAAGTGTAACAACTTTTATGTCAATATCTATAATATAAACCTATCAAAAAATTCACGAAAATAGCCTTTTTTAGAATGTAAATTGAGAAGATCCCTGAAGTCAAATGTCTTCAAAGTAATTTTTTGACACACATATACACATACGCGCAATTATGTATTGGAGCCATATAAAGCTGACTTTCTCATCGTTGATGGTGTCGAAGTTTGCATTGTTGGAACGCAACGGAAGTTCCGTTTTACATTTTATTTTCCACATTTTTATTATTATAGGCGATCTTTTGTGGATAGATTTTTGTGTAGATCGCAAAATAAATATCTTAAAAAATGCTTAAGGATTTTTGTAGGCGAAATCTGTCAAAATAAATTAAACTCGTTGCAGTCCAACGATGCAAACTTCAGCATCGTCATCGTTGCCATAGTTTATGGTAAACGAAATTGCGTGATAAAAATTAAAAACGACTTGATAAATTGATTTTTCCGACAAGAATAAGGTTTATTGACTTATGAACATATTTCTCAACCGTTCTTTCCATTCGACATAAAACCCATGGTTTTTCCCACTGCCCCTCATCGAATTTGACCTACAGAGGACTCATGTTTCGCGAAAATTATTTTCACCTTATACAGTTTGTGCTATGGCTCCGAAAATCAATATTACGTTTTGCTAGCAGTATGGAACTGGAGTGACACAAAAATGGACACAAAGTCCCACCAGGAAATCCCGATTTAGGCAATGCACAAACATCGATCCCGGAAGCGAGAGATGAGAATTCTCAAGGCTCATTCGATCGTCGGTACAAGCTTCGGACTAATGTTTTTTTTTTTTTTTTTTCGTCCACGACCACGCGTCGAAACGTCCTCGAGGATCGATGTGCCCGAGTTACGTTAAAAACGGCAAAGAAGTCATCGCGTATACCACGAGGCGAATTACGAGTGTATAGGACAGTGCTCCGCATATCGTCGCGAGAGGCAAGTTCCCTTGCGCGCGAATAAACGATATCCCGATTCAGATATCGCCTTAAACGCTTGACAATCGAGTGGCACGCGCCTTAACTCGGCGACTTGTGCCGTACTTTAGCATCGCATTAAGGGTCTCTCGAGATACGAGTCCGTACGATCAGATTCATGCATTAGCGAATATTTTTTTCTCTCGTATCCCACGGACCAAAAGGATTCAGGAATTACGAGGCGAGCGATAAATCCTGGATGACATTCTCTTATCCGTTCGCTGTTTTATCCACGGAGAGAGAAATAAGAAGCGAAGGACTGCGTGAATTTCAACGACGTACAAGTATCGCGTCATCGAGCATCGCGACAGAGCCACGAAAACGAAAAAATCATCCAACCTACGGTAACTCGAGCTTCCTGAATATTTTATTCCAGCCGGAAAGCTTACGTACGGAAGGAAGATTTTTTTTTTATTTTTTGCTTTCTCGCGAATGAAATTCTGAACAGCAATGAAACGATGTGAAAAAGCTTCTGGTTTGCTTTGTTCGCACGTGTTTCCTCTTCTTGCTGTTTGATGCGAATCCGTAGACTCGTAACAGCTGAAACCACTTGCTGACTTTCACCAAATTTACGAATGGCCTTTTGGCTCTGCTGCTGCAAACTTCCCCTTCTGTTTTTAAGTATGCTCTGAATATATTCAATTTCAATCGGCAACACGACAGTCGAATTCCACCACATCGTTTTCGAGACAAAGACATTAGAAATACGAGAAATTCAACAGAGTTTGTGAAAAATCGTGGTTTAAGGAAGTTCATCTGATGATCGAATTAACAAACATATATTGATTTTTTTAAATTCGAGTTCACTTACGTGTATCTAAAAGGTCACCTGTTCAAATTTCAAACTCTCCGGATACCTTGTTTGTGAGCAACTGATAAATAAATTTTTTCTAAATTAACATGGTCTCTTATGGAATACCGTGTTTTTCCCGTCTATAAACGTGAAATTTGCAAGCATTGACAAAGAGTTTCGAAAGAAACTTTTATAACGGATAAAAAAATATCTAAAGAACGTTTGGACATCTTTCTAAAATCCATTAGATACTCGTGAACTTCAGAATAAATTAACTTGTCTCGAAAAATGCTGATTTTTTGGAGGTTAACCTCCATATTACTCCAGTCGCGTATTATGATGGCAACGTCGCAACCGCGCGCTTTTTCAAATCAACACTAATACTTTCCGAACGACGCAATGTGCACTACACTTCTGCAGCAAATTGTACAGAAGTGACTGGAAATGTAATGACTGAATCGGCTTGAATAATAAAATCAAATAAATTAATCGCAAATAAAATCATCGTGGTTATAAAAAAAGGATACGAAATAATAACACATAAAAAATTGATTTCGAGATTCATTGAGAAAAAGCTTGATTTTCGAAAATTGATTTTGTTTGCCTTTCCAGAAAAACGCTTTCTCTTTTGAATTTTCTTCCATGGTCGAAAAAGAGATCGACGATGAAGCATGGACGCGAGTGAAAAATTTCTAGCACACGGGCAGACTTACGTGCCAAACTTATTGAACGGACTACGCTAGTCGTAATAACTTTTCTTTCGACTAACTCGGTACCGGATGAACTTCCTTAAGCACCGGTTTATATTTCTTTACATTGACTGCGCAGTGAAAATAATTCCAGCTCATTTCGCGACGTTTCACAAGACACTGCGTTGAATCATCCAGCTTCTGATATTTTCTTTCTCACCGACGATCTGCTGGAACTCCCAGGAACTCCGAACTTGAGCTTTTATTAGACGTATCTACTGAAAATTATAAAAATTAAATCCCAGCATAAAAATTCGTATCGTTTCACATTTACAGTCGAAGCTTTTCAAAGGTTTCCAGCTTTCCAGACGAAGCTTCACAACTTCGATAAATGAAGAACGTTCGTATAAAGAATTAAAAGACATTGCAAACGTTCACTCAAAGTATATATATATAAATATAAGAAATCAAATGATTATACAGTAAACGTTTATAATGAACAAAACGCTCGAAATGTATACGACCAATGGAAAGACGATCGAAAAAATAAGTATCATATTGAACAAGCTTTCTGCGCCATTGAGAGTCAACAATTATTTCTCGGCTGCACATCCGTCTTGGTGATTGTTCGAATTGTTGAATCATTGATTGAAAATGAGACACCCGAGCGGTCGCTCATGCCTTAATTGACAGCTAACGGTAAGAGCGCGCTATGGGAATCGTCTTTTGGTACGTCTCACGAACCATACAGGGAGAGACTACTACTACCCCACCTCCCCGCCCCTCCAGAACTGTACAAGCAGTCACAAGAGAGTCTGGTTTCATTCACGTCCGCGAGTAGCGGCCAAGTTGCGTGAAATAGTTTTTGGGACGAGGATAGAAAATAACGGTTTGGCGAAAGAAACGGAGGACGCGAGAAAGGCTCGATGTCGACGTACTTGAGGAACAATGAAAGGAACGAAAGAATGGGCGCGCGCGGTCTTTTGTACGAGAATTTGCGCAGGAGTCGCATGATTTATCTGATATGACCTTATCGGGAGGAGAGTTGCTCCTTGCGTTGCGAGCGAACACCTGGCTGCGGTTTCCCCTCCCCCCTGTCATTCTTCATTCCACCGTATTTTTTTTCTTCCTTCTACCCATCAAACGAGGCCGATCATGGAGAAGAATGGTCGCGAGAAAACGAGAATGGAAAATCGAGCGTTGTCGCGCGTATTACGAGACTGGAGCTTCAAGGATCCCGATCACTCTTTCTATCGAACGTCCGATTGGCTCGGGGGAATTGGCAGAGCGAGAGAAACGAAGACTGGAAGAGCGTGGATCGACATTCCGAAAATTCCTGGGGTCTCGACCCGAGGAATGCATTTTTCCAAATAGTCTACCTGCGAGCTTGGCGGCGAGGAATCAGGCAGCGGAATCGCTACACTTTCTTTTCGATTTGTATCGGGCGGATCGGATAGAAAGGTCGCGAAAACGACGGAAAGTAGGAGGTTCGAAAATTTACGAAGAAAACTCACAAGTTGTCAGTGACCCAAGTGGAGAGAGAAAGTCTTAAGGGCAGATATGCACCTAGGAGCCGGAAAATTAAGATCATTTTTGTGAATTTTTTCAAGGAAAACTATTTGAAACTTCGGATTGGGGTTTTAATTATCTGAAAGTATATACATTCAAAAATATGTTTAATTTTATTTGTTTAAAAATAATTTATTTTATTTACAATATGCTTGTATATTTTTCATCTTTTTAAATAACGAAAATTAAACATATTTTTTGAATGTATATACTTTTAGATAATTAAAACCCCAATCCGAAATTTCAGTTTTCCTCGAAAAAAATTCACAAAAATGACTTTTTTCCGGCTCCTGGGTGTATATCTGCCCTTAAGGGCGTCGATTATTTCACTGGTAAATGTCAGAGGGAAGTGTTCTTTTTAGACGTACGATCTATGAAGATTCAACTTGGACGTTTCCGTAGGATTCAGATCATTTGACAGTTTTTCGTGAAAAATCGCGAATCGAGCGCGAACGTTATTTTCAACGAGCGTAATGAATATGGACACCACTGTGACGGGTAGAAAAAATCGATTTTTTTTTACAAAGTATACATATTCGACAATATGTAAAAACAATCGATTTTTTGCATTTTCGCAAAGTATGCATATGCGAGGATGTGTGAAAAAAACGATTTTTTTTGTTGCCATTTTGTAAATTATAAGTATTCGACAATATGTGGAAAGAATCGATTTTTCTGCATTTTTGCAAAGTAAACATATTCAAGAACATCGACAAGAACGAATGCAAAAAGGATCAATTTTTTTTGCACTTTTTCCAAGTCCACATATTTGAGAGTATGTGAAAAAAATGTTAAGTTAAAATGTTTAAAATTGACGAAGGTACAGGCGATTTAGCGAAAGTAGGTAGCGCAGCGTATTTACGTATGCTAAATAAAACGTTCAATCGCGTTTTTATAGAAACAACTTTTTACGACCTGGCCGGAATCAAAACTCTAGCTATAATCATTAATCTGGGTAAATTTTTTTTTAGTTCCCGAATTGCCGTAGACATTGTTGTGCGATGCCTTTTTTAAATTCAGTCCCTTTCAAGCCCTCGAATACAAGTAAACGTTTGACCAAAATTACACTTTATTTTAACACCTGCTATTTTGTGATTTTGTTCGAAAAAGAAAAACGAGCACGCACCGTGAGTACTACACCTATTGAGATTATGAAACTTTTCCGTTTTTGTTTTCCAGACCAGCCATTGTCTAGTTATCGATCCATCCGTTGGACTACATTTTTTATAGAGGCTATAAGGTTGTGAATTTTATTAATTTTTTTCCTACGAATTTACACGAAATGTGTTCAATGTGTGCTCAATAAGCTACCTTTTTTCCAAATCCCGAATAATTAAACCGGTAGACAATTTTTGGCGTTGAAAAAACGATATTTTTTCGGCCTGTCACAGGGATGTCCGCCCTCAAGTTCACGATTTTTCATAAGAAACCGCACCGGATTGATTATATATATTCAAACGATCCAATGACATTTATCGAAATAATCTGGCGTTAGAAATAATAATCGCAGTTAAACTTTGAATGAACGTATCTATTTTTAATTAACGAAATGAGTATCCTTGATCATTCATCGGTGATACGCTGGTACCTCCTCGAGCCTTAACAGAACGAGACAGATGCCCTCGCAACCCACCGTACCGTAAGAACAGGAAGCGGTAGGGAAAAAGACGAGCCGGGCGGTGGTGAATCTTGAGATTCGACTTACTGGCATTCGTGACCGGTAGCCTCTCGATCTTTATGGAACCATCGGTATCCGGGGTCGGTGCGAGGCCAGGATAAGATCCTTGAGGTTGCGCGACCGTTACCGCAGAATGCGGGCTTGCCTGAAAAAAAGAAATGTCAGTTGATGAGACGATGAAGGTACGAAAGGGGAATATCGGTCAAGTGCGTCACGGAGGTGCACGTTGAGGGTTCCGTAGATACTCAGGAACCCCCCCATAATTGTAAGATCGAATTGGGATCTCATTGATTTGACAAAGTTTGCAAATTGATTCTATAGTTTATTGAACACTATATCCCTATGATTAATGCTTGTTAGATGGGAAAATGTATTTTGCTTCTCGTCAAGGAAGCTTCGTTCCGATGGAATTTCTTTCATTGGGATTTTAAGGGGAGGGTAGGGCTTCGCACTTTTGAGAAATCGATTTTTTTTGTATTTTCTTATAGTTAAATATTTCAATAATATGATCCCACAATTTCAAGTACATCAGAGCAAAACTCTCGAAGTTATTGACTATTTAGTGCCGCTCCTCTAACACTGTAGCTCGCGTTTCAAACTGTAGCTAACACTTCAAACGCGTTTTTCTCGAAACCACTTTTTCAAAGTTCGTGTTCACTGCCATTTGAAAACTCCATGACCGATTTATTTCAAACTCGGTACACACTTTCTACATATAAAATACCTCCCCCCAACGGTTAGTTTGAGATTTTTTTTACATTGAGGGGATTTTCCACCCCCAAAAAGGTGGAATTTTTCGTGAAAAGTAGCACTTTTCACTTTACATGACCAGCAAAAATTTAGAAATGAAAAAAAAAATTATCAAGGACCGTTGGGCGGAGGATTCGATGATACTTTGACGAAATTTTAATGGCACTTGATTTCAGATAATTTCTAGCTAAGATACAGCGAACACCGCAAATCGTGTTTTTCCAATGGCGTTCTCGGAACAGCTTCGTCACCGGCTTGTTTGTGAATATTTACGCGTACAAATTTCACGGAATGTTCTTGAAATGACACTCAACAATGTACAAAAGGTTTCAATAAAGTTACTCTATCCATATAGATGAAAAAAATTCGCAAAAAAGTGATTTTTTTCACGCTGAAACCCCTACCCTTCCCTTAATATACCAAACGATAAACCGAAATAAAACATTTCGTACGAGTTTAGTAGATTTCGACATTTTCACGTTTTCTCGGAAAAGTCACGGCTACGAAAATTCTACTGCTAGTCGCACTACCCTTCCCTTAAGGGAAATTCAGAGCATTTCAACGAAACGAAAAATAAAATTTGGAAAGATGTGATTGTGTACAAATTTGTCTTTATGCGCGAACAATATTTAGTTTTCCACTCGGCTGGTTGAATTGTTGCACGTTAACAATATGTAGGGTGCACGTTCTGAATGAATTTAGGAAAAATCGATGACAAACTTTATTTAGGCTTTGAGGGAATTTTGATTTTCAGATAAATATTTTCTAGCACCGTAACTTCCACAATTTTTTAGACATCTCTGACTCTTTGTCCAGAAGTAGACTATTATGCAAGTTATTTTTCAAATTCAAAGGAATATTTGGAATTTTGCATTTTGAAGGTCAGAATTTCAGAAGAATGACCTTGATGCTGGAACTATTTCAAAATTTAGGATTTCGAGCAAAAAATTG
Source organism: Ophion costatus (assembly GCA_951751655.1). Classification (NCBI taxonomy): domain Eukaryota; kingdom Metazoa; phylum Arthropoda; class Insecta; order Hymenoptera; family Ichneumonidae; genus Ophion; species Ophion costatus. The sequence continues at coordinate 32,208,109 of OX632358.1, forward strand.
CACAGGAACAGGCTATAATGGAGGGTGCGTTCGAATCGAGTTTTGCAAAGGACCGTCCAACATTATGAGCTCGAAATTCGCGTCGTTGAAATACGATGACAATTAATAATTTTGAACTCCTTTAATTTCTTTCGGCACATTTCGCCAACAAAAATCCCTCAAACATTTTCTAAGATATTTATTCAGCGATCTACGACAAAGGTCTATAAAAAAATTTCTGCTATAGTAATAAAAATAAGAAGAAATATGTAAAAGAGACCTTTCGTTGCGTGCCAACGATGCAAACTTTCTGTTTTAAGAAAATATGAATTTTCAGGTAAAAGAAAACCTTTTCGAACAGTAATTTTTTCACCGTTTAAAATGTCCCGCTTACTATAATTCACTTGCACTCAACTGTCATTACAATGAATTATAAACCTCAAAAAATAATCATCTGAATACAAGGCGTTCCAGAAATTAATTTTGATCGAATGCTTCGAACGATCTGGCTCCAAGGAGATAAAAATTTCCAAGAAATCTTTTTATATGCTACAGTCGAACCACGATATAACGAATCTCTAGGGAAGTTCGTTATATCGAAATGTTTTTTTAAAATTGTTCTATAAAAAAATATACATTAGTACTATAAATGTAGGGATATTAAAAAAAAAAAAGGGTTTAACCCTCAATCCGTGAACCTGGGTCGTTTTCGTTCTGCCGAAAATCATTTTCTTCGCAGGTTGTTTATACTTAATGAAAAAAAATACACGAAAAATAAGAAAGAAAAAAAACCCTATTTTTCCTTGAGAAGTACGGCCTAAACATGGACCATGAATTTTTTCATATTTTTTTTCATTGACGATTGTTGCCTTGGTAGTGCATAAACAAAAACGACTTAGGTGTTCACGGGATTAAGGGGGAATATACCTTTGTAAATTGTTTTTTTTTTTCATTTTTTATTGGCTCGAAAGGTCCCTTAACTATCCGAAAATTATATTCAAAAGGTTTTATCGTGTGGTCCAGGCATCGCCGATTAAAGGTAAACACGAAATTTCCATGTTTTTACAGTACTCAAAACTTTAAACGCGTTTTTCTCGAAACTATGTTTTTAGACACGCGTATGCGTAGCGCCTCCAATTTTCAATCGATTGACTTGAAATTTTGTCTGTAGCTTCTTGACAACATTTTCTCGTCCGGTACGTAGGATTTTGTTTGCGATAAGTTGAAATTTAAAAATTTTATGATCGATATTCGACCGATTTTTTTACGATTTTTATTCTTCCTATTAACGCAATTTTTTTTTAATCAATATTTTGAAAACCCCCTACGCACTGGACTGGTTTCTTATATCTACACGGAGAAAACAGGGGCCTCGAAGTTTAGAATTAATACTATGCTTCTAAAAAAAATATCATTACATATCGAAAAGTATTGAATGGAAGATAAAAATTGTAATTACGGTATAGTAATAATGAAGTAATTTAAATTTTAACCTACGATATGGCACGTAAACTGATACGAATGATACATTTTATTCGGCATATTGTGATTTTTTGTAGTATTCAAAAAATATTTTGCCCACGTGATTGGAACAATGAGTTTCCAGTATTCTACAAAAAGTATATTACAACGTTATCTTACAGTATTCTACAAAGGTATTTTACAAAGCACGCATTGTTTTAACTATACAGCATATAGGACTCGCGCCTATGCGAGAATAGTTTCAAATGTAATATGCACGCATCATTTTTACTATACGGTATGAGAATTATTTTTACACTTCTATAACAACAAGTCTTAGAATTCCGAACTGGCAGTAAACTGCTGTACTTTTCTAGCGCTGAATATTAGAATTCTGACAACCAGCGTTAGAATTTGAGGCCGTATTTTTCTCCGTGTACTTTCACAATATTTTTCGTTTTTTGTTTTAGCTCGAAAATTATGACCTGCGCGAATGCGTCCGTAGAGGACTGTGAAAAAGAGGAGTTTTTTTTTTCATCGACCGCTGCGCCGCCATTTCGTTTCAAAACAATTTTTTTTTAATTTCTTTTCCTCTAAGACTTGTACTAACATGTATAAAAAACCGAATGTGAAGAAATTGTTTTGTTTTTCTCAAATAAATTGTCAAAAAAGCCCGTTGATTTTTGCCCTCACGAAGGTATTCCAATGCCTCCAAAAGGTGCCTCAAATATCTACACGAATTGAGGGTTAAATTAGAGCAATTTTTGCAAGCAATTAGCAATTAGCATTCAACGCATATGGGAATGGACAGATTTTCGTTGTATCGAGATTCCTCTGTATAACATTCTTCAAGTCTGAGGCATCTTGATACTTTTCAGTACCCACAAAGATTCTCCTTTCTTTGTTGAAGCGAATGACCTCACCGCAACAATCTTACTCCGAAGAAGCTCCTCAACGATATTCTCCTGAATGATTTGAAATTTTTTAACCAAAGGATCCCGAGAATATATAAAGAGCAAGTAAAACAAGATACTCCGAAATGACAAGGATTCCTCGGCAACGAAAAGACGAAAAGCAAAATTCCCGCGTCTCGTCCGTTTTCGAATCCGGCTTACCAAGTGATCCAGCTGCGGTGGTGAGGTATGTGAATAAATGGAACCGTGTGGTCCGACCGGACCGAGATGAAGGCCGAGTTGACTCTCGGCGTGATTCCTAAGAACGTTTATCGCGTCGTCCAGTCGCTCCTCCATCCGCGTACCCTGTACCAACAGAATACCGAAAAGCCAGATACCCGATTACACAATATTTCGGTTGCTCTTTATTCGTTTACTTTTTTTTCCGTATTTTTCGTTAATCACGTCAGCAAAGCGATATGGCGTACAGCGGGGTCTAAAATACGACACGATCAAGTACGCATTGGACAATTGGTTGGTGGAAATTCGATAGTAGCCGAGGCTTCCGGGGAGTTACGACCCGTCGACGACTCTCGTGGAATCGGTGGAAAGGGCGAGTGACAAAGTGACAGATGTTGATTAAATAAAACGTGTCGAAAATTAGGATGATGAGAAAAATGATATTTGCGAATGGAAAGAATAAAATGAAAATCGTCAATCCTCACCTCGGCGTGGTCGCGAAGGAAGCCGATGGCATCGTCTAGCCTCTGCTGTTCGGGCGCCGGCTTCTCACACACAACACCAACGCAACAACAAAACCAGAAAAAAAAACAACCAAGTCAACACAACGTACACAACAAACAAGGACGGTGTGATCGAGGGGAAAAACAATATGTGTGTGTATATACATACATACATACATACATACATACATATATATATATACATACATATATATATATATATATATATATATATATATATATATATATATATATATATATATATATATATATATATATATATATATATATATATATATATATATATATATATACATATATATATATATATATATATGTATATGTATATATATATGTATATGTATATCTACAGTGGGTAAGAGAAAAGTATTCATACACGTCGTCTTTTTCAAATTACCCTTAGGAAAAAATGTAATGCTTTATTAAGTTTCTGTATTCGATAGCTTATCCAAACTATACGTGTGTCTTACAAAAATCTACAAAAAAAAAATAAAGCCAAATTAACAACACTTTCGTTTGAGATGTACAAATACTTTTTTTACCCACTGTATTATATATACACACACACACATATATGTATATGAAATAAAAATTAAGAATAAAAAAGAAAAAAAGTTGATTCGACAAATTTCTACGAACGAATCAGCGACTTTTTTCCTCTTTTCTTTTCAATCTCGCGTGTGCCGAGTAAAGCGGAATAACTTTGTGCGATCGTCATGCCATATGCGCGAGCTCGGTGCCTTTCAACACTTGTATTTTTTTTCTTTCACCTCATCTGTCACGAATACCGCGTGAAATATCAAAGCTTGGCTCACGTATAACGAGGTGGCAATGATTGTTTGTTAGTTACGAATTAATTCACAAAACCCATGATGTGTGGTTAGGACACGCGCGTTTCCCGAAAAAAAAAAACAGAAAAAAAAAACGTAAATAGAGAACTCAAACAAATGAAGTCAAATGAAAGAAGATTAAACGAAAAAAAAAGCGAGTGAATCAACGAAACGTGTGCGTTTTTGAACGATGACACTTATGAGCGAGTTCGACGAATACGGGCCGGGGGAGAGGGTTGCGGAATCATTTCCGCCCCCTTGATTACTCGTTATATACACTTGGCGTCCAAAATATTCTCCTATACTCGATTATTTTCTACCCTCTGTTTTTTCCTCGTCAAATCCGGACGCAAATGATTCTCAAAGCGATATATATATGTATATATATATATATATATACGCCGTGAAATTGCGAGCGTATTTCGTACCATGTGTATCGTTCCGTGGGTAGGATCGGCGGTATAGTGAGGCGAAACTGGCGCCGCACCGGGTGCCCATCCTCCTGGCGCTGAACCACCCGCACCGCTCAACGGCGGTGGCGAGCTCACCGGTGTCGAAGGATTACTGCTATAGCTCGAGACTGATTGGTCCGTGGGATAAATCTGTACGGGAAAAATATAAGAAATTGATAAACACGTTAATAAAACGGCAGGGACGAATAGTAACGCGGTCTGGAAACGACGGAAGAGCGTTGGTCGGTAAAGTAGCACGCGACCGGTGGTTTTGGAGGAACGGAAATTTTGGCGAGTTGTCGGCGGTGAGACGATTTAAGGGGTTACCCCCACTTGCGATTTTGAAAAAATCGATGTTTTTTTATTGCATTTTTTTGAAGTATAAGTATCTGAGAATATGCCCTGAAAATTTCAAGTCGATCCGAACAAAATTGTCTGAGATATGAGCGTTGAAAGAGAAGAATCCGTGAACTGAAGAACTGAAATTGAAACTTTAAACGCGTTTTTCTCAAAATCGCATTTCTGAAGTCGGTGACCAAGATTACTCGAACACTAATGAACCGATCTTCTTGAAATTTTGCAGGCTTATTTAATACATAAAAATGTAGTCTTTAATCGTTCGATTTTTTTTTTTCGAAAAAAATGGCCGTTTTATAGCCAAAAAACGGCCGTTTTTTTTCGTTAAAATCGAACCATTAACTTTGACTGTCCGCCATTTTGTGAAAAATGAATATTTTTTAAAATCCTTCGATTAAAGACTAGTTTATACTTATATTTGTAGATATCCATCTGCATTTTTTTTTCAGATGATCCACTTCGCCGCAATGTTGGTCACCGCAAACCGTGTATATAAAAACATGATTTCATTGACGGCCATTTGCCACTAAACAATGTAATATTTTTCAATAAAAAAATTACTGAAAGTTCTTCAAGATGTGTTCTTTAAGATGGTATATTGATCGATTAAAAAAGTTTTGTAGTTTTCTTTAAAAAAATTCATGAAAAAGGCATTTTTTTTGCGCTACAATTGGGGTCACTTCAACATCACAAATGAAGTGATGTTGAAGTAGTTGAATGTAGTAGTAGTCCTTTTCCAACGATGCAACATGCAACAACTTCAACATCACTAATGAAGAATAAGAAGAATATCTGGACGGATGGAAAGATGGGAAAGCAAAACATCCGGATTTCTGATTGACATCATTTCCGATATGCCTAATTTCTCGAGCAGCTTTCTTTCGATGATCCACGGTTTTTTTTTCGAATCCTGGGTTTTCTTAAGGTATTCTTTTCCTTTGAGAGGCATAAGGTTAATTCTTCTTCGGAATCATTGGTAAACTATCTTCTGAATCATTGGTAAGCTATAGTGGCGCTTAATAAAAAAAAAGTTACAATCCATTAAGGGGAGGGTAGGGGTTCGCACTTTTGAAAAATCGATTTTTTTTTGTCTTTTATTATAGTTAAACATTTCAAGAATATAATCCCAAAATGTTCAAGTCAATCAGAGCAAAACTCTCGAAGTTACTGACTATTTAGTGCCGCTCCTCTAACACTGTAGCTCGCGTTTTAAACTGTAGCTAACACTTCAAACGCGTTTTTCTCGAAACCACTTTTTCAAAGTCCGTGTTCACTGCCATTTGAAAACTACATGACCGATTTATTTCAAACTTGGTACACACTTTCTACATATAAAATACCTCCCCCCAACGGTTAGTTTAAGATTTTTTTTTACACTGAGGGGGTTTTCTACCCCCAAAATGGCGGAATTTTTCGTGAAAAGTAGCACTTTTCACTTTACATGACCGCCAAAAATTTAGAAATGAAAAAAAAAATGATCGAAGACCGTTGGAGGGAGGATTTGATGATACTTTGACTAAATTTTCATGGTACTTGATTTCAGATAATTTCTAGCTGAGATACAGTGAACACCGCAAATCGTGTCTTTCCGAAGGCGTTCTTGGAAAAGCTTTGTCACCAGCTTGTTTGTCCATATTTTCGCGTACAAATTTCACCGAATGTTCTTGAAATGACACTCAACAATGTACAAAAGGTTTTAATAAATTTACTCCATCCATATACATGAAAAAAATTCGCAAAAAAGTGTTTTATTTTTCACGCTGAAACCCCTACCCTTCCCTTAATATACCAAACGATAAACCGAAATAAAACATTTCGTACGAGTTTAGTAGATTTCGACATTTTCACGTTTTCTCGGAAAAGTCACGGCTACGAAAATTCTACTGCTAGTCGCACTTTTCAAAGTTTTATCATCAACCCTCCGTCGGGTGCGGCTGATCCGTCAGGCTCAGCGACCCCGTTTGCAATAACCTTGAAATTGTTGTAATTTTGGCTTTGGGTTTGTTATACATAATAAACGGTTTTTTTTTAGTATCTCTTCGCATACTTCCTTCCAATACGTCTCTAGAAGATTAAGGAATTTTTTACGTAAAGTAACTCGACATAGATGTTACTTCAATTTAATTTTGAAATTGTACTATTGGTTTTCGGTTTGTTATAAATAATGAATGGTTTTAAAAAAGTATTTCTTAGCGTATTTGACATTTCCATCAAGTGCCATAAAAATGGGACGATTTTTGGAGTCGTAATGTTTCGTTGAAAGTTCGGTAAATTGGCTTGACATTTTATCGGTACACTAGAATGTATTTTTATTTAATTATAGACGAAAGTCCGTTTATCGTCGAATATTCGAGTTCGTGAAAGGAATAACTGCGACCTCAAATTGTGATTTCGAAAGTACGAGAAAACCGGAATAATGCAGCGAACGTTCTGCTTTTGTTCAACGTTACAGAATATTTTTTCACTCGGAGTATTATGGAGAGATAGTTTGAAAACGAAAATCGTGCACGTTGAAAATTTGCACGTAGCTTCACGGTAGTTTCATTTCGTTCTCATCGTTGGCCCTTCAGTGAGAAATCACCATCACAATGACCGACTCACTCAGGGGTAACTTTGCGACCGAAATAAAATGATCAAAACGCAATATACAAGCTTCCGAGCTTAGTCATTTTTTTGCTTCATAAAGGGGGACGCTTCGTTTTTGAAACCCCGGTGATTCGTCATTTCCAAAAATCGCGTTTAGAAATCGACAGTCCAGATTTCGTGCTAGCTGGAGCGACTGGAGGCAAGTCCGAACGGAAATTTCGAGAAAATACGAAGGCTCCCGTGCCATTTGCGAGCAAAATTTAGTCATTCTGGCTCAAGGTGCTCTCTCTCTCTCTCTCTCTCTCTCTCTCTCTCTCTCTCTCTCTCTCTCTCTCTCGGTGTATGACTGAATTTCGCGAGGTCAGCGCGTGCGCGCGCACACACTTCCGGGAATTTTTCTAAATACGGCTTGCTGACTATCGTAAACGTTCCAATCCGTCCGAAGGGAGAAGTATTTCCTACGCGATCGAAGTTTTCTCTGTATAGAAAAGAAAAAAAACGAAAATGGTTGAATTCGCAATGTACCAGATGTGACGTTTCGGAAAGTGAAAAAATAAATAAAATCCACGTAAACGATTAAACTTGATTTGTAACTACAGTTTTGCATTCGGTTCAGTTAAGGGGGGATTGTCTTTTTTTTCGCAAAATTTACCGCTTTTTGGGAATTTTTTTGTGAAGAAAGTATACAACGGAAAACTTGTGAAACTTGGCATATAGTTTTATTGATCTGTTTAGTACATACAAAAAAATTTTTAAACAATTTCATCAAAAAATCCGCCTCCCACCCCCCTTGACGCGCGATGGTCCTTTTTTGATGGTGTGCACGATTTCTCAAAAACTATTCAACCGATTGCCTTCAAATTTGGACAGAATGCTCAGCTGACATCCTTTTATCTTTGATAAAGCAAAAAAGCAATACGTTTAATAGTTTTTTATTTATAACAAAAAATCGATCAATTTTTTTCGAAAAATCGATACTTCAAGTTCAAAACGTCACCAAATCGTCAATTTTTTTTTTTCCCTTCATCGAACGATAGCTATATGTGTCTAAAGTAAAATGCTTTTTGGGTTTTTGTTGCAGGATGAACGTGAATGCTGTAATCGTGCACACCATCAAAAAAGGACCATCGCGCGTCGAGGGGGGTGGGAGGCGGATTTTTTGATGAAATCGTTTAAACATTTTTTTGTATGTAGTAAACAGATCAATAAAACTATATGCCAAGTTTCACAAGTTTTCCGTTGTATACTTTCTTCACAAAAAAATTCCCAAAAAGCGGTAAATTTTGCGAAAAAAAAGACAATCCCCCCTTAATTCCTAGTGGAATAAGAGAATAAAAACAAAATTACGAATCCGTCGTTCATCCCTTGAAGGAACACTCGACTAAGCCAGCGCAGAAGCACACCGAAAGTTTGTCGAATTTTTTTCAATACGGCAGCGAGAGACTCGATATTTTCAAATTCGACCAGACAAGCACTTGTATCCCCCGGATATTCATGTCATGGGGAAAAAATCGTCGATCAACAGGGTATTTTACTCCATGTAAGGAAAATACTAAGAATGAATAAACAACGTGGTTTTCCCAATAACCACTCGAATAACGTTGACGCGAATTAATAAAAACACAAAACAAATGTTATAATTCATTTCTAAAAAAATACTTTTCCTATCTGTTCAACGAACGTGCGAAACGGTAGCCGCCATAATGGATTCCGACGTGACGTCATTGACATATTGAACAAAGAAAGTGGTAGACGTATTACTCTCTAACCTGTGAAAGAAGGCGTCAACAATTACACCAGGTGTAGGAGTATGAAACCGGAATGTTTTTGTACAAATTACACGTCTGTTGTTTGAAAATGATAAAAAAATAAAATAATGGAGACGGCGGTAATTATTCGGAAAATTACCCCCACTCCGGAGACGGATGGGGGGGGGGGGGTAGATTTTGACCCCCTGGACACGATGGTGAAGAGAAATCGCGGCGGTGACCCTCGCATAAAAAGTTATGAGGTTTCGAAGTTCGCGGAAATACCAACGCAGATAAAACAGTCGTCGCTACTGGAGCGGGTGGCTACTGGACCACGGGGGGGTCCGGGGGGGTTACCCCTCGGCGGGGCGGAGGGGGCAGAGCCCCCAACGGAGGGCTGGGCTCGTTCGGGTTTGTTTGGGTTTGCTTGGGTGCTACCGGACCCCCCCGTGGTCCAGTAGCCACTCGCTCCAGTAGCGACTACTGGTTTATCTGAGTTGGTATTTCCGCGAACTTTGACCTGAGTTGGTATTTCCGCGAACTATCTGAGTTGGTATTTCCGCGAACCCCATAACTTTCTATGGGGGTGGGGGGGTGACCGCCACGATATCTCTTCATCATCGTATTCAGGGGTCAAGATCTATAAATCCCCCCACCCTAGAGGGGGTTCGGGGTGGGGGTCATTTTACGAATAATTACCGAGACGGCTTTCCGCGTCACATTCAATTGGTCCGCGAGTTCTTGTTGACTTTGAGTATCATCTTCATCCAATAAGGCTTGCAATTCGTTGTCTGCGAACTTTTTCGGTGGTTTCCCACGCTCTTCGTTTCTCACGTCAAAATCACCACTTTTGAATTTTTGGACCACTCGAAACACGGTGTTTTACCAAGAGCATGTTCACCGTAAGCTTCGACAAGCGTTCGTTGCGATCCTGCAGCATTCTTCAAATGATAACAGAAAACCAATGCTGTCCGCAAATCGTAGTTCGTAGGCACAAAACTCGACATGTTTAAGGGGGAAAATCACAGTAAAATTTTCAATTTTTCGAAAAAAAAAAATTTCGCTCAAAAGGTGCTTTAGGGTCTTATAAAATAATATACCAAATGATGGAATACGGCAAAAGTGTCCGAGTGCCCAAATTTCTTGCGTTGAATACAACGCTTTTTCACAACGCTTCACTTTCGTGCATACATATATAACATAAATAGTGATAAAAAAACAGTGATATTTGTAAATCATTGTCATTATGAGTGACACATCGTCGAGTCGTGTTAGAAAAGGGACGAAAAAGGATACTGCGTACGAAAATCGACTGTACGGTGCAGGCATTGCAGATTAGAGGTATATGAAATTTTCATATGGTTTCTCAGTACTTAAAACTTTAAACGCGTTTTTCTCGAAACCACTTTTTTTGAGCTCGCCGAAGACATAACTCGAGCAAATCTTTACCGATCGACTTGAAATTTTGACAGTAGCTTCGAAACATCTTTCTCCACGGAGCTACGTAGGATTTTTTATTTTATATGGCTTAGTTTTTTATATCGACGATTTTATGGCGTTTTTTTTGTTAAAAATTCAACTTTATTTTCAAACATGCACCATTTTGCGAAAAATCAATATATCGAAAAAATCCTACGTAGCTCGCTAGCTGTTGTTATATGGAAACTAAAAAATTTTGGTTTTTTCTTCCAGGTCAAAAATTAAGGAGTCTACGTCTTCGGCCATCGACACGCTTTCAAAAATAGGCGCCTTGGGGCATATGCTGCGCAGCCGCCATTTTTAAATATTTTTTATTGAAAAAATTACATTTTGTACTTTTTTTGTATTGCTATAAAACCTACTTTACAGATTTTCGATTGATACTTTTATTCAGCCAAAATTAATTCCCGAAAATATGCCTATTTTTTTGTGTGCTACTGTGATTTCCCCCCTTGAGGTTATAGAAAAATATACCGGTGTAGGGAACTTGGGTTGTTGTGTGTTGAAAATCTTCGTCAGCTGTTAGAGGGAGATGATGGCGCTGCAGAAGCGGTCATACAGTTCCTAAACTGGTGGCTAGCACCATCTATAGGGAAATTCCGGTTTCATACTTCTACACCTGGTATGTTCGCGTTTGTCATAGTTAAGAATGTTGTGTCCGAAATTGAAAATGGTAATAAAAATATGAAAATTTGATAGGCCATTATGTTAAACATTTGAAAGGTTGTGAAAACATTTCACGACGATTAGGAAGCTGGCTACTGAGAAATTAGAGTTCACAAATTACACGCAGCTTTATGGAAACTGAAGTAACTTTGCAATTCTATCAGCAAATAGCAAACTTTGCTATTTTTTTTCAAGAAATAGAAGAAATATTAATGAATGATCGTTTTTTTTTTATTTCAAATATATCAAAAACAAAAGTGGCTTTATGGCGCAAGAAACGACGTCGTCCGTGAACGAAAATGAGTATTTAAATTTACCGCTACTTTCGGTCTATGCAACGTTGCCGCTATATCTTATATGTTTTTCCTCAAAGTGATTTTTTTTTGTATTTTTGACATAATTTTTTGTAACAAAAAAAAAATAATTGCAAAGTTACTGCAGTTCCATAAGGCTGCGTGTAATTTGTGAACTCTAATTTCTCAGTAGCTAGCTTCCCAATCGTCGTGAAATTTTTACACAACCTTTTAAATGTTTTACATAATGGCCTATCAAATTTTCAAATGTTTATTACCATTTTCAATTTTGGACACAACATCCTTAATTGCAAGTGTTCAAATAGTTATCTGTACTTCAAAAAAGAATAAATAAGTTTTTTTTTCTCGGACTGTGACTTTGGATCTCTTCTCGCAAGCTTTAACCAAGTCTTCCTCATCTTCGTATCAATTCGCACTTTAATCCACAACGATCCCGGTATTTTCACACTAGTGTTCTTACATTTAGGAACAACACACCAATGATGGGGACTGTAACTCACTTTTAACCAAACAAATTTACGTATTCACAATTGGCGCAGCGTCGATGTTTACTGTGCAAGTGACGTCACGAACCGAAGCAACATGGCGGCTAGCGTTTTCGCGCGGAAATTTGAAACGTAATGTTTCAATGCATTTTTATGGCATTTATCGATTTCACAAAATAGAAATAAAGATCCTAGTAGTTTATTACCACCGAAAGATCACATTGAGACACCTTTCGAAAAAGGGTATGACACCCCATTACCCACGGGAAACTGAAGAAAGAAAAGGCTCGGGAAATCAACTTTCCGTTGATCTTTTCGCAAATCGAGGAGAGACTCGGCCTAGTCACGACAGAAACGCGCTATTTGATGCCCAAGTCGTTGCTTCGTGTGGAAGAATAGCGGTGAAAAATGGCAAAAACTATGGTGCTAATTGTCGAGGTGGCATCTGGCGGTGGGCAGCAGCTCTACACCCAGAGAGGCACGAAGGGGAAACTTCTCAACGTGTCATTTGGCCTCGACTATGGATGTCAGATTTGGAGTAATTGCAGTGCTGAAGTTTGCATCGTTGCAAACTTCAGCAACGAATGCAACGAAAATACTTTTCGTTTTTCCGACGTGTAACGATAAGTATAAATATATTATAGAAAAGGACGAGATGCCATGGAAATATTGGTCAGACGAGGGAGCGTCCAAAAATTACGTAACGCAACATTTCCCTATTTTTGACCCCCCCTCCCCCCCTATTGCGTTACGTAACGCCTGGCCTGAACCCCCCCCCCCCTATTGCGTTACGTAACGGGTGCTTTGTCGTCAATAGCGTTTTTTTCTTCAAAGATATAACTAATTATGAAAGGATCGCTTTCATACTCATTTCATGAAGTATATATCCATCTAGTTTTATACCAATTTTTATTATTAAAAAAAAATTAACCCTGATTTGGCGACGAAAAAAATTCCCTTCATTGTCCCATCGATATCTTTATGAAAGGTTTTATGATCATTATGATCTGTGAATAACCAATTTATCGATTTATCGATATCTATAGAAATGTAGGTATCGTTATGCGTAGCCGTTTTTTTATTTTGGTTTTTTTTTTTACAAAATGCCGACAGTTTGGACATTTTTTTTTCTATCTTCAAGGCCCTTTTTTTGTACTCAAGCAATCTTTAAAAATAGTAATGATCAAAATTTGAAAAATCGCTTACGTACAACCTTAGTCACTGCGGTTAAAAAATGTTTTAAAAAAATTGAAAATCGATGATAAGTTTTTGAGTATTCACTGAGACAAGGTCAAAAAAGTAGTTTCGAGAAAATCGCGATCAAAGTTTTTCGTTCCGTTTTTCTTGATATAAAGTTATGTTTTTTTTTCCCTAGAATATTGATACTTACATTGAAGTATCAAGTCGCGGGCGATATGACGGTTTTTCATCTTCATTATATTTCTCAAAATAATAAGAGCTTGCACTTCATCTATTCTGAACGATGAGTTTTAAATTTTAAAACTTAAACATGCAGAAATTTTGCCATTTCTGACAGTTCTAAAATCGTGACGTAACGCAAATCTCGACCCCCCCCCCCCCCCCCCCCAATTGCGTTACGTAATTTGTGGATGCCCTCAGAGGGCAGGGACGAGGAAATACGGGCGAGGCTAAGATGTGGCAGCATAGGAAGGGCGGGAAAGAAATGGAAAAAGGATTGGAAGTGCAGGACATGTAAAGAAAAAAAATGAGACATTGGAGCACCTGATGATATGTAAAAAAGGTAGGGAGTTAGTATCAGAGAAAGCAAGGAAGAAAGCAGAAGAGTGGAAGGAAGAAATGGATGATTTGGCAGTAAAGGGGGGAAATCATAAAAATGCTAGGAGGAAAAAAGTACAAATAGGGATATGCGAGTATTTTACGGAAATAGAGGAAACATGTAGAAACAGGAGTAAGGAGCATGGGGGTCGCGAGATCGTAGGAGTGGACGAATAAATAAATAAATGGACGATCTGAATATAATGCGGAATGTAGGGATGTCGGGAGTTAGATAATAAGTGAAAAGTATATATGTGAAGTTGTCATGTTTTGTAAAAAGGTTTGCGAAAAATATGTGCAAATAAAACTCCATACTACGACTGTTCGATTTTCTTCATTAATTTATTTTTACCATTATCTAAAAATTTTCCTGCACGTTTTGGTTGTAGAATTTTGATGAATATCCTCACAGATTTTTTCCATGATTTTCGTGGATCTAAACGTGGCGAAAAAAATCCGCAAAAATCCACAAGGACGCAACCTCCAATGGTACAAGTAGTTGACTATTTTTTGGAATTTTTGCACTAGGAATCGGCAAGCAACGATTTCATTGAGGAAAAAAAAGCCCCCTCGATTTCCCACATTATTCGACGATATAAATCGATAAGCGACGAAGACGAGGAGGGCAGAAGTAGAAGGGCATACTCACTCGATTGCTTACGACAGATGCGAGTGCCTTTCCGAGACCGTCACCCGTGGGTGTTTGGTTATTGCTCGGTGCGTTCGTCGCGTTCGAGGACGTTGCCGCTGCACCCGGACTATGGCTGTATTGCAACGAGGCCGGGGAGGGGGCGCCGGTCCCGCTACTCGCCGCGACTGCACCGCTACCTCGGAACGTCGACATTGGAGGCAAGGAAGCGGCGCTCGTAACCGCCGAGCCGAGAATCGGGGCAGCCGGCTCCCCGTTCGGCGACATGGCGGAGTACGTCTGCGAAAAGAAAAACATTATTACGTATCTTCGATATATGCTACACATCGTCTACGCTGAGCTATCCTTTGCCATTGAGGGGCTGGGGCCATCTTTGTAAATTTCTCCTTGAAAACAGGCTTAAGGGCCTAAAACAGGCTTAAGGGACCCCCAGTTGCGATTTTGAAAAAAATCGATTTTTTTTATTGCATTTTTTTGAAGTATAAGTATCTGAGAATATGTCCTGAAAATTTCAAGTCGATCCGAACAAAATTGACTGAGATATGAGCGCTGAAAGAGAAGAATCCGTGAATTGAAGAACTGAAATTGAAACTTTAAACGCGTTTTTCTCAAAATGGCATTTCTGAAGTCGGTGACCAAGATTACTCGAACACTAATGAACCGATCTTCTTGAAATTTTGCAGGCTTATTTAATACATAAAAATGTAGTCTTTAATCGTTCGATTTTTTTTTCGAAAAAAAATGGCCGTTTTATAACCAAAAAACGGCCGTTTTTTTCGTTAAAATCGAACCATTAACTTTGACTGTCCGCCATTTTGTGAAAAATGAATATTTTTTAAAATCCTTCGATTAAAGACTAGTTTATACTTATATTTGACTAAATCCATCCGCATTTTTTTTTCAAATGATCCACTTCGCCGCAATGTTGGTCATCGCAAACCGTGTATATAAAAACATTATTTCATTGACGGCCATTTGCCACTAAACAATGTAATATTTTTCAATAAAAAAATTACTGAAAGTTCTTCAAGATGTGTTCTTTAAGATGGTATATTGATCGATTAAAAAAGTTTTGTAGTTTTCTTTAAAAAAATTCATGAAAAAGGCCTTTTTTTGCGCTACAAGTGGGGGTAACGCCTTAAGGATTTCGTTTGAATGGTCCGAATCCTGCGCTTTCAACCGCGGAAAAGTCATCGAGTTAGGTTCGAGCACATTATTACTTATATATATAGATACTATTATTATCGTTGTTATGAGTATGATATTAATTTTCTTCTCATTGTTATTGTTATTATTATAACCATATTATTTTCTTTTCGTTATTGATACGATCATGCAAATAATATCTTTTTATTGTTATTATTGTCATAATAAAAATGTTATTTTCTTTTCAATATTATTGTTATTATTATTATAAAAGTAATATTTTCTTGGTATTATTGTTATTATGAAAATAATAAGTTTATCGATTTAACTAAATATCATTTTTCCATTCTCATCATCATTATCATTATTATTGTTATTATTATTGTTATTATTATTATTATAACTACATTATTGTCTTTTGTTGTTATTATCATCATAATAAAAATAAAGTTATTTTCTTTGTGATATTATTATTGTTATTGTTATTGTTATTATTATTATAAACATATTATTTTCTTTTCATTATTGACATTACCATAAAATCAATTTTTTTTATTGTTAATTTTATAATAAAAATGAATTCATTTTTCTTTTCAATATTATTTGTATTATTATTATAAAAGTAATATTTTCGTGGTATTATTGTTATTATAAAAATAATACATTCATCGATTTAACTAAATATCATTTTTCCATTCTCATTATTATTATTATTACATTATTGTGTTTTATTGTTATTATTATCATAATAAAAATAATGTTATTTTCTTTTTTATGTTATCGTTATTATTATTATTATCATAATAAAAATAATGTTATTTTCTTTTTTATGTTATCGTTATTATTATTATTATTATTATTATTATAAGTATTATAAAAGTAATATTTTGTTCTCCTTTTATTATTATTATAAACATTATATTTTCTTTTTAATTTTATTAGTATTATAAAAGTAATATTTTCTTCTCCTTTTATTATTATTATAAAAATTATATTATTTTCTTTTTAATTTTATTAGTATTATAAGAGTAATATTGTTTCAGTATTATTGTTATTATAAAAATAATAAATTTATCGATTTAGCTAAATATCATTTTTCCATAGGACACTAGATCATTATAATGATATTGCAATTGAATAATAATATAAAAATTGCCATGATGTATGGAGGGAAAAAAATGTCGTGCTTTGTCAAAAAAGTAAGAGCATTCGATGAGGCGTAGGGATTATTCATTATGCACAAACCTAAAGAAAAAAACTTCGTATTTCCTTGATTTTCGGCCGATAATAAATGTGGTTACCATGAAATCCGGAACTTCCCTTCATGCAGGTCTCAAAATTATTCGTTTTTAAAAATCTCGAAGCTACAAGGTCTCTAAGTTGACTTACGCATGGTTTTAATTGGATTGGCGTTATAAAGACATAATCACAATGGTAACGGTCGCACAGCTGTAAAGCAAAATAAAATTTGGTTTTCTATTTGTACAAACTTATTTATTATCGCAACTATTTTTTCTTTGGCACGATTAGATTACAGATCTCTAATGAGGCACCTAAGAAACGTTTGCGAAATTTTCATCGCATGAATTGGCCAAAAAACGATGGGGGATTAAAAAAAAACAATTTTTTATTGCATTCCAACGATACAAACGCCAGCATTGTGATTACGATTTTTTTTCTTCTACATTAACGGCAATCATTTTTCGCTAGAAGGGGATTTTTTTTGTTCCGGAGGATTTTAGAACGTGGATTATAAATATTAGAGTATCTGAGTAATTTCTATTGAAATTTCCGATTTCCGTAGCGAATTATAGTGGAAGGAGAAACGTTATTTTACTCCGTCTTGCGTTATCATCGATAAGCCTAAGATGCGAGAGATAGTTCCGTTGCGAAGAATCGTTGGCTTCGACGGTGCGGGTTTTGCAACGACAACGACAATATACGAATCCGATAGGTGTATGGATGTTATGGAAATGACCCGACGTCATTATACCGCCGTTGGTGTTAGCGGGACTGTGTATGTAAAAAGCGGTGTTACGATATCCCCGACGAATCGTTCGAGAGGACTTTACATTCACATCCGAGGGCGCGTTGCCCCCGTGCCGTAAACAGCCCTAACGTATATGCATATACCGGGTGTCCTGGGAATTGCGAAAAAGTCCCGAACGATTTCTTTCGCCACGATGCGCGGATTTTGTCAGGTTTTCCACACAGCTTTTCCAAATATTCCCGAGAGATTAGGCTCAGATGAAAAAACATCATTTTTTTCAAAATCGAATATACGAAAATGTTAAATGTTAACAAAAAAAAAATCGAACTGAAATTCGAAGAATAAATTTGAACACTGCAGAGTAAAAAAAAAATCTTCAAAAGCAAATACAGACACTGTTTTTTATTGTAAACAGACATTTTCGTGTCGGTGCCAATAAATAAAAAGTAAATACAAACACCCATCTATGATAAGAATTGTGTGGCTGTGGTCGATAGACGAAATGCGATTTTTTTAGTTTTGAAAAATTGTTACTTTTGGTACTGACATAACGTTGTTTTTGTACGTAATGAAGAATAATATAAATATTAACGACTTCGTGGGCATTGACGCAATAGTGCGTCAAATAATTTCGTCCCCTGTGTGGCATTAACGCAATAGTGCGTCAACCTTTATTTCCCTATTTAACTTGCTCTGATTTGAAATCGGAGCCTCACTCGGGGGTTTTTTGGCTCGCTGAATCCGAATTTGAAGTCAAAATTTGGAAATTCAAAATGGCGGCGCCAATATGGCGGACAAAAATCAAAAACTTTACTCGATTTAGATGAAAATTAGTACTCCGGGATTTTTGAGGTCGCTTATTACGAATCTGAACTTTAAATTTGAAAATTCAAAATGGCGGCGCTATAATGGCGGACAGAAATTGCAAATTTTACTCGATTTAGATAAAAATTCGTACTCTGCGATCTTCGAGGTCGCTTATTACGAATCTAAATACAAAATTCAAAAATGTTTAATGGCGGATCCAATATGGCGGACGAAAGTGCAATAAACAGCTCGATTTGGATAAATCTTGGTACTCGGGGGTTTTTGGGGACGCTGAGTGTGATGCTGAACTCAAAATGAACGAATTTTTCATGATGAATTAAATAACATGGAGCATACAATAAATAGGTGGAAATATATGAAGCTTGAGTACCGAGTTTTATCTAAATCAATCTGTATTATTTGTATTTTCATTCGCCATATTTGTTCGTCATTGTGAATTTCTGAATTCAGATTCGTAATCAGCACCCTCAAAAACCCAAAAGTACAAGTTTTCAGGATAAAAAAAGGTTCCTGCCATTTTGAGCACTTTTTGTCGAATTCTCTCTGCCAACGAAGGGGTTAAAAATGTACAAGAATATTTACTTTTCCGATTTTTTTCCAAGCCGGTTTCATTTTTCGTAATTCTCGCAAAAAGTAAATTCTGGAAAAATTATAGAAAATCTTCAAAATTCCCGGCCTTTTGCCTTATGATTCCAGGGGTAAAAAAATTCCCCGAGTTTTCCCGGTTTTCCATATGCGTAACAGCCATGACGGAGTTCATTGGATGCAATTGAGGTGACGTATCACAAGCTCCGACCACTTCGAAACATTTAACTCTATTTTCGACCAAATCGTACAATCAATTCGGATGAAATTTATCGGCAATATCGACCGAGCAAAGATTCCTCATTGATTGTTAACAAAATGCACTATCGTATCGCGACGAGAGTTTAAATAATTAAATTCGCATCTACGAAATAACAATCTACCGATAAACAAAATGAATTTGCCAAATCAAACGTACAGCAGCAAAATGAAAGTATTTTGCGCACTTAGAAAATATTGCCGAACACCGCTCGGTCTTTGGGGTACTCGCGGTAACAAAGTTGTTAAAAGAAAGTTCGATTTTTTCTTCTTCTCGAATTGTGCTTCTGTGATAATAAAACAGAATAGCGAAGGAATTTCAAAGAACTCTAAAGATAATCAGTCATTGTTTTTATCTCGTGAAAGTTGAAATCTCAGACGCTTACGCCAAACGCCGTGCGATTGGCGCTGGCGTTTGTGACGTCACGATGCTGCAAGCTATAGAGTTGTAGGTTATGAGGCTGACGCGTCGATGTAAATAAGTGTGACACTTGGTGAGACGTTGGGTACGAAAACATCTCAAAAACTCTTAAAAAGACAAAACCCACACGGAGAGAATTTTTAAGTATTTTTTACGGTGAAATCTCCGTAAAAATTACATTAAAAATTTGAAACCGGTGACAAATGTGCACATAGTCAAAAATTGACACTAGCTTTTAATATTTTGCTTTCATTCATGTAAAAATTTAAGCAAGTAGCATAGTATTTACATTTCTTTCAGTAAAAATTCTGACACATTCTCATGTAGAATTTTAACAATGGGCTGCCTCAAAAATTCCAAGTTTCTACAGTAAAAATAACCTGGACAAACTTGAAATTTCTAAAATCCCTAACGAAAAATTAATTCCCTATGATTAAATAAATACTCTATATACTGTATTTCTGAACATTTGTGTTCTTGATTGCTACTTATTTTAGCATATCATCTTTCCGTACCATTGTAGACGTCCTTTATCGAAGTTTCTTTTCACGTTTCTTTGTTTTCTTGCGTAGAACTGCGTAGAACACGTTAGACTGCATGAGACCACGAGGCTTTCTTGGCCCATGTTTCGTACTATAATGCGCATGCGCGGTACCGCTGTTGCTAAGCAACGCGGGTCGGCGTCGTTCGTGCTCGTCATACTGCGTCATACACAAGCACACTCTCACAGCTTGCGTTCACGTAACGCACGCTCGCACACAGAGCTCACGCGTACGGTCAGGCGACCTAGCCCTAACTGATTTTACTATAAAGAACGTAAAATTCCGGTGGACGCGCGGAAAATTTCGGCTTCCTTTTTTAAGTTTTTATGGAAAACACGCAAATTTCTCAATGTTCCACTGAAAAATTTCATTTATATTAGCACTTTTTTAACTTATTGTCGTAATCTTTACGTTTCATGAAATTTTGCTATTAATTTCAGTAAAAATTCTGGAAAATATTTTAAATTTCTGTTACGCAAAAGTAAATTTTGATTCATTTCCATGAAAATTTATAATTTATTTCCTAAAAACCTGAAGAATTGCACATTTGTCACCGAGTTACTGTGATTTCACAGTAAAAATTACTTAAAAATTCTCTCCGTGCACTGTAACTCTCGTGCAATTACGAGTGAAAGTGGGCTTGTAAAAGCAAATTCGAGTAATTTGTCGACCACAGCCACTTTGATGATGTTAGATCTTCCGAGGGACGATTCTCGTTTCAATGCTGCAGAAATTCGTCGGCCCAAAGCTTCGTTCCAAGTTCAACTCTGGACAAACTACTTTTCGTGCTATTCGAACAAAAAGGATCGAAGTAAGCCGTATATAACTTGATCGTTGCCTTTTTTGAGAGAATACTAGTCCTACACGACGAGTTTGTGTACCGTTGTGATGTCACAGCGCCCCCGGGTAACTTCGGAAGCGCTCGGGGCGTGTTTGCCGAGCCGAGCAGAATAAAAATTTCAAAGTGCTATAACTTTGTTAATTATTGGTTGAAAAAAAAAGAAAATCCGTTCGTCATAAAAACCGCACGTGATATTTACAAAGAAAATTTAAAAAAAATGTTATAATCTAATTGGGCGGTTAGAGCATTGAGCGCGAAGTGAAAGAGTAGTCGGGACCATTATCAGTGTCGCGCGGGACACCCTGCACGTAGTAATGAACGGTACGCCAACTATTAAAGTAAATCGTCCAGTGGGTAGCGCGTTATGACTGTGTCGTGGAATTATTCTCGAAATCCGCGGCGCGGGCACTCAAAGGGATCAGGATAATGGAAGTTCTTCTCTCTTTCTTGTTTTTCATTTCTCTCTCTCCCTCTCTCCCTCTCTCTTTCTCGCTGCCGCTTGCGCGTTTGAGCTTTGATATCGGATACGTTTAGAGATCCGTACGTTAAGTACACTTACTATCTCTCACTCTATCTCTATCTCCGTCTTTTTTTCTCACACTTTCTCTCTTTCTCTCTCTCTCTCTCTCTCTCTCTCTCTCTCTCTCTCTCTCTCTCTCTCTCTCTCTCTCTCTCCCCCTCTCTGACTTTCTTCGTCGCTCCTACGGTCCGTTCACGGTGAAGGGACGACCACTCATAAAACGTCTAATTTTAAATTCCGCCAGCGAGAGGGAGGGGAGTCTCTCTCGGATCAAAGTATATTTATCAACAAATTAGGGAACTTTAAACAAGCCTTGCCGACGAGTATTACGAACGGCAAACGCGAATAGCCAGTCGTACTGACGCATTTTGCATTTTACTACTTTTATCAATTAACGAGGCCTATAACTCGAGATCCCCAAGCGGGAGGGAAGAATTCTTCGGTTTTTCGAAGCCACGGCCGTCGAGTTTTAAGACTCCTGATTAAACGTGATCAGCCCATGAGACCGCGGCACTTGCAGCGCATTTATGCGAAACCGACCGTTAAGGGGTTAGACTACTGTGAAAATGACGAACGCTCGTTCGTAGCTTGAGGCGACTAAGATTGAAGGGGAAGGTCCAACGTATGGTGCTGGAATCGCAGATTGACGGTGATCATGATTCACGATGTTTTTTCAAAACGGTGTACACGATTTCTCGATATTTAATGAACTGATTGACTTGAAATTCGGTACACTTCTTTAGCGTAATAGTAGTTTAGTCTTGACCAACGATCTTCTTCTTAACTTTTTTTTCGTTAGTTATTAACAATAATAAAGTCATTGTTCCTCGAAAAATCGTAAAAAATGCACGGTCAAGTCTTAGCCAATATTATGTATTTTAAGAAAAAAATGTGTTTTTGTAATATATTAAATAGTAAATAAAATTAAAAAATTAAAAACCCTGATTTTCGCATCGGCACTGTTACCTGACCCCTTAATTGGCTGGCTTCAGTGCACATGACCGACATCTTGAACGCCGTGTTTCTTTTCGACATTTTTTTTCCATTAATTATCGACAATGCCATTTTTTCGAAAAATCGAAGAAAAAAAATTCCCAAATTTCTTTTCGATGATTGATACAGGATAACAAAATCAATCTCCGTCAAGTCTTAGCCAATATGATCTATTTTAAGAAAAAAAAACTTTTTTTCGTTTCACATCAAGCGGGTGGCCAAAATCAAGTACACCGCGGAGCCCTTCACGTTCAAAGCTCATTTACGAGATTGTTTATAACTTCTTCGATTATTGATATTTTTCAAGCAAATTCGATACCCAACTCCGTTAATGTACATGCAAATAAACGTCTAAACGATTTTCCAATCACCATACTTATTACTTCAAAATGAATTTTTTTCAGTAACACCGATTTTCCAGTCGTCAGAGTAGCCTAACCCCTTAATTGGCCGTATTCAGCCGACACGACCAAACGACTTGCCGACGAGCAAGCGCCTCTATCGGTCGCCGCAAGCGTGAATATCTCGCTCGAGAGTTCAGCCACTGATACTCGCGTTCAGTCACAGAGGGGGCGTCCATAAATTACGTAACGCAATTGTGGTGGGGGGCGGCTTGGCGTTACGGTCTACGTACGGGGGGGGGGGGGGGGGTCGAGGTTTGCGTTACGTCACGATTTTAGAACTGCCAGAAATAGCAAAATTTCTGCATGTTCAAGTTTTTTATTTTAAAACTCATCGTTCAAAATAGATGAAGTGCAAGCTCTTATAATTTGAGAAATATAATGAAGATGAAAAAACCGTCATATCGCCCGCGACTTGATACAAGTATCAATATTCTAGAAAAAAAACATAACTTTATATCAAGAAAAACGGAACGAAAACCTTGATCGCGATTTTCTCGAAACTACTTTTTTGACCTTGTCTCAGTGAATACTCAAAAATTTATCAAGCGATTTTCAATTTTTTAAAAACATTTTTCAATCACAGTGACTACGGTTGTACGTAGGTGATATTTTAAAATTTGATCATTACTATTTTTAAAGATTGCTTGAGTACAAAAAAGGGCCTTGTAGATGGAAAAAAATGTCCAAACTGTCGGCATTTTGTAAAAAAAAATCAAAATTAAAAAACAGCTACGCATAACGATAGCTACATTTGTATAGATATTTCAATTCAATTCAATTTTTTTTTAACATTTTTCAATCACAGTGACTACGGTTGTACGTAGGTGATATTTTAAAATTTGATCATTACTATTTTTAAAGATTGCTTGAGTACAAAAAAGGGCTTTGTAGATGGAAAAAAATGTCCAAACTGTCGGAATTTTGTAAAAAAAATCAAAATTAAAAAACAGCTACGCATAACGATAGCTACATTTGTATAGATATTGATAAATTGTTGACTTTTCATTTACAGATCATGAAAATCATAAAACCTTTCATAAAGATATCGATGGGACAATGAAGAGAATTTTTTTTCGTCGCCAAATCAGGGTTAATTTTAAAAAATCATAAGAATTGGTATAAAAGTAGATGAATATATACTTCATAAAATGAGTATAAACCCGATCCTTTTATTATTAGTTATTTCTTTGAAAAAAAAACGCGATTACTGTCGACAAAGCACCCGTTACGTAACGGAATAGGGGGGGGCGGTTCATGCCAGGCGTTACGGTTCTGTTACGTGGGGGGGGGGGGGGGGGGGGGTAAAAAATTGTGACATTCTGCGTTACGTAATTTATGGACGCCCCCTAACACGCGCGCCTACTGCCGAAGCATAAGTGAAAAAGAAGGATAACTAAAGCATAGTCTGCATGGATACTCACCATGGGGTCGTGGGGCAGGTGCATGGGGTAGGCTGGCTGCGCGAGATGGGGTTGCGCGTAGCCGCTGTAAGGTGGTTGAACTCCTCCGGTGCCGGCCGTCCACGGATCACCTGCGCCCGTACCAGTCCCATTGCCATCTGCAGAACAGAGTCCAAATTGATTGACGCAAACAGAGGCGCCCCTCGCGCCATCCGCGGGTCACCCGGTACATTGGATGCCAAAAAAATACGGAAAAGGGGTGATCGGCTTTTCGGCAACATCGAAAAATGAACGTCGCCGCTAGTATTTCATCCGACAAAACAACAGCAATAAGGGTGGAAGGTATCAGACTCGAACGTATAGATACTTTTCGTCTCGTGTAATTTCGCGGAGTTCTTCTCAGCCGGAAGTTATATGTCGGGGGGTACTCCAGGGTATTGTGAGGTTACACGTAACTGAGGCAAACTTCGAGTGAAGCAAAGAGGGCTGGAGTAGAAGAGCCCGCGAACTTCTTCGCGAAGAGGGTAGAAAAAAAAACGTCCGTGTAACTGTGCCATTCGATGGTGATCAATTTTGGCAATGCGGGGGAACTTTGATCGAAATTATTCGATCGATACGGTAAGACGCGGAGATTGGAGAGTACAGGAGTCCAAACTTCGTTTCCTCATCCGTTCGTGAGAATGTGAATAATGTTTATGAGAACGGATGAAGTCTTGGTGTGGTAAAGTTTACATCGCTGGAATACGATGACGTTTATTGACCTTCAGGTGGTCTATACTTTTTTTTTCGTACATTCAGCCGACGGAAATCACTCGAACGTCTGTCGAACGAGGAACATCACTTAAGTAAGGACACCCTCAAAGTTAAGGGTGCCCTGTTATTAATGGATAATCCTAGAACTGTCGATAGGTCAGACCATGCCCTGCTATATGCTGGAATTTCAGTTTAGAAAAGGCCCACGGTTTTCGGAATTTAGGGCTTTATGTTATTTTTTTGAAAAAAATCATCTGCTTTTGGTTCTTTGCATGCCATTTCTACTAATGATACGAATCGACAATAACTAAGCAACTTTTTAAAGTAATTGGCACGATATGCGTCGTACATTTTTTTTACACCACAGGCTATCGAAGTCAGATGTTCGAATTGGTTTGTATGAAAATACTGCAAAAGATCTTTTTTCATAAAGTTTCCTTAACATTTAAGGTTAAAAAGAAAACTTGTCTAGATAAAGCCAATAACCAGGAGATTTTTTTACCGAGTTAAAGAAAGTTATCATTTACAGAAATGGCCTGCGAAAAAACGAAAGCAGATGATTTTTATCTCGAAAACCGTGGGATTTTGACTAAACTGAAGTTCCGGCATATAGACACCCCGTATATGTGATAAGACATTGGCAACTATTAGACACGTATTTTGCAAGTGGAGAAACCACCCCTCAAAGAAAGGCGTGTCACCCCTTATTGTATTTTTTTAATACTTCTTTAGTGGATTGTTCATCGCTTCACATTAGAAGAATTTTGGTTTTTGCTTCATGCGGATCGGTGAGATGCTTGTGAGTGTAATTGCAAAATCATCCCTCAACACGCCTTTCTTTGAGGGGTGGTTTCCCCCTCTTATTAAGGGTTTTTCCGTTTTTCCGCCGAAAAAAGTGTCTAATAATTTTCAACGCTTTGTCACATATATGCGTTTCAACAAAATCGAAGGCGGACACCCAAGAGGGATGTTCCTTGTAAGCTGAATGTGCAATAAAATTTTTGGGTATTAATAAAGACGAAGAAATTGAAAAATCAAACAACGCTTCATTTAATTAAAGATCTGTTTAACACCATCGAGTATTACAAAATTTATGTGCATCCAATAACTTTGATATTTGATAAATTTAGCAATTGCTAATCGAAATCCTAGTAATTCGAATGAATTTTTGTTTAATTCCAATAACAATGTATGATAATATCAGACATATTTATTCCATGTAGATAAAGGTATTTAAATAAATATTTTTTATCCAAATATGTCTCTTATGCGCTCAAATCAACGATGTATTTTGATAAAGTACGTATTTATTGAATCGTCTACAGGCTTACACCAAGGAATGCTGAAAATAAATAAAAACGTGTATCTTAAGCAACATTGTTGTTTAGAAAGTACTTCATGGTAATCATTTTGATGATAATAATGATGATAATCTTTTTGTCAATTTATACGCATTCTTGAACGATCAATAAACATGTGTAAAAAATTCTCCACCCTCCACCCCATTATTCCACCCAAAAAAGACATAATAAATAGCGCCCAAGACAACTGACTTGCGAAATAGAATTGCAGTAGGTTGTGAGGCAACGAAAAAAATTATTTCACTCAAGCAGGATCTAGTTAAATTTTTTTTTTTAATCAGAGTAGACCGAATACTTGCAATATTCAAATATTTTAGTGATTCATCTCACTATTTCGTTAGCCGCCTTTGAAACGATATTGAAGTTTGCATCGTTGGAATGCAACGAAATTGCACTTTCTCCAAATCGCAAATATTTATTCCCCAGATCAAAGCTACGCAAAACTGTTTTTACGATCCTCTTAGAAGACCTATTGCCATTGAAAACATATTTTGGTCGCCGATAAAAAATGGAGGAAAAGGAAATAAGAAAGAATTTCCGTTGCGTTCCAACTATGCAAACTTCCGCAGCATCCCATGAATGAGCAATTTCGTTCATCCAAGCGATTTCTCTTCTCCATCTATCATCATTACTAAAGGATGTCTTCACTCAACTCCCTTTAGTCTCCACAGGACCAACGTTCGATACCGGCCATAGCTTTCCACACCGCAGTCACCCCGTCCATTCCCCCTCTCCAATTCACCAAATAGCAAAGCTTAACGAACTCGGCCCTCGCATGCATCGGCCCAAGATTAAGGTCTTAGGCCACAGTAACGGGTATAAAATCATGTGCGAATTTAAGGGGTTACCCCCACTTGCGATTTTGAAAGAATCGTTTTTTTATTGCATTTTTTTGAAGTATAAGTATCTGAGAATATGTCCTGAAAATTTCAAGTCGATCCGAACAAAATTGACTGAGATATGAGCGTTGAAAGAGAAGAATCCGTTCTTCGTGTAAACTGAAATTGAAACTTTAAACGCGTTTTTCTCAAAATGGCATCTCTGAAGTCGGTGACCAAGATTACTCGAACACTAATGAACCGATCTTCTTGAAATTGTGCAGGCTTATTTAACACATAAAAATGTAGTCTTTAATCGTTCGATTTTTTTTTTCGAAAAAAAAATGGCCGTTTTGTAGCCAAAAAACGGCCGTTTTTTCGTTAAAATCGAACCATTAACTTTGGCTGTCCGCCATTTTGTGAAAAATGAATATTTTTTAAAATCCTTCGATTAACGACTAGTTTATACTTATATTTGACTAAATCCATCCGCATTTTTTTTTCAGATGATCCTCTTCGCCGCAATGTTGGTCACCGCAAACCGTGTATATAAAAACATTATTTCATTGACGGCCATTTGCCACTAAACAATGTAATATTTTTCAATAAAAAAATTACTGAAAGTTCTTCAAGATGTGTTCTTTAAGATGGTATATTGATCGATTAAAAAAGTTTTGTAGTTCTCTTTAAAAAAATTCATGAAAAAGGCTTTCTTTTTGCGCTACAAGTGGGGATAACGGCTTAACAATTCTTTTTCGTATGGAAAAGTGATTCACTCGTAAAATTAATTACACATCTATTTAGTACGAATATCAAGCTGTTAGAATTTTTTTTTCTCGGTGTTCAAAATGGCCGACTACTCGAAACTTATCGAAACAGGTTTTTTCCAATTGGCGTGACAAATAACTTCAACAATTTTCACTCGATTTACTTCAAATTTAAAAGTTACGTTCCTAATTGCATTTCGCAGAGTAGTACGTACGGAATTATCATTTATAATTCTATTTATTAGATATTATTTATAATTTATATATATTATTTATAATTTATGATTAATTATAGAATTTATGAGCAGTTCATGAGCAGTTATAACGAAATTTTTCACTGAAGATTCATTTCCCAAGTTCAAATACGTACAAATTTTGAATGAAACAATATTTTTTTAATTCCGTACGTACTTCTCTAGATATTCTAGTGTAGATTGACGAGAATTCGTGTTTTTTGTTCTAGGTAAAAAATTGAGGATGCTAAATGTCGCGCCGCGGAGCGCCTAAAAAAAGATAACAAAAAAATATATCAGCAGCCGGCCATTTTGTGCATCGAAAAAAAAAAATTCTAGCAGCTTGATATTGATACTAAACAGATGTGTAATTAATTTGATGAGTGAATCACTTTTTCATACGAAAAAAATTGTTTACATTAGCACACGATTTAAAATGGCACTTCTATCACCGTATCGAGTCTCATAATTACCTATATAGTAGGGATCCGCGTAGAGAGCTGCAGCCTTCGGAGAGGTGTATCTCGGCGAGTCCTGGCCGAATTCCTCCGAGCCGTACTGCAACAGATTGTAAAAAGAGCCGCCCCGGCACACGCACCCACGTTAATTAGGAATGACGAATGTAAGATCGAACGAATACTTTGATTACGATATCGCATACGTGACATGTTAGATCCGAAGACTGTCTTCTCGCAATTACCGTTCGTGAATTGTTATAGTCGGTCGACAAGAAAAACATGGCGTTCGAAATCGGTGCACAAGTTGAGACTTATCAAAACTCCAATGTTCCTTCGTACTCCCTATCTTTCACAATGACATCCCTCGTCCACATTTGCTCCACACTCGTCACTTCACCGCTCGCTTCCTAGCGTGGCTCGCGCTCGCACGAGGGGCAGAGGGAAACTGGGTGAAACCCGTGACGATACACTTGGCTATATTTTCGCTGAGTTCCAGTTGCCTTATTACGGAAAAGTCAGTAAAAATATGATCCGCTGATCAGGGGGCCAACGTGCCACTGGCGGTCACCCAACCGAGTATTGGCGCGAGAAAACGCTGACTAACGCGCGAGAAGGTCGAAGCCGCAAGCCAATCGCGGGTCCACTATCGTCGATTATCATCCACATATATATTCATGTGTATCAAGTACATACACCGCCACACACACACGCACACACCCCCGCGAAAGGCACTTTTCGATATTGCAAGTGGCTCTTTCTAGATCGAGGCTTTATTCGTCGATTTTTTTTTCTCCCGACGTGTGTTACATTGTTCCGAGCTTCGACTCGCACGCGATCCTTCGGGAGGACGAGGGTGAAGGAACAACCCTCCGTTGCCTTCCGTACACTCACGTTTGTCTACACGGGGCCGAGAACTCCCTGCGAAAACTTTTCCGCCACGTTACGAAGAGGTGACGAGAGAGGGAGAGAGCCTAAGAGACGAAGACAGAGAGAGAGAGAAAGAGCGCAGGAGGGAAAAGCCTTTTTCGGTCTTTTCAATCCTCCGGTCTCCGAACACCCCCTGGTCTCGTACGGAAAGTTGGGCGTGCGGGGTAGACGGGCACAAGTGACTGGTCCACACGCCGAAAGAGACTAACGCGGTTACGATTGCTCCCCGCTTCAACTTTGTTTCGGAAGAATCGCGCTTCAACTACTTCGCAGGGAGAAAAAGAAGGGAGCGAGAGACCGGAGAGTGAGTAAAAGACGAGAAAGTGGATGCCAAAAAATGCGCAACCGCGTTAGGTCGCCAGCTCATCGGCACTTTCGCGAGCATCAGTTGACACCGCAGCAGTTCGAAACTCGGGAAATATTCGGGTAAACCTACCCCCCCGGTGGTGAGCGAACAATTAAGATTTGGCTCGAGTATAGAACAGTGCGAAGTCGGAGACAGAACTCGAGGAACTGACGACTCTCCATACAGTTGGAAATAGAATTGCCCTATAAACCTGCCGAGAGACTGTGCCGCTTGCAGGTAGGGGGGGGGGGGGCTTCGAACCAATGAGGGCTCTCGCTAGATGGCGCATGAAAGCGACAGCGTTCTTCAAAACGGACGATGAAGAGGAGGTGCAAATATGAGGATGAAAGTGCCATTCAAGGGGAAACCCAAACCCGCAAGGCTTTGAATTCCCGTAGGGGGTGAGAGATTTGAAAAAATGCCAATTTGCAGATCGAACTGCCAATTGATGCAGCGTGGCTTGCCAGGTAGGAGGGAAGAAGCTTCGAACAAAGCGCCATCTAGCTCTTGATAGATGGCGCATGAAAGCCACAGAGTTGTTCCGAGCGGACGGTGAAGGACAGGCTTATGACGATGAAAAATTCGATTTTTGTTTACATAATTTGCATCCTTAACGTTTTTAGAACACGTGGGTGAAAGGATATTTTCATATCTAAAGTATTTTAGAATTTAGAGCCTGTTGGGCGAAACCGTAGTAGGTAGCTCAAGCGCTCGGAGCGTTTTGGAAACAGCATTTTTCAGCCCACGGGGCACTCCTTCAGCTTCAACGGATAAACCGATTCACATGAATCTCTGCGCAATTGAAAGGAAATTCAATTTGCGGGGCCATCAGCAAGCGGTTTTTGTCGAAAATTGATTAAGAAATATTTTTTTCGTCCGTTGAAGGGAATAAAAAACCGGGCAAAAAAATGGATTTTGTTTTCAAACGGCTGCCATTTTGTTATCCGGGGAGATTTTTCAGAAAACGATAAGCCCCCGCCCCGCAATTTTAGTCTAGGTTAATCATTTTTAACCCGTTTTTGTCTCAAACGAACTAGCAAGGTTGGAGAGCGCCTCGTGCAGACCACTCCATGCATGGCTTTAGTTGACGGAAGCTGGAACCGCCATTTCGGATTTTCATAAATCAAATTGAAATTTATTCTCCATTGATAGAACAATAAAATACGTTGAAGCCCAATTCCAAGAGCGTTTATCTTATGAAAAATAAAAATTCTGTCCCGAAGAGGAGGTACAAATATGACAATGAAAGTGCCATCCAAGAGGAAGCCCAAACTCGCGAGCTCTCGACTTTCGGTAAGAGGTAAGAAGTGCTTAAAAACGCCAATTTGCAGATCGCACTGCGAATTGTTGTAGCGTGGTTTGTCTGGTAGGAGCATCATTTTTATACCATATCGAAAATCGATTGCTTTCACGGAGTTTGCAAATTAATCCGTCGCTCGTTGAACTACAATATTGTACAAACATCCATGATAGTCAATATTTTACACGCTCCAGTTTTGGAACAGCCGCGTGAACGGTTTGCATCTCATCAACGATGTTAATGTTTGATGATGTTGAAGTTTGCATCTTTGAAATGCCACGAAAATCATTTATTCTTATTTCCCAAATTTCCACAATCACATTTGAGCTTCGAAAATTGCGCAAACTTTTTTTGCATTCCTATGCAGCGATCTATCAACTGACTGCAAAATATCATTCAGAATAATAATGAAAAAAAAAAATGTATATCGTAAAGAATTTTCGTTGCATTCAAACGTGCAAACTTCAACCGCATCGTTTGATGCAACGAACAATGATTCTTTTTGAATGTTCAATTTTGTTTCCTCTGAAAATCACTGAAACATCTTCAGGTATTCTTATTAGGAATTTACGACCTCAATTTGCAAAAAAGGCTTTGAATAATCATAAAAATAGAGAAATCGATAACGAACAAAAAATCGTTGCGTTCCAACGATGCAAACTTCAACGTATCTCATCAATTGTGACATCGTTTTTCTTTTTTCTTCCCCGTAACAACTTGTTTCACAGTAACCGCAATATCTTTGCTGGAAACTGCTGACTGCTACGTCCCTGAGTTATCAGACATTTTTCACCTCAGGAATGACAAGAATGGTATTAGGCTCTGCTCTGACGGACGCGACAATTTTTCGAGGACAGCCACAGTGACCACGGACCCCGAGTGCTGCACAGCTATCCCAACCTAAACGGGAGTAAATCCGAACGATCCCAAACGGTGACTACTTCTCGAAGCTCAAACAACAGGACTTTTCATCATCGAAGCGCGACCTCATCGTCGCGACTCGCACACTATAAAGGAACTAAGGAAAAGCTATTTGAAAAGCGCTCGACAAAAGCGAGAATAAACGAATCCGAGCGAGAAACGAGCGGTAACAATTCGAGAAAACGTCCGAGGGACCGAGGCGGTGAAAAAAAAATTCTCAAAAAAAAACAAGAAATTCTCATCGTTTATCATTGACCCGGCCCGATAACTTAAAGCGCGCACGATAAATCTATCTTCCTCTCCACAGTCGTCCCAGCCCGGACTTTTGTGTTCAAGTGGGGAGAGAGAGCGAGAGAGAGATAGAGAGAGAGAGAGAGAGAGAGAGAGAGAGAGAGAGAGAGAGAGAGAGAGAGAGAGAGAGAAGGCGGATACGTATAGAGAAAAGAAAGAAAATAGTAAAGACAAGAGAGGGACATAGGTAGTATACAGAAGCGTATATAAACCAACGAGAGCCAGTCGGCAAACTAATGGCGCGATAAAAAGCTCGTTATCGCGGTAGCTATTAATTCGAATGAATTGACCTGACACAACTGAGAGACAAAGATAGAGATAGAGAGGGAGTGAGAAAGAAGAAAGTTAAGTTGGTCGATCTCAGGCTCTTCGATGGCCGAATGACCGCGTATTTCACATTTCTCTCAGTCCCTCTTAGTGTGCTGACAACCCCCTAGGTACCCGGTACACGAGCCCGTATTACCAATCCCCTCCGCGATTATATTATCGAGAGAAAGGGAGAGACCTCGGCTCTTTTGTTTGCTCACTTCGAGCATGTTTCACGGAAGTCAAGACGATATAAACTATTTGCACGTAGGCTACAAAGTGCACAAACTACGTTCAGTGATTTCCGTACAGAGACCATAGAGTGGCGCGTACAGCTAAGACTGGAGAAAGGGGGGGGGGGGGGACAATGAATACAAGAGAACTAGCACCGCGCGATATGAAAAGAAAAAATGGTCCTTTTACGCAGATAAAGCCAAAGTACATAAGCGGAGAAAGCCAATTGATCCACACTTCCACATGACATGGGGGGAGGGGGACCACATCCGCTTTGTGCGCGGCGTGGAATATTCGCGAATTTTTTAATACGTTTTACCCGCGACTGGAAATACTCCCAAATATATTGTCGTGACAGCCTGTGAGCGGTATTTCAATCTTTATTACCTATACGGTCACCCGACGTGGCTTCGGGAGAAATGGAGCCGGAGCAATAGGGTACGGCATATTGATAGGAGAACGAGATATTCCGTTGGAGAAATCTTAATATGTTCACGACGACGTGTGGCTAGTTTGACTACACCGGGGATGATACTATGTCAGCGATTCCTCCGGAAGCAATATGAATGTCCGAACATTGATTTAGTCCCGGCACGACCATTCGCGAAGCAAGAAAGATATTCAATACCCCTGCTCCGACCCCAGCCCCTTCCCGATGACAGCTTTTTCACGCTCTCGAGTGTCCTGCGACTCTAGTCGCTTCTTTGTTACCCTGGATGATGCATTAATGATGAGGGATCTTCATTATTTTTTATTGGTTGAGACTGGTAATGTGTGGTTCGGATCAGTTGGGTCTGATTTTGTCTGTGACAGGAAGCAATTTGGCATTTTATCGGATCGAGGAACAAGCCCAATTTTAGCCGGTCATGCCGATCTTCATTTAGATATGGTACTTGGATGGCCCAATTATCGGATATGTTGTACTTATGTCATGTACAGAAATTTCTTGGAGTCCCCCAATCGTATCACATTCCTATAGGGATTTGACTGAGACGCGTGTGGGCAGCCTACATTAGAATCCAAGTCGAAACCGCGCGGTTTCCCGATTGGCATTGTTTGAGAGTTTTCTATTTGTAACTCTCGATCGGTAGTTGGACGTCGCAGAAAGAACAATCTTTTCGTGATTCCGTGCACAAATTTGTCGGGGAGTCCCAAGATGCTGGGTTTGAATCCGAAAGGATTCAAATTGGATTTGGACTTTGGATTGCAGTGGGCAATTGCGACTGGAATCCAATATACAAGTGTGACGTTTCAGTACAGGAATCCAGTACGATAACCCGTTGGATGAATCCCTAGCAGGCAGTAGGGACAAGTATGGGAATCCAATTGGATCCCCACGCGAATTTCTGCACGAGGCGTTGTTTGCTTTTCAAAGACATTGCCAAACACTTCTACAAAGTCCTGCTCTCTATGAACCCAATCCTAATGTCTAATGAGACGTGATTTTTCAATTCAAAGATTCAGCAGGTTGTCATCAGGATGAAATCGGAATATTGGCATTGTTCAGTAGGTTGAAATTCAGAAAAAAAAGTGATGTAATACACACGAATCAAATTGCTATTCTCTGATAATAAAATGACATGCAACCGACAAGGCAAAAAATCCGCTGCATCAAAAAAATTCTGAATTTACAGGTGGCCAACGAAATCTGGGGATGAAGCACTCAAATGTTTGATTATTTCGAATATTCGTTATCTCAACGCAACGAATAAACCCTTAAAATAACCCAATATGCCGTTTTTTTCACTAAATCATTCGTTGATGTCCTCAATGACGAATTCATTCAGCCGAAGCATTTTTTTTCAGTGCAGCTTCAAATTTCCTTTTCATTTTCAACTCGAACAAATGTTTGCCCAGATAACAATGTATTCTCGTCAATCCGACCGTGCGTTTCTTTCTAGATGCGAACGAACTGTTGAAAGAAGTATATACTTTTTTTTAACTCATCGTCAATTTGGCTGCAGGTCCGTGAGCGCAGAATTTGTCCTTAGAACAATTTACTTTTTCCGGTGCACAAGTACAAGTACCTATAAGTTATTGTTTCCTGTGTAGCTTATATATTCAAGAGTTTTTGCTTGTCACAAATACCATCGAGAATTTTTCAGGGCACACGTGTGCGGAAGTCAAGTGGGACAAGGGTCTCGGAAAGACGATGCACGCGCATTTCTGCGTCGTTCATAGCAAGGCGGTAACCGGCTCGAATATTAAGTGCGAAATAATGCGATAGAACGCTTCATTTATGGTCTATCAGTCGTCGCTTCTTTTTTTTTTAATAGTTTCCTCACGGGATCTCCAGGTGCTCGGGCCCTGAGCCCTCATGATTCGCCAACTCGTGGGAACCGGTATAGGCAGGGAACAGTGTTCCGAGCAATTGCCATCCACGAGGATGTCTCTCATTCCGTTGATGTAGAAATCCCTCAAATATCGTTTAGGATCTCCATCGGAGATCCAGTAGCTAAATGTCCAAGGAACGAAAATAATGTGGCTAACAATGGAAATGTGGAAAAAGCAACTTAGGTTGCGTTCGGACCTCGCAAGATCCAACACCACCATTGGTTGTCCCAATGGCACAATAAGGTCGAAGTTTGCATCGTTGGAAGGCAATGAATTTTCCACAGTGCTCAACTTTTTCTTTGCAAATTTCAGCCATGAAAATCCGTTCAATCATTGTTTTGCCTGCTTACTCGAAGATCTACAATCGAAATGTGCAAAAAAATATTTGGTATTTTACTAAAAATAAGAAAATATAAATATACATGTAAGAATCTTCGTTGCATTCCAACGATGCAAACTTCAACCCCATATGGTGAGAGGTTAGGAGCGCCTCTGAACCATCTTCGCGACCTTTTTTCACTCACACTTTCACGAACGGAAAACTTTGAGACCCATAGTAGAAGTTACGACCATAGTCGTAACTGAATTCATTATTAGCCGTAGTTATTTTTTGGGCCTCTGCATATACCAATCCCTGTTTCCTCTACAAAGCCAATGATTCAACATTTTGGGAAGAGAAAGAGAAAATTGCCTCAGGTAGCTAACCCAAACGTTCATCAACCGTCGAACTTTTAAATGACGGAGCAAAAGGGCAATATTTCTCAATTTTTCTCGTCGACCTCAAGTCTTCATCCCTCCCCGACGTAGTCTCTTCCCAAGCGGTTGCTCAATTACTAGCCAGTGATGCCAGTCAAGACAGCCCGGCGAACGTCAAAATGTTCATGCGGGTACTACGGGGGGATGTTTCGAGACATTAGCGATGCTCTCTCACGGGGAGCCATGCTATTCCACTTGCTTCTCGCTACTGCATATTCTCAAAAGTTCCGAGACACTCGAGCCCTTTGTCCCTCCGCTATCGACTCCGTGTTTCGCCGTCCCTCAAATATCAAAAACCCCTTCCCTCGTACGGAAGATAGTGTTGAACTGGTCTCTCACTGCACGGAGAGAATTTTTAAGTAATTTTTACTGTGAAATCACAGTAACTCGGTGACAAATGAGCAATTCTTCAGGTTTTTAGGAAATAAATTATAAATTTTCATGGAAATGAATCAAAATTTACTTTTGCGTAACAGAAATTTAAAATATTTTCCAGAATTTTTACTGAAATTAATAGTAAAATTTCATGAAACGTAAAGATTACGACAATAAGTTAAAAAAGTGCTAATATAAATGAAATTTTTCAGTGGAACATTGAGAAATTTGCGTGTTTTCCATAAAAACTTAAAAAAGGAAGCCGAAATTTTCCGTGCGTCCACCGGAATTTTACGTTCTTTATAGTAAAATCAGTTAGGGCTAGGTCGCCTGACCGTACGCGTGAGCTCTGTGTGCGAGCATGCGTATACGTGAACGCAAGCTGTGAGAGTGTGCTTGTGTATGACGCAGTATGACGAGCACGAACGACGCCGACCCGCGTTGCTTAGCAACAGCGGTACCGCGCATGCGCATTATAGTACGAAACATGGGCCTAGAAAGCCTCGTGGTCTCGTGCAGTCTAACGTGTTCTACGCAGTTCTACGCAAGAAAACAAAGAAACGTGAAAAGAAACTTCGATAAAGGACGTCTACAATGGTACGGAAAGATGATATGCTAAAATAAGTAGCAATCAAGAACACAAATGTTCAGAAATACAGTATATAGAGTATTTATTTAATCATAGGGAATTGAATTTTCGCTAGGGATTTTAGAAATTTCAAGTTTGTCCAGGTTATTTTTACTGTAGAAACTTGGAATTTTTGAGGCAGCCCATTGTTAAAATTCTACATGAGATTGTGTCAGAATCTTTACTGAAAGAAATGTAAAAAATTATGCTACTTGCTTAAATTTTTACATGAATGAAAGCAAAATATTGAAAGCTAGTGTCAATTTTTGACTATGTGCACATTTGTCACCGGTTTCAAATTTTTAATGTAATTTTTACGGAGATTTCACCGTAAAAAATACTTAAAAATTCTCTCCGTGTGGCGACGTTCCAAATACGTGTGGACATTTTCGACACTGTGAGAAAAGCAATCGTGTTGCCTTGGTTCATAAATTGCCTAATGTATATTCATGTTACCTAATGGAATTCATGAACACGAAAACCCTGAACACAAAGCCCTTATGCAGGGTCTCCCGTTTATTTCGAAACATCGAGAAAAAAAACTCAAAAACGTCGACCTAAATCGAAAAATTTCGAGACACGGGTCGAGTAGATTCGAACAAAATGGCGAGATGACTTTTTAATTTAGTAGACGTTTTGGAGCAGATTTCAAGGTTAACTAAAAAAAATTAAAACCTGTATTTATTTTAAGGGCATCTTTTTTAACGAAAAAAACATGTTACTTTTGTGACAAATTTTTCTTTATTCGGCCATTCTTTTTTTTTACCAAATTCGGCCATTATTCACCAAAAACGACGCGATTTTGTCCACAACGATGTAAATTGCTTTTATCGCGATTGAGTAAGAAGCGTGGTGAGCACTGTTATTAGAAATTCTTGTTTCAGTATTCGCAGAGAGACTCTTCCTTTATTTTATCAATTATTTATTCGCCGTATTATTTCATGTTTGCAAGTGGAAGGCCATTTTGAGTATCTTTGAGATTTTTTTTTTCAAAAGTCCTAGCCAAATTACAAAAAAAATCGAACAAAAGTTACTTTGGTTTTATCCAGAATAAGCTACCGCTAATGATGTTAAAGTTTGCAGCCTTGGAATACAAAGAAAATTCTTGATTTTTTAAATTTCTTCATTTTTATTATTATTTGTAATCGTTTGTAGCAGTTTTGATTATAAATTGTCAATATGGATTCTGAAAAATGTTTCAGTGAATTTCGTTATGTGAAGGTGGCAGAAAAATGTGGGTCTACGAAAAAAATATATTTCCGTTGCATTTCAACGATGCAAACTTCCATAGCATTACCGCTATTAAGGTACCGGTTCTCTTTTTTTTTTCAAGTCAACCTTGTAAGTTACTTCGATAGTCATTTTTAATTCTTGTTCGAATTCACTCGCTACGCGTCTCGAGAATGTCAGATGTACTTGGCTGTTCTCGAGTTATTCTGATTTCTCACGACAAATGGGACACTGAAAAAGTTCGTTGACTATCCTGTCTTATTGTTATTCGAATAGACTCTACACACACCTCTCATTTGCGGGTTCGCCTCGGGGCTTTCTACGAGTTCCCACAGCGCCACTCAATACGCGGGTCTCGCGGGGCCCCAAAGGAAGTGCCGGTAGATGGACAACGCGTGTTACGATGCTCCCGACACTTCCGCTTTCTTCAGCCGTTCTAATGGAGCAGGTGACACCCGCGGGACTATTAATTATACGGCATCTTTAAAAGAGCACGAAACCACGTAATTTCAGCAGCTACAACGTTTACCTCACGAAAATTCAATTTTGCTTCTTACCACCCTTCGGACTCGTTTCGATAAAAGTTTTATTGAGACGATAAAACTGTTAAACATAGGGAAAAAGGGAGCCTCTTTGGACAAACACTAAAAAAAAGTCCATATTTTTCAATTAGCAATGTACAAAGTAATAGTATTGTAAGATTATAACTTATTATAACATTAAAGGTTGCATCGTTGGAACGCAACGATTTTTTATTTTTTATTTTCTTCATTCTTCATCATCATCCAAAGACTTTTTTGACAATTGACATCATGAATCTGTAGAAAGAATAAGTGAGAATGGTTGAATGATTTTCACAGCCTAAAACGGTCAACAAAAAATGGAACGATTAAAACGAAATTAACCTTCGTAGTATTCCAACGCCGTAACGCTGCATATATATATATATATATATAAACACATGCACATTACCGGCCAAAAGTTTCCGGATACGTCGGATAATTGGAAAACTTTCAATCACTATGAATAGTTGCAAAATTATATTAGAATAATATAATCCATTATACTTACAGAGCTATATAACATCTTCGTAAAATAATAAATGATATGAACTATATTATTCTAACATTATTTGGCCATTGTCCCGCGATCGAAAGTTTTGCCTTTTTCTGAAGAATTCGGAAACTTTTGGCCGGTAGTGTATATGTATGCAGAAAGATAACTCTAGAGATATTCAATATTATTTCTGCATGAAAGGCAGCTTATTTATATAAAAGTCCT
This sequence comes from Ophion costatus, assembly GCA_951751655.1. Classification (NCBI taxonomy): domain Eukaryota; kingdom Metazoa; phylum Arthropoda; class Insecta; order Hymenoptera; family Ichneumonidae; genus Ophion; species Ophion costatus. The sequence goes on from OX632358.1 coordinate 32,247,816, forward strand.
TTCAAAGATCGCCCTACAGCAAGCATCAACGATCCGGTAAAAAAAATGTCAGGGCCATCGAAAGAGTCAGATGCGCTGATATAGCCAACGTTACGTAACGTTTAAAACGTTCGAAATATTTCTCCCGCGAATATATATTGGCCAACAATTTTACGAATATCTTTAACATTTTTTTGTAGACGTTAGTGTTGATAATTTTTTGTAAATGTTAAAATAGGAAAATCTTAAGAATATGATAGGAATCTTTAAAAACAAAATTATGTGAACTATTTTATGGCCATGGAATTGAATGGCCAAGTCATTGAATTTTTATTTATCAAAACTCGGAATGCGTTTTTCTCAAAGCCGAACCTTTCATGTAACGTAAGCAGAAGAAAATAAAAAGTGAACATTCGCGGTGAGTTTTCCCACACGTTTTAATGTCAATATTAATTTGTTCTTAGCCGCCAGGTTGTGAAGAATCGCTTTCAAAAATGATTCTTTCATTGCCAAATAACTAAAAAGGTTTGGCTGAAATTTATACCATCTTTTAAAAGCGTGCCATTTCATTAATGTTCTTTTTCTTCCCTTTTTTTGTTCACGCACATCGTACAAGTGTCAATGACAACCACAATAATTCACCGTTTTGTTTCGAATCAATTTAACACACGCTAGAGTTTACGCCGTTTCACAACTCACGTCGTAGCCTACCCGGAAGGTAGTGTCATAACTCCGGCATTTGTTATTATTTTCTAAAGAAAAAAAATACGTTGTTACAGGTCAAAATAATAATAAATAACAGTTTTAAAATGGTAAAACAACCCGTTCTTTCAGTCCCCAAAATTGACTTATGATGAACTGCCTAAAGGTATTTCCTTCCTGAAGGGTAGTTCTCCTTCGAAGGATGTTCTTGAGATACCGTTGAAGTTTGCACCGTCGGGATGTAATGGAAATACATTTCTATTTCCTTTCCTCCATCCTTTTATCGCCTTCCAAAATATTTTTCGATAAAGTTAGGTTGAATGATATCGAAGTTTGCACCGTCGGAATGCAACGACATTTTTTTGTCCATTTAAGCTACAGATATCACTGAAATATTTTTGAGGATCCTTATTAAGGATTCGCAACCTAAAACTGCGAAAAAGCGTTTAGATAGTCTCACTTACAAAAAAAAGTCGTTGCATTTCAACGATGCAAACTTCAGCATCGTGTTCTTCAGCGACATCATGATCGAATCCGATCGCCCCGTAGTACAGAGTTCCCGTACCTGCGAAAAGATGTCCAAAAAAATGGACTTCTCATTGACGTCATTTCCCATTCCACACCGACGCCTCATCAGCTGACCTGCGGACCAGCTGATCGAGGGCTATTCCTCTTTCCACGGAGAATCAACGGTACCAGAGGCAGCGAAAAAGTTGCACCGGGCCATTGAACGTGTAGAACAAAAAAAAAAACTATCGAACATCACTGTCCTGCTACAAAATCGACGCGAGTAGGTAGGCAAAGGCGTTTTAAAAGTGTGTTGACGCCTCGGGTGGTGGCAGGTGCGTGCATATGTAATTCCTTACATATTGCTTTGTCTAAGCTCGTGTTTGCCTATTCGCGTCGCCGTTGTCTTTGTCACAGCCAAGAAGGCGACTGTTCGGATGTGCAGTCATCGAGGGCTACGAGCCAGCGCGCACGAGATGTCACGTCTCACGCCGGGAAACCGAGGAGTACATAACCGACAATTAGCCTGCGATGAATTACGTTACGTGATGAATTTTCGCGATGATCGCGTCGTCGTTGCGACCGATTGAAATGCGCAACGCGATCGCTTTCCCTAATCGACACTCGCGGCAATCGTCCGCAACATACTAATAGGAGAGGAATGATAAACGACACGGTATTGGCTCCGCGGGTCGCCCATCTTCAGCCGCGATAGGCAGGGCCGATACTCGAATGGGTGACCGCACGGGACATTTCTGTGTATCAAGGAAAAAGTAGACATCCCTCGACGCTGCCGCTCTTGCTCTTTTTCCAATCGCAATTGCGCAAAAGTACGACGATCTCGTGTGGACATCGATAAAGCTGAGCCCCGCTGAGCATAGACGAGAACGGTGAGTCTCGCGAGCTCGGCACGCGCTAATGATTTCCGGCAGCCAATTAACGCGCAACCGGTATGAGCATGCCTGAATGGTGCTGACGACGTTGGTCGCGTGGCGAACCGTGAATAAAAAAAGCGCAAGGGAGGAGATACGTGCACGAGGCAACGACACTTAAGCGCAATCGATGGAAGGCTCCAGTCTGCGGTTGAGCCTATAGAAGGCACGATCAGAATGGATTTCGACCGGAGGCGAATGCTGACGAAAAAAAATACGCCTGCAGGGCGTGCGTTGTGCTATATTGAATTGAAATTTCATTGATCTTGGACAGTTTGCATTGTGTTGTCCGTTGGACGGTATTTTACGAACACCGATAATTGGCGGTATTCCACGTATAAGGATTTTTCGCACAGCGTCGAAAACATGGCGGATAGAACCCTGCCAAATTGAAGACCTTATTCTTTTGACGATACTCGTTGTCTTACGAGCTGTGCCGAAATTGTCGTAGGGATTCAATTTGATTGCCATACTTGGTCCTACTTGGATATAGGGATCCAATGGATCATGGCATTGGGTCCCTATACTGAAACGACACGCTCGTACATTGGATTCTAATCGGGATTCGCCATTGGACTCCAATGTACGAATCCAATTTGAATGCTAAAGGATACCCACCTTCTTGCACTAAATCCGATACGGTTCTTGATGGATCCCATTGCATTTTGTACGTTGAATTTTCTAAACAAAATTTATAGATATATAGAATGAGCGGATCTTCGAAAAGTTAAAATCTTATTTTAAAAAAAGGTAAATCACTTGTAAAAGCATATCTTAAAAATCGATCTGAATCCCATTACTAGAAAAAGATTTATTCCACATGTCTTGCGATTGCTGTGACATTAACCGGCTTTCAGTGTTCAGTACATTTACATTTTTTCATTTCGCATAAAGAGATATGAAAGACTATAAGTACTAACACTATATCGCGTTAAGTTTTCCTAAAAGTGCTCGCCCGTCCATTGCGTGCCTATGACTACTGGTCTACAGAAATTTGATAAACTAATTCGCGTAATTTTCAGCCTGCTCGTCGAGTCCCTTGAATGCCAATGTGCATTCTCCCAATTCTTTGACTATCTTTCATTTCACCGTTTCTATCCACCATCCTTTTAGGCAATCTCCCACTCTATTCCCTCTTCAGTTGTCGACTCCCTCTACCCACTTATTATTAATTTTCCTCCTTGCTTTCCCACACTGCCATATATGTTCCAACGTCTCTTCTTCCTTTCCGCATACTCTGCATGCCCAATTGCTGTAGCCTTTCCTCCCTGTCCTCTCCAAGTTACCGCATCTCAGTCTTTCCCACTCTCCTTTTATGACTCCCCGAACGTCTTTGTCTTTCCGGACCCCTCCCCTCCGAATTTTTCTTTTATATCCTTGAAATAATTACAGAATGAAGATTTGTCTATTCCTTCCCAATTATTCTGTATGTCCTGATCTCTCTCTATCTCTATTCGTTCCTCCAAAATGTCTCTGATCGTCTCTTTAATCCCATTACTAAAATCCACTGTAATTATCATTTATTTATTTTACTGCACTTTGATATAATATCAGTACACAAGTGCACGCTCACTAAGCGTGCAGGTTATGCTTCAACATGCCGAGTTTTTTCTCGCGATCTTCACGTATTTTCGATTCGAACGTGGTAAGGATTGTCAAACGGTGTTGATCGGGGAGCAGTGCAGAATCCAATTTGATCCCAATGAGGGCTCATAGAGATGTGGGTGCACTTTGGGACTCCCCAACAAATTTGTGCATGGGATCGCAAAATGATATTTTGTTTTAGAGATCCAACATATTGCGGTTGAGAATTTTGAATGAAAAATTCTCAAACAACGTCAATCGGGAAATAGCGCGGAATCAACTTGGATTCAAATGTCGACGCCCTACGTGGGGCGTCCCCACCAAATCCCTATAGAGATGTGGTAAGACCTGCGGACTCCCCAATAAATTTCTACACGGGAATGACCAGAAGAATTTTGTTTGAAGGTACTAAATGCTATCTTCACGAACCGTTTTAAATTTGCGTACCGCGGGATGGCACGAATAGCGAGGGGGCGCACTTTGCTGTAACAGGAGGGGGACTCGACAAAATTAGGACTGCCATGGACGACAAAGCCTCAAAAATAAGGACCCCCTCATCTTGTGCCCTTTCTGCGTTCTCCAAAAGGCCCTTCCACCAACCAAACCCCTGAGAAATCCCATTCACGCGCACCATTCTTTCCCTCATAGAAAAACCAAGAGATTCGTGTACCAGCGCGAGAACCCTTGTATGAGGTTGACGTTTGCATCGTTCGAACGCAATGAAAATTGATAGTTCTGAACAAATTGAACGTATTTTGGCATGTAACATAAATCCCACAACAATTTTTCAAGATACTTATCTAGCATTATTTTAAGGAAAAAAAACTTCATAACAATAAAAATAAGAAAATTTCAATGTAAAATAGAACTTCCGGTGCGTTCCAACGATGCAAACTTCAACGCCATCCTTTCGTTCCTTTCGAAGCAGAGCTGCGAGATTCTTCCATGCGCCTCAGACGGTGAAAATGATCGCCCGGGAGGTCTCTGACGTTAAGGAGGTACGATCACTTACCAAGAACGTCGCCAACTGATGGGCCAGGGGGGGGGGGGCAAGATAGGGAAGGGAGGGTGGGGGAAATACGAATTTTGGACATTTTAGACCCTCATATACATGCTTTCAAATATTTAGGGGGGGAACCTGCCCCCCCTGCACCCCCTTGGCGACGCCCTTGTCACTTATACGGGGTAAAAAAAGAGTCCAAATTTATTTTACCCACAGCTGCTCTGATTGATGTTTACTTATGTCGATTATTCGTATTATCGATTATACTGTGCCAAATGGTGTGCTAAATAATGAATTAACTGCACGTGAACAAATAAAAACTGAAAAATTAGATTGTCAACGACTCGGTAGTGATCTTCGTAATAATAATATTAAAATATCTACCATAAAAACGGACTAAAAAGACCAAAAAAATCAGCCGGAAACCTATTAAAATAGGCTTGAATTATCTCGGCGAAATTAACACGATAGGCAGAATATAATTATACATATTATTGATACGCGATAAATGACAAAACTCCATAAATTGCTGTTTGCATATTTTGTGGCGGCTTCTATTCAAATTAATTTCACAACAAAGCTAGGTTATGTTCGCCAAACGCATCAGCTGTTACTCGCGACGTTGCTAAGTCTGTGGGTGCTATTTCGTCGTTCTGACCATTTTCAACCGGAAATTGAAACTTTCTTGTAATGTAGTGCTTTAACTACACGTTGAAGATTGATTTTCTTATTTTTTTACAATATCTATTATATCTAATCTATCGAATTTCAGTTTTCCAACCAGTTTAGTTGGATAGGTGAGCAGAAAAACCACGATCATCGCACTTCCGGTTGACCGTCTCCATAAGACGACGCGCTTCGGTAACTCAAAGTGCTCGAGTTTGCAGTTTTATTGTTATATTATAAAGTATTCGTCAAAATCATATAAAAATTTCTAATTCGAACGTTGGATTCGCAGTAATGATCGTACCTCCTTAACCTCGCGATCTCGCAAGGAGTATGATTCAATTGAAGTAGCGAATCCGGAGACGTCGAGTTCCGGCGGAACTCGACTAATTCGAATGTATACCGAACGAGGGATCCCCCCCCCCCCCAACAGCCCTTAGCCGCTGGGTTGCGGACAGTCGTATTCGCGACGCGTACACCGATCGCCGTCCGGCCGTTCGCTAATTAGTATGTAGCCGTGGCATCGGGTATTAGGAGGCAGTCACGCCTGCATACGAAAGACGAGGGCGCGCGCGCGCTAGTCTCCCGGAGGCCTCGCCCGCGGCTACACTTCGTCTATTTTTGCGCTTTTGCAGTACGAAAGAATTTCGCGAAATTCCGAGAAAACGCACATGTAACCACGGTGGATGAATAGAACGGGCGCGTGGCACGTTCCGAAAGAAATCATTGAAGAAAAAGAGAGGTGAGAAACGACAATGAGAGTGGAGGGGGGAGGGCAATAACGAGCGGGGAGATGCAACGATGTCCCAGTTATTATTTAAAAATTATATAATCAATTTTGAGTATAATAATAATAATTACTATTATTATTATATGTAAATGAAGAAAATGAAAAAAAAAAAGAAGATTTTTCGTTGCGTTCCACCGATGCAAAGCACGGCAGGAGCGATCGGAATTCTCGATAAAATTCGATCATGATATCGTAACTTGGAATGCATATTGGTGGACAAGTCGTTTTGTCGGTATAAATGGGGGATAAACATGAAAGAAAACGAGAGAGAGGGGGAGGGGGACAACGAGTGAGAAAGAAATAGAGAAATTGATTGATTGATTGATTTGAGGTAATATTCCTTCAAAACCAGCTTCGAGGCAAATAATAGAGAAAGAGAGAGGGAGCGGTGGGGAGCGGGGAAGGAGGAGGATTGACTTCATTTGATATGCCTTGAAAAGTATCTTTAAGGCAAATCAGAGAGAGAAAGAGAGCGAGAGAAAGGAAAAACGTCTTTTGTCTTCTCCACCTAGGGAAAAAAAACCAGACCTTTCGTCTCCGTAGCATCCCTCTTTTTCCTTATCCATTATCTTGAAGGTGGAAAACCCATATTTGCGCGTCTCTCATTAACCCTTGCTCCCTGAAGTCGTAAAGTATTTTTAAAGAAAACGTCAAAAATATAATTGAATAACGTCCCTTAATGCCCAAGACGAGGAGAAAAGTTTTCGAAAAAAAGTTTCATAAGGTTTCGAGAAACAGGTTTCAACGTTTGTCACGGAAGAAAATCTCTCAGAAAATCGTTTCCGGAGTATTTCTATGCGATAAAAATACAGCCTATGATGAAAGGACCATGCTCCCCTTTTATAATCCACACAACTATGACGTAGATTATAAATGTTCGAGACGAAAAAAAAAGAAAACGTTGCTTCCCGTTCTCCAAACAATTGACCATTCCTCCGAACGACGTAATGGCTGTTTTTTCAAATGAATGTTATTTCTGATTGTATGTCGTTGAAGTTTGCACCGAACGGACGGCAATTAACTTTTCTTAAATGCTCAATTTTTATTTGAACAGTTTAGGCTATCAAAGTCACTCAAAAGTTTTTACGTATTCTCATTGGAGACTTACGATCTGAATTTGCAGCAAAAAGAGGCTTCGGATAATAGTAGAAAATAAATAAATGAAAAATGAAGGAAAAACAATCTCGAAACAATGAGCCAAAGCTCCAAATGTCGTAATGATTGATTTTTTCTTCAAATAAACTTCATTTCAGATCATAACCATCATGACGTTGAAGTTTGTTTGGGTTGTCACCTGAATTTCCAGAAAAAAAGATTGTAAATAATAATAAAAATATATAAATGAAAAAAAAAACAAGAAAATAAATTCCAAACAATGACCCGAACCTCCGAACGACGTAATGACTGTTTTTTTTCCAAATCAACTTCATTTCACATCGTATCTACCATCATGACATTGAAGTTTGCATCGTTTGCTACGCAACAAAAATTATTATTTTTTTAATTGCTCGTTTTTTAAATTTTATTGAACGTTTAGACGTATTCTTATTAGATTCGCACGACTTGGATTTGCGGGTAAAAAAAAGCTTTGGATAATGATAAAATTGAGTAAATAAAAGATGAAAGGAAAAAAATCGTTGCATTCCAACGATGCGAACTTCAACGTCGTTCTACATCGGCGTTATCAGCGACGGAATGAGAAATGCAACAAAATCAAATAAAGACTCAAGAACTGTATGAGAAAAGTTTGTGCACAAAACAACAAACTGTGCGTGGGTGTAACAAAAGAGAAGTAAGATCATTGCACCCCCCCCCCTCCTCGCCCAAGCAGCTCTATTCCGAATCTTTCAATCATCGAGACCATCGGCGAGCAAGATCGCGAGCGAAGGAAAACTCGCGGCTCGTGTGGGTTGGCGCGACTTATTGCAACGCGACGGAGATCAGCAGACCAAAGGCTCTCGAGACGACGAGAAAGGTGTGGAATTCGTAGTCGCGAAGTGTGTAGTGGTATGTAACAGCGGCAAAAGCGGGGGCCGAGGGGACGCAGAAAGGAGACAATCTCTGTGTACTCGTGGTTGAGAAACAACCTCGCCAGACTGCCTGACGCCTGAGCTCGTCGGAGCATACTAGAGAGAGACAGAGAAGGGGAGAGAGAGAGAGAGAGAGAGGGAAGATGCAGGCTGTCGAGAAAGGAGGATGCAAACGCAGCGATGCAAACGCGAAAAACGCGATAAGCGGTACCAAGAGAAAGAGGGAGAGAAAGAAAGAGAAAGGAGAACGATCATTTCAAGCAGCATAGGCCTGCGCCAATACTCGGATGGGTGATCTCTTAGGCGCGTGCTTGCGACTACCGGACGAGTAGCACAATCGAAAATCAGCGAAAATATAGTCTCTATCGACACGGGTTTTCCGCAGTTTCCCTGTGCCCTCGTGAGAACGCGATATCGCATAAGGAAACGAGTGGCTGTAGGCAACAGTCCGCGGGATCTTTGTCGGGAACCGGAAACAATGGTATTGAAGTTTACATAGTTGGAATGAACATTGATATTTCTGAATTAATTGATTAGCTTCTGGCAAATTTAGCCTAGAGAAATGCCTCAACCTTTTTTTAACTCATCATTATTATTATTATTATTATTATATATTCGATCTTAATTCAATTATTCACTTAATTGACTTTATTTAATATGAATATATATATGTATAATGTCAGAGATCTACAATATAAATTTGCAAACAAAATTCTGTATATAAGAAAGTAAGGAAATGAAAATCTGTGGCTGCATGTCAACTACGAAAACTTCAGCGTCATCCGAAAATGGTGCAGTTGATCATTGAGAGTAAAATCGAAGAGATGGGTCGGAAAAAATTAGTAAGGGGATGCAAAGGAACTTTGTCAATGAAAATAAGGGACGAGGGCAATGACAGAGTCGGGCAGACACTGAAATCCGAAATATTAATCACTGCGGCCTTGCTCACTGCGAAGAGTATTTTCACTATGTTTTCCGTTAAGGGGTTACCCCCACTTGCGATTTTGAAAAAATCGATTTTTTTATTGCATTTTTTTGAAGTATAAGTATCTGAGAATATGTCCTGAAAATTTCAAGTCGATCCGAACAAAATTGGCTGAGATATGAGCGTTGAAAGAGAAGAATCCGTGAATTGAAGAACTGAAATTGAAACTTTAAACGCGTTTTTCTCAAAATGGCATTTCTGAAGTCGGTGACCAAGATTACTCGAACACTAATGAACCGATCTTCTTGAAATTTTGCAGGCTTATTTAATACATAAAAATGTAGTCTTTAATCGTTCGATTTTTTTTTTCGAAAAAAATGGCCGTTTTATAGCCAAAAAACGGCCGTTTTTTTTCGTTAAAATCGAACCATTAACTTTGACTGTCCGCCATTTTGTGAAAAATGAATATTTTTTAAAATCCTTCGATTAAAGACTAGTTTATACTTATATTTGACTAAATCCATCCGCATTTTTTTTTCAGATGATCCACTTCGCCGCAATGTTGGTCAGCGCAAACCGTGTATATAAAAACATTATTTCATTGACGGCCATTTGCCACTAAACAATGTAATATTTTTCAATAAAAAAATTACTGAAAGTTCTTCAAGATGTGTTCTTTAAGATGGTATATTGATCGATTAAAAAAGTTTTGTAGTTTTCTTTAAAAAAATTCATGAAAAAGGCCTTTTTTGCGCTACAAGTGGGGGTAACGCCTTAAGGGCTCAGACTACTGTAAAATGACGCATACTCGTTCATGGTTTGAGGCAACTCAAATTGAATAGGAACGTTCAACAAATGGTGGAGGAATCGCAGATTCGGAGTAAACTATTATGATTTCGAAGATAGAACTGCTAGTAAAACTTCAAACGCGTTTTTCTCGAAACTATGTTTTTCCAAACGGTGCACACTATTTCTCGAAATCTAATGAAGAGATGGACTTGCAATTTGGTACACTTATTCAGTGTGAAAGTAGATTAGAGCGATGTTTTTGTTATCAACATTTTTTTTTTCATTAGTTATTAAGAGTAATGTCATTATTCATCAAAAAGTGAAAAAAAATCCATTTTTCTTTTGATGATTGTAACATGATGACAACAAAAGTTCGCTGACGTCTTAGCTAATGTTACCTATATGAAGAAAAAAACGCTTTTTTTTATATCCGAACAACCGAATGGCCAACATCAAATACACTGCTGAGCCCCCCAGGTCTTTCACGCTATTGTTTATAACTTCTTTAATTGTTGATATCTTAAAGGAAATTTGGTATACAACTTCGTTAATGCACATACAAAAAAAGTCTAAACGACTTATCAACCATCCTTCTTATACTTTCAAAATTCTTTTTTTTTCATAAACTTGATTTTCGGGCCGTCACATTGATTTTTTTTTCTTCCAAACGCAAAGAAAACGATTACAGAAACCTGACATTTGTAGGTTTGGACCGCACAGTTGGTTCGCAGGGCGATTTTTTTTTCTCAGTGTATTTCGAGTAATTTCGTCGCACTTGAATGAGCCCCGTAACAAGGTATGTCGAATTACGACACAAATTACTAGCTCATACACAGGTTGTCACAAATTGACCTGACATTTTAAATTGCTCGCCATTTTTTTTTGTGGCGAGCATAGAGTACTGATCTTTGGCAACTGGCATCAGGCAGTGTTGAGGTTGAATCATGGACATTTACACGATCGAGCAACGCATAGAAATTGTTATTTGCTGCATTCTTGCTGCATAGTTATTGCACCATTGATTTGTGCGATTTGACGCCACTGGACTTCTTTCTTTGGGCTTTTCTGTCAGGAAAAGTGTGTGCCAATGATCGACAGACCATTTCGGAGCTCGAGGAAGCAACTGGACGCACCATTGATCAAACTAGTCCGCAATTATGCCAAAATGTTATTGAAAATTTCGTGAAAAGAGTGAACGTTTGCAAACGGGGATGAGGGGGCCATTCATAGGATATTGCGTTCCACACATAACCTCTATGTTTGCACCTTATATTGAAATAAAAATATTCGCACTTTTCAAATAAATAATACGTTTTGTTAATAAATTAAAATATCAAGTCATTTTGAGACACCCTTTATATAGCATGTTTTTTAGGAGCGACAAGAACGCATCGTTCAAGTAAAATACTTTGACGACATACTATACTTGCTTGCGATTGCGCAAAGCTACGCCGTTTCGTTAATCGGCCTCTCTCTCTCTCTCTCTCTCTCTCTCTCTCTCTCCCTCCCTCTCTCGCTCTCTCTCTCCCCCGTGTATTCCTGGCGAGGTTCTCAACCCGCGGAGTGCAGCGATACCGTCCAAGGGACCCGAATAGCCCGTCCAATTATATTTGTCCGATTGCATAAACGCATCGTGCCAGCGGCTCGGCTATGTGCGCTCGCTACTTTTGTCAAACTTGTACAGGTCGGGCCGTAAAATTTTTTTCCCCCGTAGTCACGTGTTCGGATCTTATCTTTGGGGATATTTTAGGATATCGGTAGGGACCCTTGTAATTTCGTCACGTCTCACCATCCGTCGCAGCAAAGTGCCCCCCAGCAGCGCCCTCGTGTTCTTTCGACCCTTTCATTTAAGCCCGTAATAATTCGAGAAAATGACATTCAATACTGAAGCAAAATGATCACGATTACTGTAAAACGGTTTCGAAAGAAAAAATCAAACAAAGAAAATGCCTTTCAAGGAGGTACGATCACTTCCACGGGGTCAAAAACGAGTCTAAATTTACTTTACCCACAGCTGCTCTGCTTGATGTTTACTTATGTTGATTATTCGCATTATCGATTATAGTGTGCCAAATGTTGTGGTAAATGATGAATTTATTGCACGTGAAGAAATAAAAACTGAAAAATTAGATTGTCAACGACTCGGTAGTGATTTTCGTAATAATAATGTTAACATATTTACCATAAAAACGGACTAAAAAGACCAAAAAAATCAGCCGGAAACCTATTAAAATAGGCTTGAATTATCTCGGCGAAATTAACACGATAGGCAGAATATAATTATACATATTATTGATACGCGATAAATGATAAAACTCCATAAATTGTTGTTTGCATATTTTGTGGTGGCTTCTATTCAAATTAATTTCAAAACAAAGCTGGGTTATTTTCGCCAAACGCATCAGCTGTTACTCGCGACGTTGCTAAGTCTGTGGGTGCTATTTCGTCGTTCTGACCATTTTCAACCGGAAATTGAAAGTTTCTTGTAATTTAGTGCTTTAACTACACGGTGAAGATTGATTGTCTTATTTTTTACAATATCTATTATATCTAATCTATCGAATTTCAGTTTTCCAACGGGTTTAGTTGGATACGTGAGCAGAAACACCACGATCACCGCACTTCCGGTTGACCGTCTCCACAAGACGACGTGCTTCGGTAACTCAAAGTGCTCGACTTTGCAGTTTTATTGCGAAAAAACTAAACGGTCAAAATAGCTCAAATTTTGGCAATAGACGCATAAAGCATTCGTCAAAATCATATAAAAATTTCGAATCCGAAAGTTGGATTCGTAGTAATGATCGTACCTCCTTAACATGTCAATTTTTTGACATTGTAATTTCGAAATGTAGATACAGATGGGATATTCATAATCGCCGGTGTTTGCAACGTACTGTTGTTCGATAAACAACGAGTTATCGGGCAATTTTTTCGAATGTTCGTCAAGTTTTAATTTGATATCGCAACTTTGTGCATACCCAACAATCTACGTGCTCGGTCAGACACTTGACCGCTTCTTTTTTTTCATGGGATTGAACTTTGCATTGTTGAGTTTCAACGAAAATGAATTCTTTTTAACCGTTCAACTTTGTTTTGGCCCCTTCATGCTGTGACATATCACTTAAACGTTTTCACGTATTTTGATTGGACATTCATTACCTCATCTCGCAAAAAAAGGCTTCGAATAATGATGAAAATGAAGAAGTGACAAATGAAGAATAAGAACCGTTGAATTCCAACGATGCAAACTTCAACGTCATTTTATTGCGCAGCGCAGTGGAGTTTTTGCGGTTACGGGACTTCCGGTGAGATCGATGTATAATTTCGAAACGGGTAGACGCATTTTCGCGGCGATAGTTCAATGAGATTGTGTTTAGATTAATCGATTGACCCAAGCGATATCGGGCGGTATCGGAACGATCGGGGGCGACGCTGGAAAGCCGAATGAACGAAAGTGACCATATAGTTGCGTGGATACGTGCATTGTAGCGAACTGTCTATACAAACGGTAGTTCTTTCCCTCCCTGCCGCTTTCTCCGTATCTTTATTAATTTTATTTCATTGCTATTTAATTTTATCGCGAGCATGCGTTTATTTTATTTTATTATCGTCATTTTGTTTAAAGATTATTTTATTTCAATTGTTCTTTGATTTCGTTCTGTAATTTTCGTGTCAATGAGATCGTAATATCGTTTCGTTTTATGATTAGTTGTCACTGCTATCTGCGTTTAGTTCAACTTTGTACTTATTTTATTTTCATTTTGTAAATCACTAACATTGTATTACTTTTTTTTGTTCCGGCAATGCATAAACAAATGAATCAATCAGTCAATCAATCAATCTCTTTCTCGCTCTCTCGCTTTCTTCGTTGCTTCATCTCGCTCCTCATTTCTGTTTCCCCGCTCGTGCTCTCACGGTACGTCATGGCCTATATCCGCCTTTTCATTCCTGTCGATACTTCGCGAGTAACGAATAACCAAAATTATCCCAAACTAGTAAAAAGTATCTTACCCGAGTCGAGAGAAAAAAAACGCAAGAAATAAATAAATTTGCAAGCATTAAACGGAGAAAAAAAGAAAGATATGTTGTTCTCTACACATATATTCCTCACCCATTTCCGACCCGTCGACTCAACGTTCGTAAGCTCTGTGTATTGATTCCCATGACTTACCTGAAACACAAAGAGAAAGGGAAATGGCAAATTAAGTAACTAAAACTTTGCGCTGTCGTTGCGTTTGTTTCTCGCGGGATGTTTCTATCCAACGATAAAAACGTCACGCTGCAATCGTCATTTGCGCGCTTCAGCTTGGGACATTGCTCTTCCGGTTAAACGGACCTTATTGGACACTTGTGGCATCGGATTGCAGATGAGACTACAGTCGATCTCTTTCGTCTCAATTTCGACCTTTCGAAAAAGATATCAATGCTCTATTTTCATGACCCTATACTGTTGATTGCTCGAATGAAAAATTGTGGTTTCGAGAAATTTTGCTTGTTATGATCGTGTTACTTTTTGCGCCGATTCGCAAAAGATTGCAACCTAGCTCGTGGCAAACAAAAATAATTTTTGTGTTTTTTTTTTTGGAAAACGCGTGCAGGTTTTCAATTTTTGTTTTCGTCATAACCCTCCGTTGACACACTGGGTTATTTGAACGAATTTGAAATAAAATGCCCACTTTTCGAAAAGTGAAAGTTTTCAATAATTTTTTTAAACAATTCAATTTTGTACTTTCCTAATTTCAATTATGCAGAAACGTTTGAAGTGTAGCCCTGATTTTTTTTCAATAAAAACCGACCGAAGGGTTGTTAATGGCAGGTGGATGAAGTACTATCCGGGTCAAATTGGCCCACTGTTCCAAAATTCTGGCGAAATATAAGTGTGTCAACGAAGGGTTGAAGAGTACGTTTTCAACCCTTCGTTGTCACTGTGGATCTGAATGACCCAGCAATCAATTTTAGCGCCAAATGTGTGTCCTCATTTTACTTTGCGTTTTTTACACATATGTAATTTTTAGATGAGACTGAAGTTTGCATCGTTGGGACGCAACGAAAATGTATACTTATGAATTTCTATTTATTTCTACCGGCCAAATATGCCTCCATAAAATCCTTAATTACTTTTTAAGAGCATTATTCAAAGACGTACAGAATAAATGATAAAAATAGAATTTTTCGTGTTAATAAATATAAAGAAATTAAAATCTAACGAAAAACTTTCGTTGCATTCCAACGGTGCAAACTTCAACACCATATTTTTAGCGTATGTTCGTGAATCGTTCCATGGTCATCCGACTGATAGGTTTCGTGTGCCAATAGTCTGAAAATGGACTGGGTCAATCTGACCCAGTGTGAAAACGAAAGGTCAAGTATGTTAAAAAAAATTTGTATGGAAAAATATCTATAAATGTGGTAGATACAAGCGCATTTTGTTTTTGTATGAAATTATCTAGTGCTTGATAAATATTGATTGTTGAAAAAAAAAACGACCGCCGTCCCAAGTAAAAGTATCGATTTTCAGTGAAAAAAACGCTCTACTTTCGATTATAAAAAAAACAACTATGCATCGAAAAAAAATTTGACATGGGAAATTTGATATGCGAAAGAAGCTTGCAAAAGTTAAAGTTGATCGGTGCAGTGATTTTTTAGATATCGTGGTAACCGAATTTGAGTCATTTTGAAAAAAAAAAACTTCAATTTCGGACGGATCGAGTTGAAATTTTCAGAAAATATTTTGGAAACGTTATACTTTGAGATTCGGTCGAAAACGGAAAACCGATATTTTCAAAAATCCCAACTAAAAGTGTAAGTTGAGCCCCTGCTGCACCGCGCGAAAATAAAATTGTGAGTATCCCACGAGGCAAATCGCCAGTGCCACTTCCGCTATTATATTCTACCAACCCAACACCGCGAATAAATTTTTCATCCCGCAGTTAAGAAAGTATCGAGTGACTCTCGCGGTACGTTCAGCAGCGTGACCCTGAGCGCTTGTGAGATACACGCGGATGATCGCGAGTCCTTCCGAGGAGACGCCACGTAGTGAATTTTCACAGCGCGCGCTCGAAGACAAACACCAAACGCGGAGAAGAAGAAAAAAAAACAACAAATAAATTCCTAAATCGTGCCGATTCGCACAACACGTCGGACAATTTTCTCACAGAGCGAGAATGGATTGCTCGGAGAGAATCGCAATGCCGCGAGGTCGCTCGACTCGCGACCCAAGGTTGATTCGAGCGGTTGGCGCGCGGCGTAGAGGGCCGCCGAGCGCGGGAAATGGGAATGTGATATTTTGGAAAAGTCTCGTCATCGTTCGTATATGGAGTGCTCGATTAGCGGTATACACGTGGAAAATAGCGCGACGGGATTAGACCTAATAAGTCCGTTACGGAACAGCGTGTACTTCTCCGCGGTTGACCTTCCCCATAAGAGCATCTGGGAAAAATCCTTTTGCGCAAGTACCTCGTCGTTCCTCCAATATAGATGACATACGTCACAGACGCATATATACACACCTATATTTATATCTTCTTTGGTTATACACGTGAGGAAACTCTAAGGGTGCTTTGTCTGTATTGCTTTGTTTTCACTAAATTTATTTACCGACCGTTTGTATTCACTACGTGAACAATAAACAAGCATGGAAACAAACGTAACGTTCATGATCGTGTTGAAGTGTGCTCCTTGGAACGCAAGGAAAATTCTTTTTCCCATTTTAAGGTAGTTCCTCTGCGAAAATCTCAACCAAAAGTTTCCATACCATGTTCATGTTTAAAAGATTGATAATTGGTTTAATTAGTAATAAATAAAATTAAAAACTACGCAATCTTGACTCGGTACTAGTAGATAATACGATGGATATCATTTATTACCGTAAAATATATTTTATATTGTGTTTTTGATCTACCATTGCCAGTAAACTTTTTGCCGGGACTGTCCAGACTTTTCCCCAATTCACTTGTTCGCTTGCAGGCCGAGCAGGATATATGCTATACGACCAAAATTGTGTGGGTTCTCGTGATTATATCTTGGAAACTAGATGGTGAATCATTCTCATTTTTTTTCACATTATTCGTGATATCTTACTCTAGCTTATCCTCGTTTTTTATCAATGTCTTAATTATACTTTTGACGGTAGAATTCATGATGCTCTGTTTGCCCATCATAACGCATTTGTTACGTGTAAACCAAGCCAACTTTAAGTGTAAATATCTCAGGTTTGGGCTGGTCAAACTTATTTAAATTGCACAGATGTTTGGACAATGTATTACATAACATATATATCAAATTTCAACCATTTCTTAATTCAACTCTTCTGTGGAGGTACTACCTTAAGAAGGTACGATCGTCACTTCCACGGGGTAAAAAAAGAGCCTAAATTTATTTTACCCACAGCTGCTCTGATTGATGTTTACTCATGTTCATTATTCCTATTATCGATGTTAGTGTGCCAGATGTTGTGGTAAATGATGAATTTATTGCACGTGAACAAATAAAAACTGAAAAACTAGATTGTCAACGACTCGGTAGTAATCTTCGTAATAATATTAACGTAATAAAATTCAAGCATATTAAAATGAGCTTGAATTACCTCAACGGAATTACCACGATAGGCAGAATATAATTATACATATTATTGATACGTGATAAATGATAAAACTCAATAAATTGTTGTTTGCATATTTTGTGACGGCTTCGATTCAAATTAATTTCAAACTAAAGCTGGGTTATGTTCGCCAAACGCATCAGTTGTCACTCGCGACGTTGCTAAGTCTGTGGGTGCTATTTCGTCGTTCTGACTATGTTCAACCGGAAATTGAAACTTTCTTGTAAGGTAGCGCTTTAACTACACGGTGAAGATTGATTTTCTTATTTTTTACGATATCTAGTATATCTAATCTATCGAATTTCAGTTTTCAAACGGGTTTAGTTGGATACGTGAGCAGAAAAATCACGATCACCGCACTTCCGGTTGACTGTCTCCACCATAAGACGACGTGCTCCGGTAACTCAAAGTGGTCGACTTTGCTGTTTTATTGCGAAAAAACTAAACGGTCAAATTAGCCCAAATTTTGGCAATAGGCGCAAAAAGTATTCGTCAAAATCATACAAAAATTGCAAATCCGAAAGTTGGATTCGTAGTAATGATCGTACCTCCTTAATTTCCTTGTTTTTATTGTTATAAAGATAATTTTGTTTTGTTGTTGTTTGTTATAAAGATAATTGTTATAAAGATAAAAATTATAATTATAATATATCTTTATAACAATTATTATAATTATAATAATTGTTATAAAGATAAAAATGGGATATAAGTATCTTAAAAAATGATGGTGGGATTTTTGTGTTCAAAACATGCCAAAATACGTTCAATCTATTCAAAAATATTCGTTCCCATCGCGTTCCAACGATTTAAACTTCAACCTCATACGTTTATGTTAAAACGACAATTGGTGACATCAGTCGGCAACAAACGAACCAAGAAATGAATAAATAAACGCACGAGCAACCAAGAATTTATAAACTATCCGGGGTTGTATATAATTTTCACATGTTCATTAATTGTCTTCACATCACTACCTTTAGCGAACTAAATAACAAAGAGAAGAAACGAAAACTAATAAGGTAAAAACTAAATGAACGAATAAAACAATTACAGATAATGAGTCGTTGAGGTATCCCTTTTGCGGAGGGCCGTATTTTGTGGGGGCATAAGTAGGGCCCGTCGGGATCGTTGGTAAATTACAGTGGTGCTTAATAAAAAAAATGACACAAACAATTATATTTGTAACATGTTTCTGTATGTTTATGTATTCTGCATGAGAATGTAAAAATGTGTAGAATTGAGACTTGCCATTGATAGGATTTCAACATTGTCAGTGCCGAGGATCCAGCTAGTATGTTTGTGTATATATATTCATAAATATGTCGTCATGTATGACGGTAAAAAGTGAGAGTACGAAAGAGAAAACCCCGACGGATTAGACTTAAGATATTCTCATGGTGGGTTCCCTTTATCAAAGTAAATCCAGGTGCAGCTTTCACGGGACAAATAATGGGTTGCATTCCAGACCACAAAATGGTTGCAGTCTCTCACTTTGCGGCTGCTTATCGAGTGGATCACTCAGTGGGCTGAGTACCGATAGTAGCAGCAATCGTCCAATGTCACAGCTGCCAAACTCTGTTGCCACAACAGATCCTACCACGATTGGTGGTACTGACTGCATCAGAGAGCCACTTTATACCCTGCCTCAGCAATATTCGCAAGAATCATTGCCAGTGAAAAGTAATTACGCAGAGTCAGAGGTTACCGGTTCTATGCGAAGGTCATTTAAGAAACTAGGTTAACTTTTGATGCCCCGTATTGAGTCACTGCGCAAGGATCACTCTTTGCGAAGGTTGGCTGTGCAGGCTGAAGAGTGAAACTAGCGTTATTTTCTGGTCTGCTGCGTGGAATGACCGGTCGATGTGGTACTTTTGTTGTACGGGATTACTCCACTGTTACGTAGACTTGCTCTTTACGAAGGCTGGTCATGCAGGGCAACTTAGAAAGCAATAGAAATGGAAATATTTTCACTCGGGGATTATAATGTACACATGTGGTGTGAAGCAGAGTCATGAAACTGCCTCATACAGCAACTCGATCAAGTCTGTCGAGCTGATGAGTTTCTGACAAATCAAGTGGTCATCATACAGCTCATTCGGATCCAACCCACACCGACGAGTGGCTGCATACTGGTACACTTTTTTTTAGTCATGTAACAGTCGGTCGAAATAAATGTTTGAATTTTTTTTAAGGCTTCGTAGTCAACCACGGAACCCTTACAACCTCTTGTCCGTCCGTCTATCACAGCCTGGTAGTTTCTACTGTTGTAGGCTTAGTGCACGAAATTTCGCACGTAGATGCATCAGATGGAGATCTCAATTGATATCTAGCAAAATCTTGAAAACAATATCACCACGGAGTTTTCGCCTTAAATTCAAAATGGAGACGAAAGGTCTTTCAGGGTTTAAACCTTTCAGGCCTTCCACCAACAGGCTTCATCGTGATTTGATGTTTCATTTATCATTCTTCACTTTTAAGCCCCGTTTGCGAGCTGTTAAACTTCAAAGTGATGTGCGATGTGCCCATTAGTGCCCCACTAGTTTATAAACCGTAGATTCGAAAGATCTGAACAAATTCCTGGTAGTATTAATTGATTAGAATCTTCGATTAGCATTACTTTGCTTCAGTTACATCAACAAATTCCGGAGATATGAACAACCAAATTGCCGATACGATAATTTGATGTGTTGCAATATAGGCAGGCCGTTAATTCAATCAAATAGAAAAATGTTTAATACTACAGAAATTCTATTCAACCGAAATATAAATAAATGAAATAGGGCATTTAGTGAATTCAACTAAATTGTTTTTCAAACAAATGAAACTGTATTACAGATTCATTAGGAATAAATCAAATATTTAGTTCTTACACGATATTAAATAGAACTTCGTTTGCATAAATAGATATATTCAAAATAAATCATTTCGAAAGGAATGTAATACAAAAAATTTGATTTCACGAAAAATCTAGTTGATTCAAATTTAAAAAGATCAAATCGACGCATCTAGTTGATATCAATAGAATTTTTCTGTCAGTGTAGCGTCTTCCAACCTGCACCTGGCAAGTATTTTTTCCTCCAGGCGGCTCATACCTCATTCTGCACCTCGCGTTCCAGTGTGACATCATTTGATGGCTCGAGTTTTAGCTGATACCGCTCTCAGATAGACAAGATGATCTCTCATTGATGACCTAGCATTCCCATTACTGCACTCAAGTTGCCGAGCGGTCTCGAGCGTACAACGTATAAAGACCCCTCGAACATTTCTCTCGCATCGCTCGTTAATTGTGTCATCGTCGTTGAAGACGAGACGTTTCTTATCCGCGGCTCGCGACTACCGGGAACCATAGAAATGATGATTCGCGAAATGAGAAGACGTATGCAACTAAGAAGACGCGAAGACACCTCGCAATCGCGCAACGTGGGGAGCACAACGATACGTCGAGAAGAGACACAATGACTATTGGCTGATGGATTATGTACGTTCGACTCGCAGTCTTAACGTATAGAAGCAAAAAAGCGGTCAAGTTCATGTCAGTCGACGGATCAAGGAATTCTGTGGCTCGTCGAGTACGTACGTACATTTTAATATTGAGGGCACAATTATTTTGAACATGTTTTCCAAACAATCTCTTGTCTGTCAAATTATTCCAGTCGTAAATATGGCGAATCGAATATTGTCGAATCGAAAAGTGAATTTCTTGTGCTTTTTTTTGCCCGAAACTAATTAATTCACAGCAACCGCAATAATACGACTTCAAAATTGTATTTCGAATTTTCAAACCAAAGGGTTGGGAGAACACAGCGGGAGGACGGTCTCCAACGCCGGGGATCGTGTTATTGCGCAATTAATAAACTGGTTGACCGTTTGCGGAAACAGGAAATAATTTCGTTAATGAAAACGAGCGAAAGGAGTGCCCGTATGCCAAATGATGAACATTAATTACAAGACTGCGTATAATCAAATCGCGCTTCAGTCATTGCTTGTATGCGTTTTCGTGATGAACGAAAAGTTGCACAAAAATCGTCGAATAAATTCTCCGAGTTTCCAAGTGGAGGCGTATCAAATTTTGCGGTATCGAATTCATGCGATCAATTGAGTCGAGCTCGATAAAAGCCATGCGGCGAAATTTCATTGCGTTCGCAGTGACCGCACTCTTTGGTGTACCATTTTTCCGGTGCGAAATTTCACCATCTAGTCAACAAAACGTCTTTCTTGACGTTTCTTTGACTCAAACTTCTTCTGAGCAGCTATGACATAATTAAAGAAGCTGAAGCGTTATCCACAATCCAAGATTTAATAAACATATATATCGGTTATCGTCTAGGGTCTAGACTATCCTGAGTCTTTACGAAATTCTAAAAAAATGTTTCACCTCAATTCACCAGAGATAAAGCATAGTTTAACGTATGTTATTTTGTCCTTTAATTATATCTGTTATGAAAAGTGAGCATCTACAGGAGAAATCTATACCTCGTATGCAGTTTTTTTAGATTAATTGAAAAAACAAATGCATAAACTGTCATTTAAGGATGTTGAGTCCCAAATCGCAAATGATGATAAAATTCTGAAAATTTGGTATGCTTTTGTATGAAATATTTCAGAGGTCGTGTAAAAATTTCACGACAATTAGGAAGCTCGTTATTGAACAATTAAAATTCACAAACTAAATGTTGTTTTATGGAAACTGATGTAACTTTGCGATAAGTTTTTTTTTGACCTCTCAATTTTATAATATCTACAATATACTGAAAGCAACGGAAACAAAACGAAGTTTATTGATAATTTTTTTTTAATTTCTTTCAAAAATTGTTCTTAACAAAATGTTAATTTTTTAATAACGAGCTTCCTAATCGTCGTGAAATTTTAACACGACCTCTTAAATACTTCATACAAAAAGATACCAAATTTTCGGAATTTTCTTATCATTTTTTATTTCAACCCTTAAGGAGGTTGAAGTAATGATGATAGAATTCTGAAAAGTTGGTATGTTTTTACATGAAGTATTCAGGAGGCCGTGTAAAAATTTCATGACGATTAAGACGCTATTTATTGAACAATTAACATTAACATCTTTCATAGGGACTCAACATCCCTAACTCAATTAGACCGCTCTAGCCTCCTTAATTGCGTTTTTCAAATGATGTCACACTGCATCCCAAAGGTTCATAAACTCCTCTCTTGCCTGCCCATGTTTTCCTTCTCTCCCTCCTGTTTCCCCCCTCCTCCCACATTCTCTCTCCTCACTCTTCCCCCCCACTCTTCCCCCCCCCTCTTTCTCTCGGTCGTCTCTCATCCAACGAACGAGAACGCCGTAAATTCGTCTCCTTGTTGATCTTTGCCAGTTTTATAGCTTCCCGATGTTCAGTGGACCAATAGACGACAAACTACATACTATACCGAGAGCTCGGCTCGGTTGCTGCTGAAAATTACCAGGCCCGTTCGACAACCCTCTGTAACTTTCGTATAGGAAGCCATAAACGTCGATTAACATTATTTCGTCTATCGGGACAGCGATGACGATCAGCCCGAAGTACGAGTATCCGTTGAATGAAAAACGCGCGTTGGTCATCAAGTATGACCGCGAATATACCGCAATGACAATAATGTTGGAAAATGCAGAAATCACTATCGCACGTTTTCGCATTTGACTCCGATAGAAAATACTTTTAAACGATCTTCCTTGCTATCTACGATCGATTCGATATCTTTCTCAGTATTATTTGACTGGTACGTGTTACTGTTTATTCGTAAGAATGTGTGAGAATTTCCGAAACACGACCAAAAAAGAAAATTAATTGAGAGCTAGCTGGGAAATGTACTAGCTCGCGGCTAGCTTCTTAACTAATTTTTTAAAATTTTGGTTGTGCTTTGGAAAATCTTGCGTAAGATACTGAGAAGGGTTCGCAACCCTTCACTATGTGGGCTTCAACCCACTAAGCTTCTCTCTCTAGCTCCCCTTCCATTATTAATAACTCGCTCAATTATCTGTATTTTTTTGTTTATCTCTTAATTTGATGTTGATTTTTGTAGTTTTGTATCTTCTTTTTGTTTGTTGAAAATAACTATATGTGATAAAAATGTATGAAATTGGGAAAGTTACCGACAACCCCTTTCCTACGTAAATGTTTGTTTCTTCATTCGGTTAGATCTTCATCTCCTTGTTTGTTCGTGGTCGCTATTTGATTGTTTAAGACGTACGTCGTTTGTTTGTTTGTATGGTCATCTATGGTAACTGCAAAAGTAAAAATATAATGCCAAGTAACAAAAAAAATCCCGCCGAAAACATTATCGCTTGTTTTGCCATATTAAAAATTCAGATTAACCTCAGAATATTGTGTCTTTCAATTTAAACAATGATTTTATTATATTTCTCAATTTAAATGTACAAAAAGAGTGAAACAACTGTCTATAAAATAGCGAAGCAGGGTTACTGGGGGAAAAAAATGTTAGACCTTGAAAACTGTCGCAAACAACATTGTTAAACCTTGGGAATAATATTTTTCGAAATGTTTCATTTTCATGTAAAAAATCATATTGCTGTTGTAAAAAAATTCGTATCACCATTATATAAAAGTACAACGTAAGTACCACACAAGGACACTGCAATTGTAATCAACTGTATAGCATAATGCCCAATAGCCTAAATCATAGTGCACACTCTGAGCTGCGTTTTTTGTGTAAGATTCACCGCAATCGATTCAGTAGTTTTTGAGTTACAAACGCGCAAGCGATGCTGTTGAGGCTTGCATCGTTCATATGCAGCGGACGTTCCTTTTCGTTTCCTTTTTCCTCATTTTTATTATTGCCCAAAATATTTTTCGATAGTTGCGTTGTCGGTCTCTCAAGATTATCTCAAAAAATATTTATCGTAGCTTAAATCCACCAAAAAAAAATCTGCACTTAGGAGAAACAAACTGCATCGTTGCATTTCAACGGTGCAAACTTTAATATCGTTGCAACCGCATGGACAGATGCTTTCTTCACGATTTTTCGACTTGTTTAGTAAATATCAACAATCTGTAAATAAATGTTGTGAAAACAATATTACAGACAAAGCAGCGCATGCAGTTTTATTATACGTATGTATGTATATATATATATATATATATATATATTTGTGAGTGCATTTCGCCGCTCACACTGTAAGGTACATACCCTAACTGAGGGACCTCCTTTGTTGTCTCTTCGAGACAACTTAGGAGCCAAGGTGAATTGGGGCAGAGATTAGGTATATGTCAAAGCGAAAAAGCTACCACCGCAGATTTTTGCAGCATGATCTAGCAAATCGTAAGAGGGAGGGTGGGAGTACGAGGGTAACAGAAAGAGAAAGAGAGAGAGGGGAGAGAGAGAGAGAGAGAGAGAGAGAGAGAGAGAGAGAGAGAGAGAGAGAGAGAGAGAGAGAAAACCAAAGAGACAGTAGCAACGCACACGTCCTACACGTAGAAAGTGAATGTGTAGTAATGACACCGAAGCCAATCGCACGATAGAGGAGAGCAAGAGAGGGCGGTTCAGCCGGTCACATTTTCGGGGGTGGCCGAGGGTAGAGCAAAGGGTGCCTACGGTGAGTCTGTCGAAGCTTCGGGAGCATCGAAATACACAATAACGGCTTGTTTGGCCCTGGTAGAGCGAGTGAGCAAGGGGGGGGGGAGAGAGAGAGAGAACGGTGTAACGTCCCAAAGCAGCACTGTCGGTCGACCCTTCCACATGGAGGGGCTGCCTTATGATTTGTAGTTGTGCTACAATGCCTCGACTACCCCAGCCCATGGCCCCGTTCACCCTCTCGACCGAATAGAGACCATAGCGTTCTCAATGTGCATGTTACACTCTCACGCATACGATCTCTGTGTACATTATTATTCTACCCTCTCATACATGTATCTACACACACTGACATACATACATACACACATATTTTGCACAATGATACATATTCATGCGCCGTACGAATATGCTCGCGCTAGTGTTTGTCGAGCCAAATGCATACAATATGTGTATGGAGCTCCATGCTACGTCAGCGTAGATTTCTAACGAGCAATAGCTCATGTATATGCATCCATACACATGAATACTCGCGACACTTACACACCCATACATTCCACGTCATTTCACCTAGATCGTGATCCCGGCCATTTTTGGTTTTTCGAATTTCTTTTGGTAAAATTGTACCCCGTGAAAGGAATATCCACACCAATATTTAGATTTGTATCTCTTATCTTTTACGAGTAATAATGTCCCAAAAAATGTCGATTCCGGAAGTTTTGGAAACGTTTAAAGACCGATTAGTCCTGAATTTATTGAGATAACGACAAATGTCACTATATGATTTTTTTTCATTTTGAAGCATACTTTCGTTAAAAAATATGAAAAAATTATCAATTATCAATGTCAACATTTTTTTGCTTCTAAAGTGAAAACAATTTTTTTAAATAGATGATTGCCTATTTTTAATTTTTTTGAAAACAATTTCTAAAATAGAGTGACCCGTTCTATGATTTTTAAGACTTGTCTCATCGTGGGCCCATTTTTCCTTCAATTTTTTTCAGATTAATCATATATTCTTCAGAAGATTTTTATCATTTTCGTCTCCAATAATGATGTTCATAATTTTGTGATTTGCAATTCGGCTCCGATAGGCCTGCAACTGTTTATTTTCAATTAGTGTGGAATTTCAAGAAGAAAACATTATTTAGAATGAAAAGAATATTTTTTTTCGTTAAATTCAGTTTAGGCGTTAGCAGCGTGTAAACGTTTTCAAAACTTCTAAAATAGACATTTTTTGGAAAATTTTACAAAAAAAATCAGGAAACCAACAAATGGTCGGGGTCACAGGCTAGGTGAAATGGCACGGAATGTCCCATATATATCCCACACAGCGAAAGAAAGAAAGAAAGAGAGAGACAGAGAGAGAGAGAGAGAGAGAGAGAGATATGGGGGATATTCTGAACTTGTTATATCCATGTAATATTAGCTATGAGCATAGTGACTCTGAACACATTGTAGTTTATATCAAGTATGTATATAATATGTTACTGTGAAGACGGATCTCGAAGTTGGAAGTTCTTGAATGACCTTTCCATATATGTATATACGGAGGGTGGTCTGGAAAGTGACGTCCAAAAGGAAAATCTAGATGCCTCGTATCACTATCCAAATGAACCCCCCCCCCCCCCCCTGTATGCCGTACGATATTTTTCAGTTTGCGAGAACAAGGCATTTTCAATATTTCTTTCGGAGTGTCTCCCCGTCCGGTTATCGGACGAATAAGCGATGTTATTCATCCGGATAGCGGCTCAATTCACGCCGTATTTCCAGGCTATATTATATAGTAGTACAGTATTATATTGTATATACTAGTAGCATATGTTGTTGTATATATAGTAGTATAGTAGTATATTGTATAGTAGGTATATTATTGTGATTCGTGTAAGCTATTATCCGGACCAATAACATACATATCATTGTCCGGATAGAATGTGTCAAACTGTTAAACAAACTATCCGGAAGAATAATTAACACGTAGCCATCCGAAGAAAATCTTTATAATCTGTTTGGGTTTGGGTTGGTTGGTTGTGTTTGGGGTTGAGTTGGTCAATTGTGTTTGGATTTTTTATTTTCTTTTTGGGTCTGTTCGCGATTGGATTGGTGTGTTTGGGTTGGGTTGGTTTTGTTTTGGTTCGGGTTTTTTGGGTTTGTTTATTTGGGTGTGGGTTTGTTTTTTCGGGTGGTTTGTTTGTGTTTGTCATTGTGGGTTTATATGTTTGGGTTTGTGTGTTTGGGATTGTTTATTTGGGCCGTTGTACAGCGTGAACCGCGTGAAATTAGCCGCGCTCCGGACGAACCACATACGCTTATTCCTCCGATAACCAGACGGCTAGCCTCAGCGTATTTCTTTTATTCCCACGTCGCAAATTAAAAAGGATCCGAATGATAATAAAAATGAAGATGTAACGAAACAATCGTTGCAGTCCAACGATGCAAGGTTCAACGTCATACATTCGGGACTCGCCATATCTATGCTATACTAGCTATCAGCACGGTGATTTTGACGACATCGGAGTTAACATAAAGTATGTGAATAATATGCTAATGTGAGGACACACCTCGGAGTTGGATGTTCTCGAAGTGACGTTTCCATATATATATATATATATATATATATATATATATATATGGAAACGTCACTTTGAAATATCCATATATATATATATATATAGTATGAATTCTGTCTCGTCGCGTGGGTCTCGCTCGGAATCTCCTCGTCTCGTAGTGACTTGTGGCACGACGAGCGAGAGTACCGGAAATTGTGTTACCATGCCAACGTATATACCGCAGAGAACGGCTTCTTCGCTGCTCTATGCTGTAACAAGTCGCCCCGCGCTGGATAAATCCGCGAATATCATCGAGTACCATGTTTTTGACGTTTGCATAGTTGGAACGCAACGATAGTTTCGTAGTCCAATTTTTTTTGGCTAATTTGGACTCCAAAATTAATCGGAACGTTTTCGAGAATTCTCATTAGGGATCCACAGCTCAAATTCGCAATAAACGATTTCGGACGATGATGAAAATGAAGCGATAGCCAAATAAAAGAGAAGTTTCATTGCATTGGAACAATGCAAACTTCAGCATCGTCAAGTAGCCGAAAAATCACACGACGCTCTTTCTTCGCTCCTTTTTTGTCTCAACTTTTCACGCACCCGAGGAGATATCGAGCTTGCCGATGGAGGTAGTGCATGGACAGTATCGTCGTATGGGGCAGCGCCAAAAAAAAAAACGAAAAAAAAAACACCGAGTAAACGTGAGAGAGATCGTCACTTGGACGGGAGCGCAGAGGGACGCTGAAGGACCCCACTGTAGTTACACGGCAAGGGCGTATAATCGTTACAAATAAAAAAAGAAAAGATTGGTTTGCTTTGCAAGGATGGAAGAGAAGATCGTCCGGAGTGAGGGGTGGGAGAGGCGGGGGGTCGAATAAAAGGAGCACTGGATTGTACCCCAGTGGAGTCGCCCCGAAGGGTCCGACTCTCCTTACGCAACGTAAGCGCGCGTTGAGCGTTTCAATTATTTGATCGGCTCGATAGAATTATGGACGTCGGCAAAACCGACCGGGAAACTCCCGATTTGAAACGGGACTCGGGGGTTGAGGAATATATGGGAGGAATCCCCCTTCACTATCGTCCTCTCTCTCTCTCTCTCTCTCTCTCTCTCTCTCTCTCTCTCTCTCTCTCTCCCGCCCTACACCCCCTATACTGTTCCCCTAGACAAAACAGCATATACCGTCACCCCTCGACGAAAAATAATCCCCGGACGAACATTTTTCCCTCTTATGTTTTTCTCACTCTTTTATCATTGAGGAACGGATCGCCACGGAGGAATTGTGCACAAGAGAGATAGATATAGATGAACAGATAGGGAGAAAGATTCGTTGGCATCGAAATTTGCATCGTTGGAACGCAACCAAAATTCATTTTTATGGAATTCACAAGATGTTTTGCACACTTGGACTAGAAAAATCACTGCGACGTTTTTCAGGAGACTCGTTGAAAAACACCACGAATTGGAAAGAAAATATTTTCCTCGATGATGAAATTAAGGCCTTAGGCCACGGTAACGGGTATAAAATCATGTGGGAGTTTAACAATTTTTTTTCGTATGACAAAGTGATTTACTCAAAATTAATTACACATCTATTTAGTATGAATATCAAGCTGTTAGAAAAAATATATATTTTTTTTGTCGATGTACAAAATGGCAGACTACTCGAAATTGCATTTCGCAGAAAAGTACGTACGGAATTTCTGATTAATCGAAAACTTTTCATTTTATGAGCAGTTTATGAGCAGTTATAACGAAATTTTTCACTGAAAATTCATTTCTCAAGTTCAAATACCTACAACTTTTGAATAAATCAATTTTTTCTTTCATTCTGTACGTACTTCTCTAGGTATTCTAATGTATATGGACGAGAATTTATGTTTTTTGTTCTAGGTAATAAATTGTGGATGCTAAATGTCACGCCGCGGAGCGTCGAGAAAATAAATATAACAAAAGAAAACATTAGTAGTCGACGATTTTGTACATCGAACGAAAAAATATACATATTTTCTAACAGCTTGATATTCATACTAAATAGATGTGTAATCAATTTTATGAGTCAATCACTTTTTCATACGAAAAAAATTGTTAAATGCGCACATTATTTTATACCCGTTACGGTGACCTAAGGCCTTAAAGAAATAAAGGGAGAAAAAATTATTTCCGTTGCTTTCCAACGATGCAAACTTCAGCACCATCATCGAGGCTACAACATTCACTAAAACATTTTTGATAATCTTATTAAAAATGTATATTTATTATTATAACTAGAAGCTGCTATGAAAAGATACTAGGTGATAAAAGTAAAAAATGAAAGAATCGAGAAAAAAGTTTGTTGCGTTCCAATGATGCAAACTTCAACTTCATAAGATTCGTAGATATCGAAACGAACTAAACATTCGGCTGTTCGATAGACCTCTCGTTGATTTGAATTTTCACGTGCGCGTTTGGCGGCCTGGACATTCATCAGGGATAAGAACAAAGAAACAATACGGAACATCGCGTGGCTTAAGACCACCCTCTTAACTCGCCATGTATCACTGCACGATACCACTCGTACGCTTCTCTGACATTTTCAAATATTCCATTAGCTGCTAGTGTCACGATACGTAACGCGACGAATTGGTAGCTCTCGAATGACTTTCCTCATTCCCCTCGTTCGGTTTGTCGTGAGTGGCGAAACTTTCGTGTTTCATTTTCTAGCCGAAGAATTCTTTTGTCGCGATACGTCTACTGGCTTGGCCTTATTGGCAGTTTTTGAAGGGGAAAAAAGAGTAAATTGGCGGAATTGGATTAACTTATTGATGGAAGGAATTGTCTTTGTGCGTCTCGTGGAAAGTATAGAGGCAGATATTGAAAAAAATCTTTGATAAACTGAAAGCACGACGAAAAAACGTTTCAGATAAAAAATGACCGGTAAGATAAAAATGAATTGGTAAGCAAAAAGGTAGTTCTGAAATGAAAAAATATGAGTTCCATGAAGAAAACGAGAATCAACCTAGAAACAAACTTGAAAACTGCCAACATGCTGTCATTTTTGGTCCTTAAAACTAGGAAACTTTTGTTCGAAACATTTTATTCGAAAATGCATCCCCTCGTAGGATTTTCATTGTGTTAACTTCGTACACCCTGTCAAAAATTTACTGCGCAATGAAAAAAGTTACTGACAACAATTACCGATTTTGTTACGCAAAAATTAATACCGGAATAAAAAATATTGGGTTCCGTTTAAAAACAGAAGTCAACCTCAAACAACCTTAAAAATTGTCACCAAATAAAAAATAACCAACACCATTATTTTCGGTCCCGAAAGCTAATGATGTTGAAGTGTGCATCGTTGGTATGCAACGAAAGTTTTTTTTTGTATATTAATTTCCTTGTTTTTGTGACGGTACAAAACATTTTTCTGTTTATTTCTAATATAGATCGCTAAATGAGTATCTTAAAATTGGTTGAGGAATTATTGTAGGCAAAATATGCTAATAGAAATTGAAGGAATTTAGCAATATTAATTACCATTGCATTTCAACGATGCAAACTTCAAGCTCATCGAAAACGTTTTTTTCTTAAATTTTAGAACTAGTTTTTCCCCAACGAAATCGGTAATTTTTGTCTGAAACTTTGTGCATTGTGGGTTCAATTTTTCAAAGATATTTTGAATATTCAGCTAAATAGACATTTAATAAATCAATACAAAGCGTTCATAAAATAATAATGTTATATACTAAAAATATTTTTAAGAAATACTTCAAAAAATGTTAATCAAACGGAAAAAATTTATCTATTTGGTTACGCAAAAAGTGATTGATAAATAAAGAATATTGCTTCCCATTCGAAGACCTGAGGTTGACCTTGAAAAAGCCTTGAAAATCGCTATTGAACGACAAAACCAATATAACCAATAGATACCAAAAAACAAAAAAGAAAATGGGAAATATCTAAGTGCCGATACAAGCAGATGGGTAGGTTATTCGATCGGGAGCAGGAAACTTCAACGGAGGCCGGTAATATTGAATATTCCGATGATGGTGAACCGTGGTATAGAATGGCTCTTCGAGACGGTTGCTTGCCACGGTCAATCACAGCAATCAAGACTGCCAGTCACGAAGCGCTACGTATATCGATGTTTCATTGTGTATAGACGACAAGACGAGATGATCGGCAGTACGAGATCGACAGTCGACGCTGATGATGCAAAGACTCGTGGACCACAGTACATCAGGCGTGACATTCGACTCGGCCGCCACTCGTCACCACACGCTTCGACATTCCATTTCTCTCTCGATCTCCCTGCTCCTACCAATTACGGTACTCCACCAATTTGCCAAAGACATGCAAACATTTACGTTCACTCTAATAATGAATAATTGCAATATCAAATCGTAACTCAACGACTGTCAAAAACTTCGCGGATGAATCTGTTCTTTACCGAACAAGCCACCCAGTCAGTACCAACGGTCCAATTGTTTTTGAAGTGCACTAAAAAATATGGCAGTTTATTTATTACGAAAGTTGTCAAATTGAAAAGCGTATTCGTTTTCTTCATTTCGAAGCTTATTATTTTTGAGTGACAGCAATACTTTTCATTGTAGGTTGAAAGAACCTGATATTCTATTTTTAAATAAGTAATTCATTGGCATGTACCAACGACGGATGTTTTGAGCTTCTTCGGTACATTCCTGCTAGTTTTATGTGAAAACGTCTAAAACCTAATGTCCTGATTTTTCCACAAAATCAGTTGAATCTGCACTCAATATGTGTATCTTTTTAACTGTCGAGAGCCTAACGCTCTTGTAATGTGCAAGAATCGGGTGTATCAGTTAGCAATTCACAATTCATCCTATAGTATGGTGTGGAAGTTTGCATCGTTGGAATGCAACGAAAGTTAACTTTTCTTCTATTCCTCAGGCATTTTTTCGCGGATTTAGGGTACGAAAATTCCTCGAAAGGTTTATTATTATCCTTATAAGAGATCGACGATCTTAAGGAGGTACGATCACTTTCACGGGGTCAAAAGAGTCTAAATTTGTTTTACCCACAGCTGCTCTGATTGACGTTTACTTGTGTTGATTATTCGTAATATCGATTATAGTGTGCCAAATAATGTGGTAAATGATGAATTTATTGCACGTGAACAAATAAAAACTAAAAATTACATTATCAACGACTCGGTAGTAATCTTCGTAATAATAATATTAACATATGCACCATAAAAACGGACTAAAAAGACCAAAAAAATCAGCCGGAAACCTATCAAAATAGGATTGAATTACCTCAGCGGAATTAACACGATAGGCAGAATATAATTCTACATATTATTGATACGTGATAAATGATAAAACTCCATAAATTGTTGTTTGCATATTTTGTGGTGGCTTCTATTCAAATTAATTTCAAAACAAAGCTGGGTTATGTTCGCCAAACGCATCAGCTGTTACTCGCGACGTTGCCAAGTCTGTGGGTGCTATTTCGTCGTTCTGACCATTTTCAACCGGAAATTGAAACTTTCTTGTAATAATAGTGCTTTAACTACACGGTGAAGATTGATTTTCATATTTTTCACAGTATCTATTATATCTAATCTATCGAATTTCAGTTTTCCAACGGTTTAGTTGGATACGTGAGTAGAAAAACCACGATCACCGCACTTCCGGTTGACCGTCTCCATAAGACGACGCGCTTCGGTAACTCAAAGTGCTCGACTTTGCAGTTTTATTGCGAAAAAAACTAAACGGTCAAAATAGCTCAAATTTTGGCAATAGGCGCATAAAGTATTCGTCAAAATCATATAAAAATTTCAAATCCGACAGTTGGATTCGTAGTAATGATCGTACCTCCTTAATCCACAAAAAAACGAATAGATTGTCATAAGAATGAAGATGTTAAGGGAAATAAAAAGAACTTTCGTTGTATTCCAACGATGCACACTTCAACGCTATCCTGTGGCAACTACAATCTGTAAAGTATTTTTATCCAAAATTTGGAAAAATGTCGACTGTCACGCTCTTCGTGCAACAATATCGCATGTACACAATCAATTTAGTTTCAATTGAGTGTATCATTCAGTTGAAATTAGGGTTGAAAATTTCGAAGTGGTCGGGGTTCGTCATTCAGGACCCAAAGCCAGAGGGTTAAAAGACGCCCCCACCCCGCCGTAACTCACCCCCGGGGGACATTCCCCCGTCACAGGCGGTTCTGTCGAAATTACAGAGGTTTCAACTATGCCCACGGAACCCTAAAAACCGATCCAATTGCAATATACCTTTTCCTCTTTTACCCTTCCGTCACAAAAATCCACCTATCGTTGCCCCAGAAAACAGTGAAGATTCGTCCATTCCTGTGCTTGAAAACTACGGTCCGGAATCAACCAATTCTGCATAGGAGCCCCGAGACCATGCCGAAGAGAGAAAGAGTGGCATGGGTGAAGGTTAGGCAGACGGAAGGTAGGAGAAGGTGGAGCATTACCAACAGTGGATTTTGCATTTGTCGAAAGCTTACCAGAGGATAAGGCGGCATTTCCAGCCAACACAGGAAGCTACTTAAAGACGACGAGGCAAGGATAACGAATAAAAGCTTAAAAGAAGAAGAGTCTCGCGATTGGTACGGAATATACATCCTTCGGAATAGAGAGATAAGACCCGAGGGCGCAAGATAGACGAACGGTGATGGTGACGTTGGCGGGAAGGGTAAGGGGGAGGGGGGGGGGGGGGGGCAAAAAGAGGAAGGGAAGTTTGCGAGCGATTCTCTTCTCTCCGCGTGGAAGCGTAAAATGTGCAAGGATTCTCCTTCCACGGAGAAGTAGAATACCCTGTTGCTTTAATATTTAACTGAAATGGCCGGGGACGCCTCGCACTTCCGGTGACCGAAAAAGATTGCGCGCACTCTTAGCGATTCTCCGTCGCGCGATTCGTTTGAGTGATTCCCCGTTTTATTTTATCCAGCGCGGAATCTTTAATAGCGAGAAATATTTTCGCGAACGTTGTGCACGCTGCGGAAGTAGAGCAAAACCGGAGGATTATGAGCCGCACAATGAGACTCTAGTTTGCATCATTGGAATGCAATGAAAATTATTTGTTTCTCAACTGCTGACACTTCTTCTGGCGAATCTTAACTGCAGACCCCTTCAACGAATTTCAAGTTACTTTATTCAGAGTTCTACGACCTAAATCGGCGAGGAAAAGATTCTGTTGGATGATGAGAATGGAAAGAGAATTTTTCGTTGCATCCCGATGATGACGTAGGTGGCCTCGATGTACTCGATAAAGTGGGAGATCAAGAATACAAAAAGTCTCCTAGAATGAAAGGTTTTGGTTGAGGGGTTAGGCTGCTCACAGTAGTGCGCATGACGATGGCTCGTTCGTCGATGGAGGCAACTCAAATTGAAGAGGAAGGTCCTACATATGGTGCAGGAATTGCAGATTGAAGGTAAACGCACGAATACAACGATATAACTGCTGATAATACTTCACTGTGTACTTTAGTGTACACGACTTCTCAACATCTAATAAACGGGTATGACGTTGAAGTTTGCATCGTTGGAACGCAAAGAAAACTTGGAGTGATCTTTCTGGTTCAAATGCGCGAAAAAAATCTTTTGGAAGTTCATAAAAATG
Source organism: Ophion costatus (assembly GCA_951751655.1). Classification (NCBI taxonomy): domain Eukaryota; kingdom Metazoa; phylum Arthropoda; class Insecta; order Hymenoptera; family Ichneumonidae; genus Ophion; species Ophion costatus. The sequence continues at coordinate 32,283,034 of OX632358.1, forward strand.
AATTTTCTTGACCTTCAATGACTTGACATTTGGTACACTTATTCAGTGTGATAGTAGTTTAGTCTCGGCAAACGTTATTCTTTTGAACACTTCTTTTTCCCAAGTTTTTGACAACAACGACGACATGATTCTGGGGAAAAAAAGAAACCAAAATAAAAAGTTTTTTTAACATTGAAACAGGATAAAGAAGAGAGATTTATCAAGTCTTAGCCGATATTATATATTTTGAGCAAAAAAAACTCGTTTATTTTTCGTTTCAGATCAATCGAATGGCCAAAATCAAGTACGTCGTTGAGCTCACGTTGAGAATCAAGTACACGAAGATTGCTTATAACTTCTTTAATTATTATAATTTCGTTGTGAAATTTGGCACACGACTTTTTTTTATGTACATACAGATAAATGTCCAAACAAATTGTCCAATCATTTGACTTATTCCTTGAAAATTGATTTCTTTCAATAACCCTGATTTTCGGGTCATCACAGTAGGCTAATCCCCTTAATTTTATTCGATAAGAATGTACGGTACTCCGTGACAATATCTTTCTCTTTCGTGTCCATTTTCTACCGCTCAACTCCCTTCTTATCTTTCAAACATCCCCCTCGCATCCACTTTCGTAAACACTGGCTTCAAAGTTCTGCAAGCTCCCGTATCCTACAATGAGCAAGAATAAGCTATAAATAAGCGTAACAAAGTCGAGAGTACGATCGTGTACAAAGATGCGGGGACAAATAAGGAGAGGCTACTGCAAATGGAGGGTGGAGATCCCGGGAAAGGAAAATACGGTGGGTCGAAACAAAAGTATCGGTGCGCGAATGGCCGTAAATTCAATGTCCCCAATGCCGAGTCGAAAGCGCGATGCTAATTTGATCCTGTTCGACCTAATCTTCCGCTATACCGATTTGATTCTTTTGGCTCTGACTTCATTTCCTTCGGCTCAATTTCGCCCTACGGGAAAATGTCAATGTGCCAATTCCATGCTGACGTCAATCAGCTGAATCTTTCAACTGACAGACTGATGTCTCATTGAAATGCGTTGGGCCTGTACTCCCGGTATTATCCCCTAATCCTAAATTGCTTCTTCAAATTAACCACTTCAGATCAATAGGATTGAAATAAGTGTTCGAATACCTCGGCTAGAAAAGTGCAATACCAATCCATGAATACATTCCAATCATTGCTTGTTTAAATATCGGATCGGATGAGGGGTCGAACAGCAGGGCTAAACAACAGGGCATGTCCCCTGACCTGATAATATACCGATTCGTTTCCCGTCACATGCAAAGGAGACTACCAGTCTTCAAAGGCAATCCACCAAAGCGAAGATGAGTAGAGCTGAGAAAAGCAATGATGTCGAAGTGTGCAGCGTTGGAAGGCAACGAAAATGATCCCCCCCCACCCTAATTTTCTTTGGCAGATTGGGGTTACGAAAATCACGCAAACATTTTTTCGAAACCTTATGCAGCAATCTACAACCTAAATTTGCAAAATATGTCTGGATAATAATGAAAGTAAGCAATTGAAAAGCATTTTCGTTGCATTCGAACGATGCAAACTTCAGCCCCGTATAAAAGCAACCAATCAACCACTGACTTCATGTCCATCGAAGCTGTGTGGGCGATTTTATTAGTGGTTTTTTTTCTAGCTCCACTAATCTCCGCTTTCGTGGATGATGGCCCAAAAGCCCGGAAGAACTGTGCATTTCGACAATTTCGTATAGGTACCCAGTTGATAGAATGGACCTTTCGTTTAGTGGCCTTCGTTCTACATATCCATCGAATAAACGGAATTTTCATTACACCAATGGGTATCCATAAAAAATTATCGAAATTCACCTTTTTCCCGCGCTCTAGAGTGATGGTCGACCGTAAGCAGCGCTGACGGAGATCCCCGATCGAGTTCAGTAAAAAAACATGGTCACCATCTAATGAATTTCGAAGCAAGTAGGGCGGGGGTATATCAGAGCTGTAAATACAATCGGAAAACAGCCGCGTACATTCGCAATTCGTGAAACACCGGCATCCGTTTACTCCGAATACCGCGGCCCACTTACTCAGCCATAAGTAGCACGCGGACATCGCCGCATTACGGAAGGCGTTAATCCGAACTCAACGAGTGATATACCGTGCCCGTATTGCTAAACGGATGTTCGTAAAGAATATAAAAATCTCCGTCTCGCATTTCGTGCGAATACGAAAAACCGGATTTGATGCTGTGCAGAAGTTTGTGGGGGAACCCCCAGATTTCTTTACATTCGTGTAGGGATTTGACAGGGATGCCCCATGTAGGGTGTCCACATTGGAATCCAATGTGGACATCGCGCTATTTCCCGTACGACGTCGTTTGAGATTTTATTCATGTGAAATTTTCAACCTCAATTTATTAGCTCTCCCAAAAAAGAAAACCTTTCGTGATCCTGTGCACAAATTTTTTGAGGAGTCCCAAGATGCAGCCACTTCTCTATAGGGATCCGTTAGAGCCACCGCACATAGGGAGTCCTCATCGGCATCCAATTGGATTCTGCAATGTTCCGCGACCAACGCCGTTTGAGAATTCTTACCACGTTCGAATCCAAAATATGTGGATAGTCACTTGTCAGTGAAGAGAGCAGAGCATTTGCTACCAGATCAAAATTAAGTAAGAGTTCTCTTCTCATGCAGTTGAGTTGTATAGTTTCTGGCGGTTTTTAGCAATAGTTCTGGTGATTTTACCCAAAAAAGGTGATTGAAAAAATGATCTGCTAACTTCCCGTAACAGATGATTTTCCAGAAAACCATAAATTACCGAGAGTTCTTTGTGCATACGGCTGAGTTCTATAGTTCCTGATAGTTTTTAGCAATAGTTCTGGTGATTTTACAAAAAAAAAGGGGGGCAGAATTTTTTTGTGTCACTTATAACTTCTAACTTATAACGGACATGTGCTGACAGATAGGCGGGAATTTTGGGTGCTTTTTGGGTGAGATATTATAGTTTTGGTATTGTTTTACGTATTTGAGAATAGTTCTGGCTCCCGGCTATCTTCAAATAGAATGTTTATCAGCATCTCAACAATACAGGTGAGCTCTGCTGATGGATACCATGCCAAAAATCTTGGCATGTTGAAACACAACTTGCACGTTTCCTCAGGGTGCGTGTGGTGATATTATGTCAAAATGCAGAACCATAAATAAACGATAATTGAAGTAGATTTTCAGTGATATGATTCAAATCGATTTTCAAGGTATGGTTTTTTCATCAATTCATACCCATTCAAGATAAGCTTTAAACTTTTTTTTTAATATCCACTTATTTGTATATCTATATATTTTGTCTATAAAATTCAACACACAGAATGCGATCGGATTCGTTGGATAATGTGAGAACCCTTTGGGATTAAATTGGATTTTCTACTCTGGATTCCGAGGGTTAGAATCGGTTAGAATCTAATGCACGAGCTTGACGTTTCAGTATAGGGATCCAATGCGATGACCCTCTGGGTCCTTGGCAGGAAGTAGGGACAAGTATGGGAATCCAACTCGTCCCCTACAACAATTTCTGCACGGGATGTAACGCGATAGCACGTGACATTGGACTTTTTTTTTCTCAAACCGCGGTGTTGATCACGTCGCGAACGTGGAACGGAATCAAAACAAGATAAGCGTTATTATCAAAATTTGACGCGCGAGCAGACATTGCGATGAAAAAATTTTGCATATCGCCGACACCTCGAGATTAAATTTTACATGACGAATAAACATAGTGTTGTAGTTTGCATCGATTGAATGCAACGAAAATTCTTTTTCATGTTTTCATCTCCTCATTTGTATAATCCTATAATTTTTTTGGTAAATATTCGGAATTGGGGCTCTTACCAGACTCGGGCTAATTTTTGTTTGGGTTTGTTTGAGGTTGTTTGAGGTTGTTTGGGTCCGTTTGAGGTTGTTTGTGATTTTTGAGGTTGTTTAGGTTCGTTTGGGTCTGTTTGAATCCTTGAAGAAAATTAGCCTGATTCTAACAGAAACCCCACTTCCGAATATTTATCATTTTTTTTTGCAGACGTGGATAGTCGATCCCGGAAAAAGCGAGTTAAAAAATTGTGGAGGAATTTTCGTAGCTAAGATTTGTCAAAAGGAAATTTAGAAATTAGAGAAGAATTTTTGTTGCATCTCAATGATGGACATTCATACTCATGAATAAATTCGAGGTGTCGGGTCACGCCCGAGGAAGGTAAAATGTCTTTGCAAAACCATCGACGAATTTGCGCACGTCAAGGAAACTCATTTCCACTGCGTTCCAAAGATACAGACTTCATGCTGTGGAAGTTTACATCGTTGGGATGCAACGGATCTTTTTTTCTTCCTTTTGCTCCATTTTAATTGTTATCCAAAATATTTCTCCATAGAGTTAAGTTGTAGGTCTCTAATGGAGTACTTAAAAACGTTATCGTAGCGTCAATAGAAGAAAAAAAAAATTCGTTGCGTTCCAACGATGCAAACTTCAATATCGTTCCAATCGATCGAGGCAAAGAGTACTATAAGAAACTGGTGGTCAATTTAGATCCTTTCAAAACATATACATTTTTTTAAGTGATCTCAATCATATGACAAATATTGTCTTAAACAATGGGTTTGAAGTTTACATTCTTGGGATGCAACGAAACCTCTTTCCAATTTCTTATCTTCGTTATAATCCAAAATCGTACTTCTCAAATTTGTTATAAATCGCTAAACAAGAATTCTAAAAAATGTTAGCGCGATTTTCGTAGCTCAAGTCTGCGAGATGAAATTTGAAAAAGTACAAAAAAAAACTGTTTCGTTGCATTCCAACGATGCAAACGTCAAAGTCATTCTCAATCATATTGAAAAAAATGGTTGGGGGATTCTCATTGCTAGAGTTAGCCAGATTAAATGTTACCGATTCCACATATATATTCATTTTCATTGAATTCCAACGACGCAAACTTAAATCTCATTAAAAAAAGAAAAATCCACAACCCGAAGCCCCCCGAGAATGAGCAATAAAATAATTTAACGTGTGCCTTCAACGTAAACATATCCACTTGCACCGAGCGTTATGATAAAAAGAGAACGGGAAAGAACGAAAGACGGACGCGCAGGAAACTTGCTATTGATGTTATTTACATTCGTATTATATTTGTCTGTCTGTATTTGCATTTATTGTACAAGCGCGACATGGAACTCGGGTAATTAATGTTGAAATAAGATCGCGAGAGAAAGATACTACCAGCCGACTCTCTCTCTCTCGGTCTCCCTCCCCTCTTCCTCTCAGTGGCCATCAATGACGTGGCAAATAAGAAATAACAAATCGCCCGTAGAGAGAAGTTCGCATTTTCCCCGACGTTTCGAACGCGTTGATCAATGGCCCGCGTGTACGAGCCATGAAAAGTTGCACGCTTCTCTCTCCCCTGCTCTTTTTCACGCAGCAGTCCGCTCCTTCTACCGCCAACTCGTACACACGTACCCCAAGCGTATGGGGAAATGTGACTTCGAAGACGTTCGACTTCGAGTTCCCGCGTTTTAGCCAATTCGTCCACATATTTAGCCCCGAAGTCTTTATAATCACCTTAAAGCCCTTTTACAATATATACGGAACAATTTTACAATGTGTGCTCTTTTACAATGTATGGGCAATTATTGCTCTTAAACACTGCAAGGACCGTCCTCGAAACAGCCGGATGTGAAAATACCCTATATCACTATATATATAAATAAATGTGGAGTTTTTATACATTTTATAATACATAAATGCATTCTGATGCATATTTTATTCATGTAGTAATATATATATATATATATAAACTAAAGGTATGAAAGTTGGAAGGACCGTCCTCGAAACAGCCGGATGTGAAAATCGCCAATATTACTAGATATAGCGGGTTCAAAATATCATTTCGCCTTATATATATATATATATATACGTGTGTGTGTGTATATATATATATACACACACACGCACATACGAAGCCAAGGAAACGTACGTAGGTACTATCGGCCCATTTCCAACTGACCGGTCTCGCCAGCCTCGATGGGTAGATTATATTTTCGTACGGACCTCGTTTTGTTACGTCCGAGCTGGCTTAGTTGATTTTTCAAAGGATATAACGCAAAAGAACGGTCATGACGTATGTGGCGTCGAGCCGACCGCACGGCGATTTGCGTGCGTGAGAGAGCGAGAGAGAGAGAGAGAGAGAGAGAGAGAGAGAGAGAGAGAGAGAGAGAGAAACATAGAAACAGAGACAGAGAGTTGAATAGCTCCATATGTGTAGCCATTCGTTGCAAAACGAGCGCAACATTATTGCCGGTCAAACGCACGCCGGAATATGCAAATCGCGAGAGCGCCACTGTGCTGATATACACCGCAAGTGTACACACACAAGCACGAACTAGGGGAAGGAAGAAAGAGAGGGGTGAAGCAAAAGAGTAAAAGAGGGAGGGAGAGAGAGAGAGAGAAAGAGAGCTCTATAAAATTGGATCGTGAATAGGGAAAAAAGAGCAGCCACGGCAGAATCTGCATATATTCTCATTTGTTTTATTTTTTTTCATTTTCGTTCACGTCAAATACATTGACCGCAGATCCCCGAGGCTACTTTTCACCAACTTGTTCGTTTTTTCTTCCGCGTATATTTGTTCCGCTGTTTTTTCTCTCGTTTCATTTTTTGTTTGCAATCGTTACCTATGAATCGGTGTGTCACGAGAGAATGATTGCACATTGCGTCTGGAGCCGTTTGTGGATTATACCCAGCCCAGTAGGTGGTTCGCTTTCCCGAACAATAAAATATCGCTGGTTCGGGGAAGAAAGAAAAAAAAAACAACATAATCCATTTATATGTCTCGCTCCGTATTTACATTTTTCACCTGACTTACTCGCTTTTGTCACAAAATTCACGAATTGCGTTTGTTTTTGTCGTTTTTTTAGGTGTCTACATACCGCCTAGTCGATAACGGTTCGAACGTTATCGTTCGAATACGAGGGAAACGGTTGGAAAAATCGAACGGAATCATCGGAGGCTTTAGAAATGCAGAACTTTCGGAGTGGCTAGTGGTGAATCGTAAAAAATAATTACGAGATTAGGGAAAAATGTTGCGGGCTCGGGGAAAAAATATGGTTCTCGTTTCTGACTCAAAAAAACGCGCGAGAGATTCATCAAAATTAGAAGCTGGAGAGACACGACGGCGAGTGCGAGCTCTTCGAATCATCCTGAGGCCAAGGCAAATGAGGGTTATCACCCTTCATTCTTTTTTTCCCTCTCTTTGTGTCATATATTCTCTCTCTCTCTCTCTCTCTCTCTCTCTCTCTCTGTCTCTCTCTCTCCCCCCCCTCTCTTTACGAGGGAAATGTATAACCGACGAAATATAAACGAGAGAGAATCCCCAAAGGAAAGAAGCGTAAACGACACGCACTCATACGTGTATGAGTATACGAGCGCGTTTACACAAACTTCTTTTGTATATTTGCTTAAGGGGGGTCCCGAGAAGAACGGCGGAGAAGCAAGGAGAACGAAAGAAGGGGGAAAAAATATAAGAAAAAAAGATCAGAGCTCTATATTTCTTGAAATCAACTATTCGGGGCACGGCCTGGTGAAAATTAAACATTGGAAAAAAACATTTCCTTAAGCGAGACCACCACTGTGGCGGGTCGAAAAAAAAACGATTTTTTTTTTGCATTCTCTCAGTGTACACTTTTGAGAATATGTGAAAAAAATTCTTGTTAAAATATTGAAAAATGACCAAGTTGCGGACTCAGTGACAGCAGGTAGCGAAACGCTTACGTATGCTAAAACTTTCAATCGCATTTTTCACGAAACGACTTTTCTCGACGTCCCCAGAATCATAACTCCGGCTATAATTGTCCGATTACCAATTGGAAAATAATAATAATAATAATTTCGGCATCAAACAAACGTATCCGATATAAATAATACTAAATACCAAAATTATTAGGGGCAAATAATATTTTTCTAACGAACGATGTTAAATAGGTCTAAATTTCGATAAACATATTTCAAATAAATTCCTGCCAAACTAGAATAAGAAGAATGGAAAAAAAGTTGATTATTACGAAAATGTTTATTAATTCAGAAAAAAAGCATCAAACTAACAAATATGATCGATAAATAATACGAAATATCGAAATGAGTAGGAGCCAATAATTTTTTCTCTAATGAACGATGTTAAATAGATATTTATTTACATAAACATATTCAAAGTAAATCCCTGCGACAGAAGAATCAAAAAGAGAGTTAAATTTTACAAATACGTTCATTAAGGAGTTTCGGGACAATTGACGAAATGTTGCCATTTGCTTCAATTTTGTACGGTAAATTTGTTGTCATATGCTAAATGCACTCTCCAAATTTTGAATCGATCGTCTACACCGTTTCTTCAAAATTTGCTATTGAAAAACACTTTTTAACATTACATAGGTCGATGCCAATGATCGGATAATACAAGGAGTTATGACACTGGTGACAAAATGGTCATAATGTACTGACAAGCTTGCGAAGTCGATGTTTTCGGTTTCGATGAAATTTGACATGCTTGTGGAATAGGAAAAAATAGGCGACACCTTTTTTTTATATCTGCGGAACACGATTTTGAAGGAGTGAAACGCACCCTCGAAAATAGGGGTGTTTTTCGTTTTTCGTCGATAACGTTATCGTTCTCATATCCAATATATAGTACACGAAAAAATAAATATTGTTGCAATTTGTAAGTTTTCTCTTATCTCGTACCGTTAAAACGTTATCGACGAAAAACGAAAAACACCCCAATTTTCGAGGGTGCGTTTCAACCCTTAAAAATTGGGTCCTGCAGATATAAAAGAAATACGTGTCGCCTATTTTTACCCATTCTACAAGCACGCCAAATTTCATCGAAATCAGAGAGATCGTACTCTTTTTCATGCGCAAAACCGCCGTTCAGCGATAAGCAGCGCAGGCGTCTCTCTACGTTGGAAAGTGTTTCTTTAATTATACATTTTATAGAAACGGTGCAGACGATAGTTTTAAAATTTGGAGGGTACATTCAGCAAATGACAAAGAATTTATTGTGTAAATTTGAATCAAATTGTAATATTTCGTCAATTGTCCCGAAACTCCTTAATAGAGACTCCTTAATAACCCCTTTTTGAAAGGTGTCTCAATTTGATCCTATAGTGGTAATAAACTGCTAGAATTTTTATTTCTATTTTATGCAATCGATAAGTGTCATAAAAATGACATTAAATTTTGGTTTTTGGTTTGGTTAAAAAAGTTGGTTTGCTTAAAAGTGAGTTACAATCCCTATCTTTGGTGTGTTGTTCCTAAATGCAAGAATACTAGTGTAGATGCACCGGGAAAGTTGTGGCTTAAAATGCCAATTGAAACAAATATGAGGAAGACTTGGTTAAAACTTACAAGAGATCCAAAGTCATAGTCCGAAAAAAAAACTCATTTGTTTTTTTTTTGGAGTACAGATAACTATTTGAAAATTTGCAATTAACTATGACAAACGAGAATATATAATTGTTGACGCTTTCTTTCACAGGTTAGAAAGTATTACGTCTACCGCTTTCTTCGTTTACTATGTCAATGACGTAACGTCGGAATCCATTATGGCGGCTACCGTTTCGTATGTTCGTTGAACAGATAGGAAAAGTATTTTTTTAACAATGAATTATAAAATTCATTTTGTGTTTTTATGAATTAAAACCAACATTATTCGATTGCTTATTGCGAAAACTACCTTATTTGTACATTCTTAGTATTTTTCTTACGTAGAGTAAGATAGCCTATTCAAATGAAAAAAAAGCACCAAACAAACGAATCCGATAGATTTTTGTTGAGCAGATAATTCATATGATACTAAAGTTTGCATGGTTGGAACGCATCGAAAATTATTTCTTTTTATATGGTCAAATTTTTATTTCGCTGTGAAAATTACCCAACCGTTTTTACGTATTGTTATTAGAAATTTGCGACCCGAGTTTGCAAAAAAAGCAGCCTTTAGATAAGCATAAAAATAATGAAATGAAAGATTAACAAAAAATCGTTGCATTCAACGATGCAAACTTCAATGGCGTTAAGGAGGTACGATCATTGCTACGAATCCAACTTTCGGCTTTGAAATTTTAATATGATTTTCACGAATGCTTTATGCGTCTATTGCCAAAATTTGAGCTATTTTGACCGTTTAGTTTTTTCGCAATAAAACTGCAAAGTCGAGCACTTCGAGTTACCGAAGCACGTCGTCTTATGGAGACGTTCAACCGGAAGTGCGGTGATCGTGGTTTTTCTGCTCACGCATCCAACTAAACCCGTTGGAAAATTGAAATTCGATAGATTAGATATAATAGATATTGTCAAAAATAAGAAAATCAATCTTCACCGTGTAGTTAAAGCACTACATTACAAGAAAGTTTCAATTTCCGGTTGAAAATGGTCAGAACGACGAAATAGCACCCACAGACTTAGCAACGTCGCGAGTAACAGCTGATGCGTTTGGCGAACGTAACCCAGCTTTGTTTTGAAATGAATTTGAATAGAAGCCGCCACAAAATATGCACACAACAATTTATGGCGTTTTATCATTTATCACGTATCAATAATATGTATAATTATATTCTGCCTATCGTGTTACTTCCGCTAAGGTAATTCAAGCCTATTTTAATATAGGCCTGAATTCAAGCCTATTTTAAGGCGGGATTCTACTTTGAAACTTTGAAAAGGCTAAAGTGGATGAAAACACCCACCTGGAACACGTCGAAGGCATATTATATGGCCCAGGCATCGCTGATTGAGGGTAAGATAATTTTTTCTACGATTTATCACTCACCAAAACTTTAAACGCGTTTTTCTCGAAACGACATTTTCAAGTACCGTGGTCGTGATAACTCAAAAAGTACTGAACCGATCCTTATGAAATTTGGAACACATATCCTATATGTGTGTACCAACCGACCTAACTACAATCAACTTAAAATTTTGATTAGAACTATTTTTTTATTGCAAAAAAAGACCCAAAAAAACGCATTTTTTTCGTATTTTAGCCGCCATTTTGTTAATTTTGCACGTATATAAAATATTCTAGTTAGGTCAGTTCCTGAAGACATACTGAACATGAAACTATTTGATTTTTTTGTTTCAGACCATCCGTCGGGAAGATTTCACGACCACGGCAACGGTACCTGCTTTTCGAGGCGTTGGCTTTAAACATATTTTACGTGTACAAAAAATGAATAAAATACATTAAAAAATTTTTTTTATGTACTTAAAGAGTGTATTTATTGAACAGTTTAAACCCCATATCGATATCTTTAATAGTATTCTCAGAAAAAAATCACGAAAATAGCGTTTTTTTCATGGTTTCAAAGTAGAATCCTGCCTTAATAGGCTTGAATTTTATTACGTTAATATTGTTACGAAGATTACTACCGAGTCGTTGACAATCTAATTTTTTCAGTTTTTATTTGTTCACGTGCAATAAATTCGTCATTTACCACAACATTCGGCACACTATAATCGATAATACGAATAATCAACACAAGTAAACATCAATCAGAGCAGCTGTGGGTAAAATAATCTAGACTCTTGTTCGACCCCGTGGAATTGATCGTACCTCCTTAATTCTTTATCAGTGTACGGATATACTGAACCCTGCATTGTTTTGGCAACAATCCTCATTTTTTTTTCTCGCCCGATCATTGTCTCGTCGGTGATTGAGCAAGCGAACAACAGGGGTAGTTTTGCCGATGAGCGGAGAAAAGCGCGTTCAACTTCCTGGTTCACGTAGTATAGTGTCTCTCCCGTGTGACAGCGCGCATTAATTGTTAAAAATTGCGGCAGGCGCACGTGCAGCAGCAGCAGCAACGACTAAAGCGGCTCGTTGGAAACGAGACAACGGCGCGAGGAACTTGGGAGAGAGCGAACGGCAAAAGCGGCGTCGCGATCTATCCTCGTGCCAGGAGGACTGTCTCACAGTACCAACCAAGTCCGGGAGGAATGCGTGGGTGTGACAAAGGAGCCGACGTTTACCCTAAACGGTTATCGCGAGTGAACGGTAAATTTTCAACCACCGCGCCGCGTCTCCAGCAACGCAAAACAATCCTTAGCGAGTGTATACCGCGCTCTGCGAAATTTTCGTCCGCGCGCGACCAGCCGTACGTACAATTTTATTCCTGTCCATTTTCACCGAGATTCATTGTTTCGTTGCGTCGTCGTTGCCGAGCCTCGCGTTCGGTCAATCTCGATTAATACGCGACTGACGTCCGGGCCCACGTGCGTTTGGCAAATTTGGTGCTTCGTGTGTTTGTTTTTTTTTTTTTAGAAGGCTCGAGCGTTTCGAACGTTAAGGAGTTTCGTGGCAATGGAAGAAATGTTACCATTTGATTCCAATTTATACGGTAAATTCTTCGTCGTGTACTAAAGGCACCCTCCGAATTTTTAATCGATCGTCTTTATCGTATCTATAAAATTTAGAATAAAAAAAAAAAACACTTTTTAACGTAGGATGATACCTGTGCTCATGGCTAAATGGCAATTTTACGCACGAAATTTTGTGAAAAGATGTTTATTTTGCGAATATTTATTAATATTATTCATGATAAATTCGTTTAGTGTCATTAAAAAGTATACTGAATACTATCTCAAAGGGTATATTGTATTATACCTTACATATTATATTAAAGGCATATTAGTATTACATATTATATTAAGGGCATATTAATATTATAGTGATATTCCATTAATACATAGGGATATGTTAGGAATAAATAAGCATGCATTAATATCATAGTAATATAATATGAATATATCCTTCGATATAACAGTGTCTTGATAGGTACTCAACACTCTATCATTAATATTAATATTAACTACGAAGGAGTCACACTTAGCTCGTGGCCGAAAAAAAACGGAATTCCCGTGACATTTTTCTGGGCAAACGTATGCAAGTTTTTTTTTTACATTAATGAGCATGTTTTTCAGTGCCTTTTACGATTTTATCCTCGTTATAAAACGTCGCGGTGGCCGTTGCTGCTCGGAAACAAATCATCCGAAACAACGGAATCAAACGTATTTAGTTTTTGCCTGAAATTACCTCCTACTTGGACGAAGGATTCAATGGAATATCGATTTCTGAAGAAATGGCCGCAGTCCAAAGGGTATCGATTTTTCGATTTTATCGATCGAGCAGTATCGATTTTCGGTGAAAACAAACGCTCTATTTTCCTTGATACCAAAAAAGTAGTATGCATCGAAAAAAATTCCTTCGTTCAAGCCCTGTTCTTTGATATGCAAAAGAAGCTTATAAAATTTCACGTACATCTTTATAATTTTGAAAAAGTCATTTTGAGAAAAACGCCTTCAAACTTCGCAGTTTCGCGAAACCTACCTATAAACGTCCATAACTCCCTCAAAATTTAGACCGCATCGACTTCGAATTTCCAGAGAATGTTTTTCAAATATATTGTATATTTTCAAATAACGACAATGCGTCGAAAATCAAAAATCCCAACTAGTTGCAAGCCCAACTTTTTGTTCGATTCTTCCAAAGCACTCTGGTAATTATTTCGTTTCAATTCCTCTGTATATGTAAATAATTGGCGTAAATGAGAAATTTTAAGATCGTAAAAAAAACACAATTATGGTGCAAAAAAGCTTAAAAAAAAAAAAATATGTTACAAACGTAATATCGATAGGTTCAATTTCAAAGATCAGTCAAACAAGGAGCCCGCATGCCTCCGTCTACTTCGACCGTGGATCCGAAAAATCCACAAAAATTCTAGGTACCAGCATTTAATTAGAACTTTCGACAAGTGGGATTTTTGGCTCACCTTGAGGACATGTGCATCCCCGGTGAGAAACGTCGGCGCAAAAGGGGCGAGGGGGGGGGGGGGGTGGTTAGAAAAATGTATTTTTGTTGCGAGAAAGCTCGTTACTAAGCTCTCCCCCGGTAGGGTTCTCACGACAGGTACTATCCCTCGAAATAAGTCTCGCGGGTAAAGTGCCTAGTACCAAGGGACAGAGAGCGAGAGAGCGAGAGGGAGAGAGAGAGAGGCTCTTTTGGTTATATATGGGTCCGATGGGCCTGACCAAAGGTTGAGCACCCTGGGGGCCCTCTCTCGAGGTTTCTCTCTCTCTCTCTCTCTCTCTCTCTCTCTCTCTCTCTCTCTCTCTCTCTCTCGCGTGAGCCGATTGGCCGTTCGGCCACGCACCTGGCGGACAGCTGCTCGGCTGCTCACCGACGCATCGCCTCGCCGCTTCGTGCACTCACACAGGCCCACCGACGCAACGTATTAATATATATATATATATATATATATATGCGCGTGAAGAGGACTTCTCTCTCCGCACTACATGTATATCCCCATACCCGGTTTCATTCTTATGGATGGTGTGTATACGCTCGAGTATCGACCGACCGAGAGAGCCAAAGAAGACGAGACAAAAGTATACGGACGTAGAGATCCAGCCGCAAAACTTCTAGCCCGGAAGACACCACCACCAGTTCGCACAATCAACACTAGCAACTTCAGCACTGTCCGCGCGACAAGTTTTACGATCTCTCATACCCAGAAGAGGAATTACACGAATATGAACGAGAGCTCGCAGAATCGGACGTACGGATCCAGAAAAAGAAAATAGATGAAAACAAGGAACGCCTAAATAATCAGGCAAACGCCGATGAACGGCCACAAACGGGATAGTTAGGAGAAGACATTGTTATAGTTGGAGTGACGAGGCGGACGCGCGTTACCGGTGAGCTTTGGCGAGGAAAATACGAGGACTGGACGAACTTGTGATTCGTGAAGTTCCCGGATTGTTTGCACTTGTTTGGGCCTTGGGCGCGATACGACGGTGATGAAAGTCTACAGGCGGGGAACCATTTTTTTTGGTCGAAAATCGAACTTCGACGGCAGCCGGCCAATTTCGTAGTTTTTAAATGACGGACGTGTATATGGTCGTGGGGACGGCTTATTATTATGCCGAATGTACGTTTTTTCATTTTTCATCTCAGATGAACCTTGCGAGAACCGCCTGCACCGGATGGCCTGCAGCAACGGCGGCAGTTTTTTTAAATAATAATAAATTCGTTGTTCGACAATATTTATCAATGGGAAAAGAAACTCGTACTTGATGGGAGTGTATTAAGGGGTTGGGTTATCGTTGAAATGACGACACTTCAACAGATGGTGCGGGAATCGACGATTTAAGGTGAACTTATGATCGCAACGATAGAACTCCTGGTGAAACTTTAAACGTGTTTTTTTTTCTCGCGAAACTATGTTTTTCGTAAAGGTGTACACGATTTCTCGACATCGAATGAACGGACTGACTTGAAATTTGGTACACTTATTCAGTGTAGAAGTAGTTTAGTCTTGAACGACGTTTTTCTCCTTAACATTTTTCAAAAATTAGTTATCAACAATAATGTCATTTTTCCTCGGAAAAAAGAAGAAAAAAATTCAATGTTTTTTTTCTTCATAATTGGGCCACGCCATCAAAACAAAACTCGGCCAAGTCTTAGCTAATATTATCTAGTTTAAGAAAAACGTGGTTTTTTTCGCTTCGGATAAACCGGATGGCCAAAATCAAGTACACCGTTGAGCCTCCCACCTTTAAACATCTTTCACGAGATTGTTCATAACTTCTGAAATTATTAATATTTTTAACTGAAATTTGACACTCAACTTTGTTAATGTGCATACAAATAGATGGCAAGTCGATTTTACAATCATCTTACTTATTCCTTCAAAATTATTTTTTTTCAATAACACCGTTTTTTGGGTCTTCACCTAATCCCTTATTTGTCTTAACCTGCTTTTTAAAGCCCAAGCTCATGCAGAACCGTATGACGTTGAGGTTTGCATTGTTGAACTGCAACGAAAATTAAATCTTTTTAATTGCTCAATTTTCTTTTGGCCGACCCAGGCTGTCAAAGTCACCTAACGCTTTCACGTGACTTTATTCGAGATTTATGACTTCAGTTTGAAAAAAAAAGGCTTCGGACAACAATAAAAATAAAGAAACGAAGTAACGCAGCCAAAAAATCGTTGCATTCCAACGATGCAAACTTCAACATCATAGAATCATAGAGTTGTCGTTTAGTTCGAGAGCCTTCGTGCGAAACGAGCTGTGATTATTGATAAATCGATATCCGTTGCTTGCCTTCGGCGAAACAGGTACTTTTGGAAACCTTCCATTTTGGGCAATTTGAAATTGGCGTGAGCGGTTCGACACACATGTTGGTGCGCAAAGACTCGAGACGTGGCTAGTTACATATTTCCTTTCATTTCGTTCTTCCGAAGGCAATCAACGGACGAACTTCCGAGCGCCATAAATCCGTAGAGTTTCAAGCGTTAATCGCGAGAGGTCAAGTACGAGAAAAATCGGAGCTGCGGCAGGTCGTCGTCGGTCAGTCGCAAGCTTGTGCGATGTCGCCGCTAGCTGGTACAACCTCTTTTGCAGCTAGCCGGTAGTCTTTTATTGCCGCCCATCGGCCCATAGGACAGGTAAAATGAGGAACGAGCTGTCAAATCGCATTGGCAGTTCGTACGGAGATTGGCAATAAACGGAGACTGGTAATCCGAGAACAATGACAATTTTGGCACTCATTGGAATGCTGGTGCGAGAACACTGTGCACCAACCGGTACGCAGTAAAAACTAAGGGCCTTAATGCCAACAGGTACGTATTTAGCAGGCTGGCTCGACACGATCGTTCTCACTTCGTGTCCATATATATATATATACGGTCTATGCGTGCAACACTCTCACAATAGGCGCAGTAAAGCCCCGTGTAAATCGTGTGCCATCCTAGCCGTGTATCGTAACGTCGAATAGATATCGTTACTCTACGCACACGCAGCGTTCCTCGAATCTTTAATATCAATTTCGTAAACAATGAATGAAGGCGTGGTTATGCTTTTTTTGTTGTAGAAATTTGCATGAAATACAAATATTTAGAGAATGAATGGAGAATGCTAATGTTTTGTGGAAAATTGCGTGGGAAACTAAATGTTTAAGGATGTTGAGTCCCTATGAAACATGTTAATGTTAATTGTCCATTAAATAACTTCTCAATCGTCATGAAATTTTTACACGACCTCCTGAATACTTTATGTAAAAACATACCAAATTTTCAGAATTCTATCATCATTACTTCAACCTCCTTAGGGGTTGAAATAAAAAATGATAAGAACATTCTGAAAATTTGGTATGTTTTTGTATGAAGTATTTAAGAGGTCGTGTTAAAATTTCACGACGATTAGGAAGCTCGTTCTTAAAAAATCAACATTTTGTTAAGGGGTTACCCCCACTTGCGATTTTGAAAAAATCGTTTTTTTTTATTGCATTTTTTTGAAGTATAAGTATCTGAGAATATGTTCTGAAAATTTCAAGTCGATCCGAACAAAATTGACTGAGATATGAGCGTTCAAAGAGAAGAATCCGTTCTTCGTGTAAACTGAAATTGAAACTTTAAACGCGTTTTTCTCAAAATGGCATTTCTGAAGTCGGTGACCAAGATTACTCGAACACTAATGAACCGATCTTCTTGAAATTTTACAGGCTTATTTAATACATAAAAATGTAGTCTTTAATCGTTCAATTTTTTTTTTCGAAAAAAATGGCCGTTTTATAGCCAAAAAACGGCCGTTTTTTTCGTTAAAATCGAACCATTAACTTTGACTGTCCGCCATTTTGTGAAAAATGAATATTTTTGAAAATCCTTCGATTAAAGACTAGTTTATACTTATATTTGACTAAATCCATCGGCATTTTTTTTTCCGATGATCCACTTCGCCGCAATGTTGGTCACCGCAAACCGTGTATATAAAAACATTATTTCATTGACGGCAATTTGCCACTAAACAATGTAATATTTTTCAATAAAAAAATTACTGAAAGTTCTTCAAGATGTGTTCTTTAAGATGGTATATTGATCGATTTAAAAAGTTTTGTAGTTTTCTTTAAAAAAATTCATGAAAAAGGCCTTTTTTTGCGCTACAAGTGGGGGTAACGCCTTAAGAACAATTTTTAAAAGAAATTTAAAAAAATGTATCAATAAACTTCATTTGTTTCGGTTGCTTCCAGTATATTGTAGATATTACAAAATTGAGAGGTCACACAAAAAAACTTATTGCAAAGTTAGATCAGTTTTCATAAGACAACATTTAATTTGTGAATGTTAATTGTTCAATAACGAGCTTCCTAATTCTCGTGAAATGTTTACACGACCTCTGAAATACTTCATACAAAAACGTACCAAATTTTCAGAATTTTATTATCATTTGCGATTTGGGTCTCGACATCCTTAAGGAGGTTGGACCGGTCCAGTTGAGTCAAATGACGATCTATGAATTTTTTTCTGAATGAACCTCAAGCAAAATGCATACGAGGTACAGATTTATTCTGCAGATGCTAATTTTTTACGACAGATATTTTGATATTTTTATCAAAAAATCAAATTATCAAAAAAGTAAAAAAACATATTTTGATATTTTGATTACGTAGAAAGAAACATTTTAATATTTTTATTACGTAGATAAGAAAAACTTTCGTATTAGAACCAACTTGGAAAAGTATAACGTTATCGATGATTATTGTGAAAAAAAACTGTGTCTGCGAATGTTTTACACAACGCAGAATGAAATTTTGAGTCGTGTGTATTTATGTCTATTTATATTTGTCACGAGATTGTTTATTGATACTATTAATTAATATTGAGTGTTGCCGTTAATGCTCTTCATTCTCCAGCCAATATTCGTAATCTTTTATCAAACCTTGATGGCTCAATATTGAATATATATGGTTTACGATGGGCAAGATGGGTCTTTTTTCTTCTAAATGTTTACAAAGGTTTAGTTTGCGTTAATCCGTTATCAGAAATGGTTTATTTTGGTGCTGAATAGCCAAAAAAAATTACAACACCCGTGGGGTGAACTTCTTGCCCATCTGACAGCACGTAAAAAATTGCATACATTGAACTATTTTTTATCTCTGGTATTTTGTGGTGCAATTTTTTTTTAATCGTAAAGGCTCGAACAATGACATACATTTGAGATAAAATTGAAACTCTGGATTGAGCCTAACGCTCTAACCTCCTTAATGAATTAATAGAGTATGTTGATGTTTGAAAAAAATGCATCGATAATTGCGTAGAAAATAAATGTTTAAACTATGAATAAATCGTGCAAAGTCTCAATAGAAAATCTCACAGAACATTGCGCGAGAAACAAACGTTCAAAATATGAATAAATCGCCTTAAGGGGCCGAAAATAGTTCGTCGTTTGAGGCGACTCAAATTCAAGAGGAAGGTTCAACATCAGGTGCGGTAATTGCAGGTTGATGGTAACCGGGTGGCCAAAATCAAATACACCGTTGAGCCTCTCACCTCCTTATGACTTTTGAAATTGTTAATATTGTTCTAATTTAATTTGATATACAACTTTGTTAATGTACATTTAAATAAATGTCAAAACGATTTTTCAGTCTTCTCACTTTTTACTTAATTCCTTCTTACTTCTCACTCAATTTCTTCAAAATTAATTCGTTCGTGTAACCCTGATTTTTGGATCGTCACAGTAGCCTAATCCCTTAAGGCTTAGGAACAAAATTGTATAAAAAATTGAGTAGTAAATGATAAATGAATCATGCAAAAGCATTATGGAAAACAAACGTTTGAATGTCAACGAAGGGTGCGAAAATGCTCCATATCAAATTGCGTGAGAAACAAATGTTAAAGCCAAATTTGGCAAGTTGAGTTTTCTAATTTTACATACCCAAGAAGTTTCCATTTGAAATAATTTTACAAAGTAAGAATAAATTCGTGAATAATAAACAGAGCATACTCCATAGGTAAACTGCAACAGAACCAGCCATCAATAAACATGGCTTTGAAGGTTGCATCGTTGGAGTGCAGGCAAAGTTCTTCAAAACTTGTATCGTCACTTTATTTTTATTGCAATCTATATTTTTTTTTATAGATCGTAAGATTTTTTTCGTAAATTCATATAGTACATCGCTAAATAAGTATCTTTAGAAAATTTGTTAGAATTTGTTTGTGTCAAAATAAATCGAAGGAATTCAGAAATATTCATTATTATTGCGTTCTAGCGATGCAAACTTCAACGTCATTTCACAAATTCGCCCCCTCTCGATATCTTCCCTTTTATCGCCTCGAGAGCGTTGCATCAACCCCACCCCACTGTCATCGCCCCGTGCATGGTATTTCGAAAATCGCAAAAGAAAAAATGAAAACAAAAAACGCAAAAAGAATAAAACAAAATAAAAAAAAAATTTAATCCCCCGATAAAAATCATCTCACGGAAATAAAAAAAACAGCATCAACAAGCACAAATCTCAGGCGAATATATTTGCTGCTTTTTGTCCTGCTAACCGAGAAATTCCGTCGTCGAAAAAATATCCCCGTTGCGACGAAAACATTGAGCGTTCGAAAAATTAAATAAAAAAAAGGAAAACGAGAGCACTGTCGATCTTCGGCGAATGTACGAAACTGGAATATTTTGACCCGGAAAACAATCGCGCTAAGCGTATGTGTGTGTACGTATATATTTATCACGGTGAGACGCGCCGCCTCGTCGTTGGATCGCCATCTTTTTTTTTTCTCAATATCTATAATCAGAGGGTCATACCGCGAGGAGTGAGAAAGAGAGCGGGAGAAAAAGCGAGCGAGAGCGCAAGAGTGTATCAACGACGAAGAAAAAAAAAACCACCTGTGCAAAGAGAAGGCAAATCGGGCGACGAGGTATTATCGGCTCGTTATTCCTAATGAATGCTTGTAACTTTTCTCCCGTTTTTTTTTTTTCATTTTTTTTCATATATACATCGAAATATTTCGAGAAATTCGACGTACGACGAGGAAAAAAAACCTTCGAGCACGGACGAGAGAAGCGGGAAGAAAAAAAGACGCCCGAAAAGGAAGAAAAAGAAGACGGCGAGTAAATTTGTTGCTTCGCGGTACGGGAACGTCGTACACGTGTTTGTGTTATGTGTGGGTATAACAAGCATCGAGTAGGCCGCGTTTCTGTATACGTTTAAGGCAGTAAAGTACATAACGGAGGGAAAGAAACTGGAGAGTATGGAGGCGAGAGAGTCACGAAACGAAGCACCCCCCCCCCCCCCACCCCCCTCTCGGCCGTTCTTGGGTTGGTGTATTTATAGTAAAAGTCAATAAATTCGCACTAGAATCCCCGCCCTTCCCGCCCTCGCGAGGCTCTTCGCCTCGTCGAGGTTCTCGTGCTCGCAGCGCATAAACCGCCCGCCAAAACGTGAGCGCGTTATTATCGTTTCATCTCCCTTCGAACACACAACGGAGAATAAGCACCCCCCCCCCCTGGACACTCGTTATATTCTTTTTGTTTCAACCGGAAGCTCCGATTTCGTTTCTTCCTTTCCACTCGGTTCTCGTTTTTTTCTTCCCTTTCAACTTATTCTTTCGCTGCCGTTTTGTCTTATTTTCTGGTTTCTGGTCGAACAAGACTCAACGGCTGAAATTCCTCGACTCGGACGATTGCCGGAACGGGCGTGAAAGGGCCTCGCGAGGGACTAAGAGCGGGAGGCCTGCGCGGCCGGGCCGTCAGGAGAAATCTATGATCTCGAGGTTGGCACGGAAGGGCACGATCTGAGCTACGAGATCTACGAGTAGATCGTCGAAACTAATTATATGTGTGTGTGAGTGCGTGTGTGTATTATTTTTAAGTTTGATTCATTGGAATGCAATTAATTCTTTTCTGGCCCTTTCAGGCTGCAAAAAATGACAAACGTTTTTTTTAATATCCTCAATGGAGATCTACGTTTACGTAAACGTGCGAAAAAAAATTCGGAATGTAACTGAACTAAGGAAAGAAGAGAAATTAAGGCGTTAGGCCACAGTAACGGGTATAAAATCATGTGCGAATTTGACATTTTTTTTCGTATAGAAAAGTGATTCACTCATAAAATGAATTACGCATCTATTCGGTATGAATATCAAGCTGTTAGAAAATATATATATATTTTTTTTTCGATGTACAAAATGGCTGACTACGAATATTTTCTTTTCTTTTTTCCAATTGGCGTGACAAATAACTTCAACAATTTTCACTCGATTTACTTCAAATTTAAAAGTTATGTTCCTAATTTCATTTCGCAGAGGAGTACGTACGGAATTTCTGATTAATCGAAAACTTTTCATTTTACGAGCAGTTTTATACGAAATTTTTCACTCAAAATTCATTTTTTTAGTTCAAATACCTACAACTTTTGGATAAAACAATATTTTTAAATTCCGTACGTACTTCTTTAGGTATTCTAATGTAGATTGACGAGTTTTTGTTTTTTGTTCTAGGTAAAAAATTGAGGATGCTAAATGTCACGCCACGGAGCGCCCGAAAAAAAGATAAAAGAAAATATTGGTAGTCGGCCATTTTGTATATCGAAAAAATATATATATATTTATTTCAACAGCTTGATATTCATACTAAATAGATGTGTAATTAATTTGATGAGTGAATCACTTTTTCATACGAAAAAAATTGTTAAATTCGCAAATGATTTAATACCCGTTACTCTGGCCTAACGCCTTAAAAGAATTTTTCGTTGTATTGCTTTTTAAATATTGAATTATTAAATTTTGTTGAATTATAAATATATACAGGGTGTCCCAGAACCGGTGATAGTCATTGACATGGGGATTTGGGGGTGTAATTCTGAGTCGATTAATATAAGTATGCATGGGTCTCACATCAACCGCTGAATTATTATTAATTTTCAAAGGCGGGCCAATCAGGTGCGCCCGATGAGGCAGCGCAGGTCGGTGAGGGGTGTACGCGCGTGTAGTGGTGGCTGGCGGGAGCGCCGCATCTACCGGCACCGCTACACGCGCCTATATCGTTCACCGACGTACGCTGGCTAATCGGGCGCGCTTGATTGGCCCGCCTTTAAAAATGAATAATAATTCAAGGCTTGATCTGAGACCCGTACTTACTTATACCAATCGACTCAGAGTTTCTCCCCCAACCCCCCTATTTCAGGGACTACCATCAGTACGGGGACACCCTGTATATACAGGGTGTCCTGTTATGTATGGATTATCCTGAAACTGTCGATAAGTCAGATCATAGCCATATGCTGGAATTTTAGGGTAGTAAAGTTACCAAGGTTGTCGAGATAAAAATTATCTGATTTTGGTTTTTCGCATGCCATTTCTAAAAATGATCATTTTTTTACTCAGCTTAAAAAAAATACTCTTGTTTATTTGTTTTACCTAGAAAAGTCTTCTTTTCAACATCAGATGTTGAAGAAAGTTTGTGAAAAAGATCTTGTGCAGAACTTTCATACAAAGCAATTAGAACAGCTGACTTTAATAACCTGCGGTGTAAAATAAAAGTGCTACGTATATCGTGCCAATTATTTAAATAAGTTGCTTGGTTATTGTCGATTCGTATCATTTGTCGCAATAGCATGCAAAAACGAAAAGCAGATAATTTTTCTCAAATATAACATAAAGTGAAAAATCTCGAAAACCGTGGGATTTTTACTAAACTGAAATTTCAGCGTATAGTAGGACATGATCTGACCTATCGACAGTTGCAGGATTATCCATGCTTGAAAGGACACCCTATGTATACAGGGCCACTGGGTATCTGTCACGTCCCCGTGAAGGGGTTGTAGGGCATGTTTTCCACTATCAAATGACTCGATGATGCTCTATGCAAGGGAACCATTTGCGAGATATTTTTATTCTTTTTTTTTACGAGGGGCAGGCAACTTTAAGACTCATTTTTTGTAAACTGTTGTATGGAATCGAACTATTGTCTTATTTGTACTTTGAGGATACAGTAACAAAGAATTATTGACAATAAAGAAAACATTTTTTGAATTAGGGGTCCAAAACTCTGCAAGTCTAATAATTATTCTTATTTTACTGTTTATAATTCTTCGTTACTGTGTCCTTAAACTGCAAATAATAAAAAAAAAAAAGGTTGATCCAATGCAACAGTTGCTATTTTAATGAATTTTTTAAGTTGCCTACCACTCGATTAAATAATAATAATAATTATAATACCTCGAAAATGGTTCACTTTTACATAAAGCATTACTGGGTTATTTGACAACGGAAAACATATCCCACACCCTTTCATGGGATGTGTGTGTGTGTGTGTGTGTGTGTGTGTGTGTGTGTGTGTGTGTGTGTGTGTGTGTGTGTGTGTGTGTGTGTGTGTGTGTGTGTGTCTAATTCAATGAAATTTAATAATATCAAATAAGATAAAAAAATTAAAAACTTAATAACTAATGCAACGAAATCCTCTTTCATTTCTCTTCTTTATTTTAATGATTTTTCAAAGGTTTCTCTGCACGCTAATACGTTTTGCATGTATATATATGCACCAATGAGCGTAAGAGGAAGATGGATGTACATTGAGAGAGGATATACGAAGGAACATCAGAGTAAGATAAATCACAATACAAATGAAACGCGATAGGAAAGTTGCTACAAAATAACACAAAATAAATGAATAGCGTTGAAAAAATACAACAAAGAAAATAAACGTAAACGTAAAAGAAATAATAAGACCCGAATAATTTCGAAAATAATACTTTGTAATGAGAGATTGATCGATTGGCAATTTATTGTGTCGTGGGAAACGGAAGAAAAATATATAAGCATTAGTCATGCCGTTGCGTTATGATGCGATCTGTTCGTAAGTAAAGACGATCTGATAACGGTGTGAATAAAAATTACAATAATCACGGAGATAATAATAACAGTGAAAGGCAATATTGACAAAATTTGAGAGATTTTCATCATAAAATGATGGGGTTTGGATAAGCTTGAAATTTCAACGATACGATTTATCGATTGCCCAGTTTAGTAGCCTAGTCTTAATTCAATTTGCAAAAAAGATTTGGTCAAAATTCTAAACATTGACCGAGTTATGACGATTTTCGGGGAGGGTCGGATCGTCCGTTATACAGTCCGACCTCTCAATAAGCACGGAAGAGCCCCCAAGGGGAAGAGTATTTCCGAAAATTCGGGTACCCCCACCAGGCGCGCGCTCTACGCTCACTGACTCTCTTTGTCTCCCTCGCTCTTTATAGCATGCGAACCTCCCAATAAGCGCGCTCGAACGAATGTGAACTTTTTCACGTTAAAGTAGTTCCTCTGCGAAAATCTCAACCAAAAGTTTACATACCATGTTCATGTTTAAAAGATTGATAATTGGTTTAATAAGTAATAAATAAAATTAAAAACTACGCAATCTTGACTTGGTACTAGTAGATAATACGATGGATATCATTTATTGCCGTAAAATATATTTTATATTGTGTTTTTGATCTACCATTGCCAGTAAACTTTTTGCCGGGACTGTCCAGACTTTTCCCCAATTTACTTGTTCGCTTGCAGGCCGAGCAGGATATATGCTATACGACCAAAATTGTGTGGGTTCTCATGATTATATCTTGGAAACTAGATGGTGAATCATTCTCATTTTTTTTCACATTATTCGTGATATCTTACTCTAGCTTATCCTCGTTTTTTATCAATGTCTTAATTTTAGTTTTGACGGTAGAATTAATGATGCTCTGTTTGCCCATCATAACGCATTTGTTACGTGTAAACCAAGCCAACTTTAAGTGTAAATATCTCAGGTTTGGGGTGGTCAAACTTATTCAAATTGCACAGATGTTTGGATAATGTATTAAATAACATATATATCAAATTTCAACCATTTCTTAATTCAACTCTTCTGTGGAGGTACTACCTTAAGTAACTATGTATCCATCTCATTTTACTCATCTGAGCTCTCCTCGGTTGGGCGTGCTTATTGAGAGGTCCGCGCGCAAATTCACTCGAGCGTGACTCGAGCTCGGAGTGCGAGTCGGAGTAGGGGAAAGTGCTCGAGCGAGAAACTGGGGAAGCGTGCTTATTGCGGGCGTGCTTATTGAGAGGTCGGACTGTACTAACGAGAAATCGTTTCGTAGTCTCTCATTTTTTCAATAAACAATATGAAATTTGTTGTTATCTGCACTGTTCCCATCTCCAATGTATAGTGATAAAAAAAATTGACAAACTTTGTTTCAATTTGAAAATTTCTTCGTATTTCGTTCCGTTTTTAATTTATCGCCGAAAAACGGAAAGCACCCTCCCATCTTCAAAGGTGCGTTTTACCTCGCAAAAATAAGGATCCCCAGAAATTAAAAAAATACGCGTAGGCTATTTTTACCCATTCTACAAACGTGCAAAATTTTCTCGAAATCAGAGGGGGTTACTTCAAGACTTGTTTCTATCTGAGAGTGAATTTTTGTATTTTTTATTTCAGATCACCCTCGTCGTCAAAACCACCCACATCGATTGGCCACGCAGCAACGACAGCACTTTCCTTAAACAACGATATCTCAATTGTTTATGAATATTTGTCAGTTTAAAAAAAAAATTCATACCTGGCAACACCATGTAGCAATTATGTACGAAATTCCGACCTCCTCGTCAAAATACTCTCACCAGAAAGAAATATTCAAAATCGACCTATTTTTGGGGCCAAAACAGACCAGTGAATCGAATGTTGTCATGATAAAAATTAAATAAAAACCGGTAAGAAAATTGATCAGAGCGAACTGAATTATAGAGCAACCATTAATTTTTCTCGATATTGCATTCTCACGTATACTTATGTACATGCATTCTTTTAATCCTCCTACGAAAAAAAAGGTAAATATTCGGAAGTGGGGTTCCTGATAGAATCAGGCTAATTTTTTTCAAGCGTTCAAACAACCCCAAACAAACCCAAACAACCTCAAACAACCGCAAACAACCTCAAATAACCCCAAAAAACCTCAAACAAATCCAAACAAAACTTAGCCTGATTCTAGCAGGAGCCCCACTTCCGACTATTTACAAAAAAAAAACCCCACGTCATACGTGATTTTTTTTATTCCCAAACGTCCGCATCGAAATTTCTCACCTTAAAAAATGTCTCGATATTATTTCCAGCCGAGTGCCCGTACACAAATGGGGTATCTCGGCTGAATTAAACGTGCAACGACTAATCTGAAGTGCACAAGTCGCGATAATACACGAGAGCCTGTGTACGCGCGCTCGCGGGACCGAGATCGATCACGCTTGCCGATCATCACGCGATAAAACGCTCGTCGGATACCTACATACTCGCGAGCACACGTGTGAAAGATAATATGCTGTAACCCCGCTCAATGGGCTCTCGAGTATTCTTGTCAAAATAATCATCATAATAATAATAATGACAACGATAACAATAATAAGAGGAATAATGACGATAAGCGGAGGAAACGACGAAAACGAGAATACACTGAGAAGAATTTTTTTTTATACACTCACAAATGTAAGTTTTAAGGATGTTGAGTCCCAAATTGCAAATGATGATAAAATTCTGAAAATTTGGTATGTTTTTGTATGAAGTATTTCAGAGGTCGTGTAAAAATTTCACGACAATTAGGAAGCTCGTTATTGGACAATTAACATTCACAAATTAAATGTTGTTTTATGGAAATTGATGTAACTTTGCAATAAGTTTTTTTTTTGACCTCTCAATTTTATAATATCTACAATATACTGAAAGCAACGGAAACAAAACGAAGTTTATTGATAAATTTTTTTTAAATTCTTTTAAAAATTGTTCTTAACAAAATGTTAATTTTTCAATAACGAGCTTCCTAATCGTCGTGAAATTTTAACACGACCTCTTAAATACTTCATACAAAAACATACCAAATTTTCAGAATTTTCTTATCATTTTTTATTTCAACCCTTAAGGAGGTTGAAGTAATGATGATAGAATTCTGAAAATTTGGTATGTTTTTACATGAAGTATTCAGGAGGTCGTATAAAAATTTCATGACGATTAAGAAGCTATTTATTGAACAATTAACATTAACATGTTTCATAGGAACTCAACATCCTTAATATACCTTTGAATAGTTGACGATGTTTTGCGTCTCCAGGACGATGTTTTTGTTCCTGAAGGCCAATAATACAAGACAGTAATAGCAGAACGTTTACTTTGTTTACCTTATCGTCATTTGTTGCGTTAATTATTATCATTGCGGCGGGGCACTGATGTGGTGGTAGCAAACATCGATTTTTTTACATAGTTTCAGGAAGTATATATATTCGGGAATGTGTGAAAAAAATTGAAGTTGAAATATTGAAATTTGACAAGTTGCAGACGATTTAGTAAGAGCAGGAAACACAACGATATACGTATATTAAAACTTCCAATAAAAAAAAAACAAGATTTCCGTAATTGCAGTAGCTATGGTTGTACGGAGCCGTTCTTTTTTATCTGGTATTTCTTGAGCCCCTAGATATAAGTAACCATTGTGCCAAAATTATATTTTTACCCGCCAGTTTGAGATTTTTTTTTTCTCATTCAAAAAAAATTTTTATTTTCGGTTTTCAGACCAGCCATTGTCAAGTTATCGATCCGGCCGTTGAATCACATTTTTAAATAAAAATGCTCTTAACACGACGTTGAAGTTTGCATCGTTGGAACGCAACGAAAACGATTATTTTTTATTTTCCAAATTTCCTTTGCCTTATTTTGAGCTACGAAAATCACGCAAACGATTTCCAACATTCTTTTTATAAATCTCCAACAAAATGTGAAAACTTTCATTTTGGTTGACAATGAAAATGAGAAATTGAAAGAAAAATTTCGTTGCATTCCAACGATGCTAACTTTAACCCCATTTTATTATGCCTCAGTAATGTTGTTCATTTTTTATTCTCTTAAATAAAAATTTACACGAAATAAGTTCAATGTATGCTTAATAACATACCTTTTTTCCAAATCCCAAATAAAGCATCCAGTAGACAATTTTTTCGTAATGACCTTTTTACGGCCCTTCACTGTTTTTGCACCAGCCAAAAATTTGTACCCGGATCTGTACGATCGTGGAATTTATACTATGTTGAAGATTGGAACGTTGGAAGGCAACGAAAATACTTTCCTAATTTTTATTTATCGATTTTCTTCATCCTCGAAAATCTTGTCCTGCAAATTTGGGCCGTACATTTCTGATAAGCATCCTGAAAAACATTCGAGCGATGTTTCGTCGCCCAAATTTGTCAATTTCCGCTCATTATACTTCCGTTGCGTTTCAACGATGCAATCAATATCACAAATTTATCCAAATAACGATATTTTTCCCCTCAGTGTATTCTCGTTATCGACGTTTCTCCCATTATCGTTCTTTCTTTCATTATTCTCATTATCGCTCCAATCATCGTTATTATTACCATCGTCATCATCATTATTTTATGATCATGTTCATTATTTCGTGACTACGATAATAATAATACTTATCATTACTACGATTGCTACGTTGAAAGAGTTGAACTTTTTTTTTTTGCACTCACCAAAAATTTGGTCGCAGTTGATTGGATGCAGACATTTTTTTCTTCCTATTTTCAACAATACAACGCGAGCAACGAGACGATTGGAAACGGACGATTCTTCTTTCCTTGGACTGACATGAGACGTTGGGGTACGCGAAGCCGAGTCGAAGAATATTGTCGGGGCCGTACGAGAGGCACCATATGGCCCCTTGGCCCAGCCCCCTTTCCCCGGTCCCCGGCCCCCGCCGTTTTGTACACTAGGAAGTGCATCGATTCTCGAGGCTTCGTAAATTTTTTTCCCTCCCTACCACCATATAAACGCGGCTCCTCGCATTCTCATTTTTCCAAAAACCCTCGAGAGCCTTTTCCGCCTATATACGTAGGGTACACGGTGTGGGTGTCTTACGAACCTCTGGAGAGAATCCGAGAGGTTCGTGAGAGCGAGAGAGATGAGCGGTTTCCGGTTACGGAAGTCTCGACCGGAGGGAAAACCGTACCCGAGAGATCCAAATTCGTGTTAGACGAGAGGCGAAGGGAATCAAGGGAGAAAAGGGATACACAAACGCCGTTTGCATCGTTGAAATATGATGAAAATTCCTTTTTTTCCCTAAGGGCACCGCACGGGAGATTTCGGAAATAAGATTTTTTGCATTGCATAGTTCTATAGCTTAGTATCTTAACTTTAGATTTTAACAGAGATTATTCGAAAATTCGTATATTTACTCATTTATGTGAAAATTATCTCTTTCGTGTTGAAGTGTCCATCGTTGGAATGCAGCGAAAGTTCTTCTTGATTTATTTCATTCCATTATTTTTATTGTTATATAAAATATTTTTTGCACCTATGGGTTACAAATCGTAAATAATGATTCTCAAAAATGTTTCAGTGACTTTCAGGCTCAATGTGCCAACAAAAAAATCGGGGGTACGAAATAAATATATATTTTCGTTGCACTCCAACGATACACACTTCAATACCATTTCATCGTTGGAATGCAATGGAAATTAATTCTTTTTAATTTATCAAATTGTTTTCTTTCGATTCAGCCTTTGAAAATCGCTCAAGAGTTTTTACGTATTTTTATTATACATTTACGGTGTTTATTTGCACATAAAAAAGGCTTTGAATAATGATAAAAAGATGGAACTGGGGGATGATTAAAAAAATCGTTGCATTCTGACGATGCAAACTTCAACGTCATGAAACGGTGTAAGTCGCATCTGAAAATGTATTCGTCGGATTCGCTTTAAATTCGGACAGAGCGTAGTTTATACATTTTCTATCGGATGATTTTTCCAATATGTTCATCTATTTGTTGATAACAAATGATTAGATGTGTTTTCTGAGTCGAAAATCGATTTTTTTTCTACTGCTGCTGGTAATTATCAAAATTTGAGAAATCATCCGTTCATATGAAAGTTCGATTATTACATTGACAGTAGATTCTTTAATTTGGATTTTCATATGAGCCTAGTTACCAGAACCACCTGCACCGTTTGGCCACGACGCAGCAGTGGGCACTTTGTTTAAATAATCGTAGCTTCGCTGTTTATCAATGTTTGTCATTTAAAAAAGAACTCAAGCTTAACAAGACTATGTTTCAATCGTGTGTAACATCCTAACCTCGTTATCCGTATGCTTCGTTATCCATATATACCTCGTAATAGCCTATATTTTTGTTTGCACCCTTAGGTTACGAGGGGACCACTCAAATATTTTTTTCGAGATCGCTATTAGGGCCAAAATTAAATAATCGATTCTTAGCATTATTATTATGATTTTACGATTGTTATGATAACAATCTAATGTTACGACGGTGTTGAAGATTTTTTCCCTTATTTCGTCATTTTTATTGTTATTCCAAACCCTTTCTTTGCAACTTCAGGTTCACCTGTAAAAAAACGCAAAAACATTCATAATGTTGAAGTTTGCATCGTTGGAATGCAAAGGAAGTGAATTATATCTAATTTTTTCAATTTATTTTTGACCAATTAACCCTGTGAAAATCACTCAAACGTTTTCACGTATTATTATTCGACATTCACGATGTTAATTGTCAAAAAAAGGATTCGGTTAATGATAAAAATAAAGTGAAAAATGAACAGAAAAAAATTGTTGCATTCCAGCGCTACAAACTCCTACGTCATAAACATTCGAACTATACCCAAAGCCTAAATCAGCCACATAGAAGTGTTATCAATAAAAAAAAAAAAGATTCGTCGTGTTCCAACGATGCAAACTTCAAGACCATCGATGGGTGTAGACCAGCATTGTTATCGCGACTGATGATATTGAACTTTGCATCGTCGCTACGAAAAGAAACTTTCGAAACACAAACTTTTACGGCAAAGTTCGACCGCAAAAGTCACTCAACCGCATTATAGAATCGTCATTAGACATTTGTAGCACAAATTTGCAGGATAAGACTTTGGCTGATGAAGAAACTGAACATATGAAGAAAAAAGCAAACAAAAAGATTTCCTTGCATGCCAACGATGCAAACTTCAACACCATCGCGACTGAAACATGATGTTGAAGTTTGCATCGTTGGAACGCAACGAAAATTTTTCTTGGTTTTTTTTTATTTCTTGATTTTTAATATCTTTTGAAATTTTCTTTTTGCGTCTTTTGGTTATACGCTTAAAGCATTCTCACAAAATTTTCAGCGACTTTGGTAGCCTTAATGTGTTTTAAAAAAATACGGGAATACGAAAGAAATATATTTTCGTTGCATTCCAAAAATGCAAACTCTAGTACCATGACTGAAACGAGATTCCTTGTTTTTTTTTCGTGTTTATTATTACGCGTTAATCGCATTCATTCGTATGTCGCAGTCCGAGTCACTTGTTTATTGCTCACCTGCGACCGACTAAGAGAGGATATTCGAAACGATTAATTATTGTCAATGAGAATTGGAGTTGCATCGACTATCGCCGCTGCTCTCTCTCGCTCTCTCTGTCTCTCCCTTCCCCTCTCTCTCTCTCTCTCTCTCTCTCTCTTTGTTGCACGCACACGAGTATAATCCTGTTAACAACGATCGATGATAATAACAATATGGGATGAAGCAAATTACAGACACATACAGACAAAGAGGGAGGGAGAGGGTGAGGTGTGAGGGAGGAAGAGGGGGGGGGGGGGTGATGGAAAGGGATATGCACGTACGTACATACATAGAAGCCGGCCGGTGACGCCCACCCGGGCGTCATTAGGCTCGAACATACATCATCCTAACGTATGTCCTCCCTCCCCCCTTCCCGCCACTCCTCGCGATGCCGCCAACCTAGTCGCCTCTCCGGTTTTGTGTCAAACACACGTTCAACTATATACGCAGGAGTTCGCGCTTTCAATGCCCCTTAAGATCAGGTGAAACACGCTCGGCCACTACACTCTATGTAAAATGATACATGCGAAATCGCTATGATATTTCACCGGAAGGCCCGAGCTCGAAGGACCCGCGCGACCAACAAAATTCCGGACGTACATTGAAAGAAAGAGGAAAAAATCGGTTTTGACTCGGTCTTGAAGAGAAGCTGGTTTTATAATATATGGTTTTTATTTAGTGTATTAAAAAGTAGAACATATTTTTTTTACCAAGTCACCTATGTGACTATAAATAAAAGCTGAGGGCCCTCAACTTTGTGAATGTTTAATAAATTAGATGAATTTAGTTTCATTACCCGTCTTTAATTTGGCACAATTGAAGAAATTGGTACCACACGTTTATATTTAGTTTCAGGGTTCTTACTTAAGGAGGTACGATCACTTCCACGGGGTCAAAAAGAGTCTAAATTTATTTTACACACAGGTGCTCTGATTGATGTTGACTTATATTGATCATTCGTATTATCGATTATAGTGTGCCAAATGTTGTGGTAAATGATGAATTTCTTGCACGTGAACAAATAAAAACTGAAAAATTAGATTTTCAACGACTCTGTAGTAATCTACGTAATAATATTAACGTAATAAAATTCAAGCCTATTAAAATAGGCTTGAATTACCTCAACGGAATTACCACGATAGGCAGAATATAATTACACATATTATTGATACGTGATGAATGATAAGACTCCATAAATTGTTGTTTGCATATTTTATGGCGGCTTCTATTCAAATTAATTTCAAAATAAAGCTTGGTTATGTTCGCCAAACGCATCAGCTGTTACTCGTGACGTTGCTAAGTCTGTGGATGCTATTCCGTCGTTCTGACCATTTTCAACCGGAAATTGAAACTTTCTTGTAATGTAGTGCTTTAACTACACGGTGAAGATTGATTTTCTTATTTTTTACAATATCCATTATATCTAATCTATCGAATTTCGATTTTCCAACGGGCTTAGTTGCATCGCGAGCAGAAAAAGCATGATCACCGCACTTCCCGCTGACCGTCTCGGAAGTCTGACCCCGAAAGTTGGCTTCGCAGTAATGATCGTACCTTCTTACGAAACCTAAGGTTGTTTTACAGTAAAATAAATACGGTTGATATGTCAACGGATTTATGGAAATGAAAGATTGCATCTTTAAATGTTGAGCGCCCCGTTCTTTTATTTATAGTCACATATTGGTGACTTGGTGAAAAAAATGATTTTCCACCTTTCATTACATTAAATAAAAGCTTGTTTTTTAACAATATTCTTCACACATAAGTTATTTTCTACTTTTTAGTCTTTCACTGATTTCACTAGTTAGTTGTTACTAGTAGTTTACTAGTCTACGAGTTTGTAGGTTAGGAACATGGAATGCTTGTGAAAAATAACAAAGACTGTAATTGGGATTGAACTTACGACTAATTGCTGCATATAAACTTTTTGCATACAAACACAGTCGGCTATGAATTTGTTTGGATGGGTTAGTGAGATTTTATATGGATTATTAGATATCGCTAATTTTACATGATTGTTGAAAATTTTCGAGATGTTTAGATGAGAGAAACATACATATTTTTTCATCTTGCATCATGAATACCGCTTTAACCTCCTTAAATAACAATAACGCAATTCTTTATCAATATTTATCAATAAAAAAAACTAAACCTCGCAATACCATGCACTAATCGTGTATCAAATCCCGATCCCGTCGTCCCGACACTCCCACCGCAAAAATATATACACAAAATCGACTTTATTGGCTGCATGCTTATGCAGACCCTCCGAAAAGTATCTTCGCGTTTCCCAATACGGTGTTCGTTGCTTTGCCGTCGACAGCGTACCTCCGGTACACGCCGACAGTCCCGGTTTTCCTGCTCGATAAATCTTGCTGTGGACGGATTAGTCATGTGACTTGTTCGGGGCTCCGCGAAGACTGTTTGTTACGTAAACGTATAAATAGAGCGCCTATCCCTACGCATCGGCGAATTCATGGGGCAGCACAATTGTGTATATATCCATATACATATACATATACATATTAGGAAGGCATATTTCGAGTCCGTTGTGTCTATATAACGTTGGCCAACACAGTTGGCCCTTCGAGGACGGTCCTCGAAATCGAATGTCTTCAAAAATGTCTTGCCCCCACAATGTAGCTGTTACATCGGAGTGAATTGGTCACGGGACGCCCTTGGTCCATGCGTAACGGCCGATGGCAAGGAACGAGAGCTGTCCCTCTCGCCCTGTTTAAGGTGGAGGAGAATCGCGGTAACCTCGTTGACGTTAACACGCCGAAGGATAATTCGGCGGGCGCCGAATAGATATGAGAGACAGAGAGAGAGAGAGAGAGAGAGAGAGAGAGAACGCGTGTTGGATCGCAGGATTCTGCTGTTATATGGTACGTGGACTTCTCGTCCTCCCGGGCCATGCCTCTCTCTCTCTCTCTCTCTCTCCCTCTCTCTCTCTCTCTCTCTCTCTCTCTCTCTGTACAATCCTCTCGGCACCTCTGCTCTATTATGTGTCACACATGTTGCGTGTATACATATCTGCATCTGCATGCACATATCTGTGCATCGCTCTCCATCCTGTACTCCATGTGCAACTACGTTTCGCGGGGAACTATGTTCCCTCCATGATCATCTCCCACTAATCTCATCTCATCTCATCTCATCTCATCACTCACTCACTCACTCACTCACTCTCACTCACTCACTCACTCTTACTCACTCACTCTCACTCTCACTCACTCACTCACTCTCACTCACTCACTCACTCTCACTCACTCACTCACTCACTCACTCACTCGCTCTCACTCACTCACTCGCTCACTCACTCACTCACTCACTCACTCGCTCTCACTCACTCACTCGCTCTCACTCACTCACTCACTCGCTCTCACTCACTCACTCACTCACTCACTCACTCACTCAATCACTCACTCACTCACTCACTGTCACTCACTCAATCAATCACTCACTCACTCACTCTCACTCACTCACTCACTCACTCACTCACTCACTCACTCACTCACTCACTCACTCACTCACTCTTACTCACTCACTCACTCACTCTCACTCTCACTCACTCACTCACTCACTCATTCACTCACTCTCACTCACTCACTCACTCACTCACTCTCACTTACTCACTCACTCACTCACTCACTCACTCGCTCTCACTCACTCACTCACTCACTCGCTCTCACTCACTCACTCACTCGCTCTCACTCACTCACTCGCTCTCACTCACTCACTCGCTCACTCACTCACTCACTCACTCAATCAATCAATCACTCACTCACTCACTCACTCAATCACTCACTCACTCTCACTCACTCACTCACTCACTCACTCTCACTCACTCACTCACTCACTCACTCACTCACTCACCCAAACAAACCCAAACAAACTCACTCACTCCACTCACTCACTCACTCACTCACTCTCTCTCTCGCTCTCTCTCTCTCTCTCACCCTTAATCCCTCTGTATTTGCGCGTACCACAGAGACAATGTATCTAAACCTCCGCATACGGGTATTCGCGTGCGAAGGTTTGGGTACAT
The DNA here is from genome assembly GCA_951751655.1 of Ophion costatus. NCBI lineage: Eukaryota > Metazoa > Arthropoda > Insecta > Hymenoptera > Ichneumonidae > Ophion > Ophion costatus. The sequence continues at coordinate 32,319,317 of OX632358.1, forward strand.
AACCTGAGCCATTCCCTCCCCCTGGGCGCTTCTCGCTGAACCGGCGGGCCTATCGGTGTGGAGCAAGCACATCAACGCGTCACGAATACAAGTTTGCGATCATGCGAGAGGAATGTATGCACATACGCGTCAGGTACTAATGCTAATCCCGGCTGTAGATTACCGGGGGAAGTGGGGGAGGTCCGGGTACACGGGGGTTGTGTAGTAAGATATGTGCAGGAGGGGGGGGGGGGGGGGACGACAACTCCCTAAACATATCTTGCTGTGCCGCGTTGTCGCTGTTGTGGCTGCCGGCTCTCTGTCTTGCTCTCTCTTCCTCGAATTTATCTTATTTTCGCTTTCATTTTGTAATTATATTGCAAAGGGTGTCTCAGCATGACCTGACATTTTTAATTGCGTGCCATTTTTTGTGTGGCGAACATAGAGTGGTAATCTTTGACCACTGGCATCAGGAAGTATTGAGGTTTAGTAGAATTTTAAGGTTTACAATTTTTTTAAACGATCATGCAACGCATGGAAATTATTATTTGCTGCATTGTTACTGCATAATTATTGCAGACGAAGTTTCACGGTCGTGTTCTCTCGCGCCTCGGCTATATGAATTGGCCACCTAGATTGACGCTATTGGACTTTTTTCTTTGGGCTTTTCTGAGGGGAAAAGTGTATGCCAATGATCCACAAACCATTCCGGAGCTCACGGAAGCAATTGGACGAACCATTAATGAAATGAGTCCGCAATCATGCCAAAATGTTATTGAAAATTTCGTCAGAAGAGTGAACGCTTGCAAACAGGGACGAGGCGGCCGTTTATCGGATATTGTGTTCCACGCATAACCTCCATGTTTGTACCTTATATTAAAATGAAATTATTCGGATTGTTCGAATGAATGATACATTTCATTGATCGATTAAAATGTCAGGTCATTTTGAGACACCCTTTATTATCAATTTCTCAATTCTCTAATTTTATTATTCTATCAATGAATTGTCTCGAATTTCAGTTTTTTTTGGGTTACCCGTAAGGCTACCTGGCCTTTTTCTCTTCTCCTTTCGTGGGACCGGTGGGGTTAACTTGACTCAGAATTTAAGAGTGGCCGGAAAAAGCGCACACGCTTTTACGATACGATAATAACGATAGGAGCGATTGGTACGGAAAGGATACGTAAGAGACGGCAGGATAAATAAAAATAGTTTTAAAAAGAGAGCAAGGAGGGACACAGTGAAAAGAGAGAGAGAGAGAGAGAGAGAGAGAGAGAGAGAGAGAGAGAGAGAGAGGGGGAGAGAGACTGCTACGTCGCTGTCCCATTTATATCAATTCTATTCATTGTCAGGACTCGCAAACCTAACCCCCGCACTATAACAGAGGTTCTCACCAATCAACCATTTACGAGTCCACCACTCCGTTTTTGCCTCACTGCCCACCGGTGACATTTCGCTACGATATCTACAGGATACAATTCGACCTTTACACAAATATGATCAATTTTATGTAAACGTGATTTTCAAGACACCAAGACCACATAACATTGAGTAGAACATAGAATACCGACGAAGGTCCGCGAAGGATGCCTTTAAAATCATATACCCAACATATATGGTGTTGAAGTTTGCATCGTTGGAATGCAACACATGCTTCGTAGCCCAATGCTTTTGGCACATTTAGCCCTCAAAAATCAGTCAAACGTTTTTCAGGATTCTTGTTACAGATCTATCGCGTTGAATTTTTGCATCGTTGGAATGCAACAAAAGTTTTTTTCTTAATGTTTTTTATTTCTCCATTTTAATAGCAATCTATCATGTTTCTTTACAGATTAAGATCGTGGATCTCTTATGAAGATAAGAACAAACCGTTTGAAGGATTTTCGTACCCCAAATCGGCGAAAAAAAAACATGATTAGAAGAAAAACAAGCTTTAATTGCATTTCAACAATGCAATCTTCAAAATCATAGAGATCTTGAGCCTAAATATGTAAAAAATGTATATTCTAGATGATGATTGAAAATGAAATAAAAAAATAAATAAGAAATTTCGTGTTGCTTACCAATGTTGCAATCTTTATCATCCAACTCAAACGAGTTGTCTTCAATTAGACCCAATTGTAAGTATGGGGTTGCAGTTTGCATCGTTGGAATACAATGAAAATTCCTTTCATTATCTTATTTTCGTTATTATCGAAAATCATATTTTGCCGATTTGTTGTAGATCGCTTAATAAGAATTCTCATAAATATTTGCCGGATTCTGGTAGCTCGAATCTGGGGAAGGGAATTTAGAGAAAAACGAAAAATCATTTTCGTTGCATTCCAAGCGTGCATAACGTCAGCTGTATGTAGCGTCTGCGATCGTTGTGCTTACATAGTAAGGCTATAGGTTAGGGGTTTTTAGGCCCTTGTCGGCAAAAGCCGACACCCCAACCCCTACGAATTCGTTTTGAATGGAACATCCGTTTATGCACATTCAATTTTCGTACAGGGAAATTTATATGTACAATATGTAAATGTAATATGTAAAATATAAATGTAAATATATATATACACACACAGAGGATATTCCGATAAAAAATAACATTTAAATAAATCGAAAAGATGACGTACAAAAAAGTGTTCCATACAAAAGTTCAATGGCGTTGAGACGGACATCCGATGGTAATACAAAATATTTTTTTGCCCACACGTCTACGAAATGTCGCGGCAACTTTTAATTCTTCAAATGGAAAGACAAGGCTTTGTATTTGTTTTTTTTTTTCGAAAAAAAAACTGTTTTTGAGAGAAATCCTATGGAAGAGAAAAATCTGTAGCTCAAAAATGTAGAAAGTTATGGCAGTTTGAAGTTTTTATTGACGAACACTATGATCAGTTATGGCTGTTTAATGGCAGTTTAGGGTTTAAAAAAAAATAGAGCATGAACATTAACAAAACTAGACCCTTACCGAAGCAAACAGGGACGAGGCGGCCATTTATCGGATATCGTGCTCCACGCATAACCTCCATGATTGTACCCAACATTGAAAATTGAAATATTCGTACTTGGCGAATAAAAAATACGGTTTATTGATAAATTAACGTGTCATAAAGATACTTTGTGTCATAAAGGTCATTTTGAGACACCCTGTACGTATATTTTGGCGTGAGCTGAAAGCAAGGAGCTTTCGAGATCTCGTGAGAGGAACCCTCGAGGTCAACTGGTCGCTGCGGCGTCTGGGAGTGCGAGCGCGAAATTTCACCAGAGCACCAACGCTCGAGAACCGGATACGGTCCTCGTAGAACGCGAACCGGAAGTGGCTATGCCCTTCCCCCGGGTATACGCAACGAAAACTGGTTTCGAAAAGGAGAGAAAAAGACAGAGCGGAGGGTAAAGCACAATGCACCTAGCGGCGGGTCACTTTCCCCAGACGAGGCGCGATAAAAAAGATAACAGGGAACGGCATAATTTCCGGTCGCCCCGGCGAAACTATTTAATTCGGCAAGCATTCTTTTTTCTTCTTTTTTTTCATTCTCGCTCGCACTCTCTGTCCCTTACTTTGACTTTTTATATCTCTGGGGTAAACTGCGTAGGGGATAATCGAATATACGTCACTTTTACCTTGCTCCCTCGTGTTATTATTATAGTTTTATTTATGCTACTTCGACTAATATTCCATTAGAGGTTTATATGAGCTTGAAATTTGTGAAATACGATTTTTTTTCTTGCCTAGTTTTATAGTGTACGATTTTAACTTTTATTCGCATACGAATATTTGGTAACAATGGCAAAAATTGACCGAGCATGACAATTTTTCTGACGGGTCAGATCGCCTACGGTCTTTTTTTTTCATCGAAACTGTTTGACGGAGCAGGGAAAGTCGTATTTTGAAATTCATTCGTCCGATTGGCCATGATGTTGAAGTTTGCATCGTTGGAATGCAACGAACAGAAATTAGCAATGGAAAGAAGATTTTCTTTGTTTTCGTTGCTAACTTTTTTCGACGGATCAAAGTTACCGTAAACTTTTCTTAAGATCCTTGTTAGAGACCTACAACGTAACTCTGTCGAAAAGTATTTTCGATAACATTGAGAATGACAAAAAAGGAAATTAAAGAAAAAAAAATTCCGCTGCATTTCAACGATGTGAACTTCAACGGCATCGATTGACCTCATATTTGTTCATAAAATGTTCTATCGTACGACCGAATGATTTTTTTATTACGTTTATCCGTTTGTTGGTAACAAATTTGTAAGTTTGTTTTTATTGTGGTCAAAAATCGAACGTTTTTCTTACAACTTGGCACTCTCGAAATTCTCAAAATTTCAAAAAAATTATACGGTCGTACGAAAGTCTTATTATTATGCTGAAAATAATTTTTTTTTTTCATTCCAGACCGCCCGAGTGTCAAAATTATCTACACCAAAGGTCAAGCAGCAATCGCGGCACTTTATTTATATAAATCAATAGCTTGATTATTTATGAATATTTTTCGATTAAAAAAAAATCCAATTTTGGTAGGATTCATTGTGTGTAAAATATCAACGTAGCCATCCCAACATTCTCAGCAGAATAGAAACATTGAAAATGAAGCTACTTTTCGGGCCTCAAGCTTATGCAGGGCCATTCATTTTTTTCGCTATTTTATTGCTATTTTTTATTTTTTTATTATATTTCTGAAATACGATTTTTTTCTTGCATAGAAAAAATCTTATTTCTTATTTTTTCTTATATTTTAATATATATGAATCTTATTACTTATTTTATCTTATCTTATAAAAATGCATAGAAAAGTTTTATTTTTTATTTTATTCCGGATTTCGAGCCTCGTTACCGCAAAACAATTTGTGATACTTTATTGTGTTTCCTAATTTAAATTCAACCTCCACAAACTCTCTCGATCAGCAATCGATCCGCCTTGCCGAGCGTCCTTACCTGGAAAAGTACTTTCTTCGGAAAACGAAAAGAACGAAGACAAGAAAAAACAAACGAAAAACAAATTACTATATCCACGAAATAAATTTGAAACGCGCCGATGCACGGCAGCGAGTGCACCGTGGGTATAGAAACGAATTTTGGAAAACGGCGAAGGCAGCGGGCTACCTGCCAACGGGAACGGTGCCAAGAAACTTGGATGCAAGAGTGAGAGAGTGAGAGAGAGAGAGAGAAAGAGTAACGTGCCTCATGAGAGCAGCGTTCTCTGGAATGAAAGAAAAGAAGCTCGGGATGAAAAATGGAAAATAAATAACAGGGCGTATCTTCATCCTAAAACAGCAAAAACGGCCTTAAAGTTTGGTGAAGCGTGTAGGGTCTCTGCGGACCCCAGGTCTCCACATTGATGTTGATGAAGTTTGCATCGTTGGAATGCAACGAAATTTTGTCTGATTACATTTGTCCTTCATTTTTATTGTTATTTAATGAGGTACGATCACTTCCACGGGGTCAAAAAAGAGTCTAAATTTATTTTACCCACAGCTACTCTGATTGATGTTAACTTATGTTGATTATTCGTATTATCAATTATAGCGTGCCAAATGTTGTGGTAAATGATGAATTTATTGCACGTGAACACATAAAAAGTGAAAAATTACATTGTCAAAACGACTCGGTAGTAATCTTCGTAATAATAATATTAACATATCCACCATAAAGCCGGACTAAAAAGATAAAAAAATCAGCCGGAAACCTATTAAAATAGGCTTGAATTACCTCAGCCGAATTAACACGATAGGCAGAATATAATTATACATATTATTGATACGTGATAAATGATAATACGCCATAAATTGTTGTTTGCATAGTTTGTGGCGACTTCTATTGAAATTAATTTCAAAACAAAGTTGGGTTATGTTCACCAAACTCATCAGCGTTTACTCGTGACGTTGCTAAGTCTGTGGGGCTATTGCATCGTTCTGACTATTTTCAACCGGAAATTGAAACTTTCTTGTAATGCAGCGCTTTAACTACAGGGTGAAGATTGATTTTCTTATTTTTTACAATATCTATTATATCTAATCTATCGAATTTCAGTTGTCCAACGGGTTTGATTGGATACGCGAGCAGAAAAACCACAATCACCGCACTTCCGGTTGACCGTGTCCATAAGACGACGTGCTTCGGTAACTCAGAGTGCTCGACTTTGCAGTTTTATTGCGAAAAAACTAAAGGTCAAAATAGCTCAAATGTTGGCAATAGGCGCAAAAAGTATTCGTCGAAATCATATAAAAATTTCAAATCCGAAAGTTGGATTCGTAGTAATGTTCGTACCTCCTTAAAATAATTCCTGTTAGATTGAGCTTGACCTTAAAAAAAGGTTTGCCGTTGGTTTGATCTGCCAAAGAAAATCGGCAATTAGAAAAAGAAACTCGTTTTCATTCCAACGATGCAAACTTCAATATTCCCAACATTCTATGGTGTTGAAGTTTGCACCGTTGGAATGCAACGAAAGTTTTTCGTTAGATTTTAATTTCTTTATATTTATTAACACGAAAAATTCTATTTTTATCATTTATTCTGTACGTCTTTGAATAATGCTCTTAAAAAGTAATTAAGGCTTTTATGTAGGCATATTTGGCCGGTAGAAATAAATAGAAATTCATAAATATACATTTTCGTTGCGTCCCAACGATGCAAACTTCAGTCTCATAACATTTTCTTCATCGTCACCGCTTTAATCATTTTTTTTTCTCCAAAGCCGTCCTCTAGTTACGTACTATCACTTGAATATTATGTGGTCTTCTTCGTGGATATGGCAAGAAATATTATTTGTTAATAAGAAATATATTGATGATAAGCCAGCAGACAAATTTTGATTCCTAATTATTAGCTAAACAATAAGAGCACGAACATTTTTATTACAGCACATGAAAAGCACTTAATTTTCGTACACATTAAATTCATTTTGGGGACTTTGCTCTACTAGTTCATACAGGTCCACTACTTTTCTCCAATAAATGCTAAAAGGGTGATAGGGCATTTTACTCTATGTAAGGAAAATACTAAGAATGTATAAATAAGGTACTTTTCGCAATAAGCAATCGTATAATGTTGGTTTGAATTTATAAAAACACATGATACATTTTCTAATTCGTTAAAAAAAAAAATACTTTTTCTATCTGTTCAACGAACATGCGAAACGGTTTGCCATAATTTCCGACGTGACGTCATCGACATAGTAAACAAAGAGAACGGTAGATTACTCTAAATAGTTATCTGTACTTCGAAAAAGAACAGATGAGTTTTTTTTCGAACTATGACGTTGGATCTCTTCTCGCAAGTTTCAACCAAGTCTTTCTCATATTTATATCAATTGGCATTTTAATCCACAACTTTTCCGGTATTTTTACACTAGTATTCTTGCATTTAGGAGCCTCACACCAATGGAAGGAATTGCAACTCGCTTTTAACGAAAAAAATTTACGTATTCACAATTGACGCAGGGTCGATGTTTACTATGCAAGTGACGTCACGTCGATTTCGTAAAATAGAAATAAAAATTCTAGTAGTTTATTACCACCAAAGGATCAAATTGAGACACCTTTCAAAAAACGGTTGTAATACACTGTTTGTTGAATCTCGTTGCAGGATGTATAAACGATAATCATTTTTAGCGAAAAGCCACAAATTTACTCTCAGAGCTAGACATATACAGTCGAAAAGGAAAAGCTGGAATCTCCCGAGGCATTCCACGCGCTAACTGTCTTCCTACTGTCAGTCGTTTTGTCTTTTTATAATTCTGCCACGTCCGTCCGCCCGTCAGTCTCAGCAGAGTGCTTTATTCCTTTGTTCCCGCAACCCTTTGCTTCGAAAATCATAATCAATTCATGCAAATATCAATCGACGAGTACTTTCAGCTAAAGTGATCGCCATTACTCTAAAACAATGAGTTTTCGATAACAAAAATGAAGAATACTTTTTATTTTGACAAGGCTCACCTCGTATATGACACAGAAACATTTTCGACATCAGATAATTATGATTATTCGCATTGTAAAATATAATTCATGTAATAATTTAAAGAAAAACAATTTGCAAATTCTTTCGAAGCAATGGACGTTTTGTTAGAGAGGTTAGGCTACTGTGAAAATGAGAATGATATCGATGTTTGCGTCGTTGTAACGCAACGAAAGCTTAGAAACGCAAACTTTTTTGACAAATTTAGGCTATAAATGAAAAACACTCGTTCGTCGCTTGAGGCGCCTCGAATCGGAAAGACCAACATATGGTGCAGCAGTCGCAGATCGAAGGTGAACTTACGGCTACAACGATAGAACTGCCGATGAAACTTTGAACGCGTTTTTCTCGAAACTATGCTTTCCAAAACGGTGTACACGATTTCTCGATATCTAACGAATGGATTGACTCGAAATTTGGGACACTTATTTAGTGTAATCGTAGTTTAGTCTTAACGGACGTTTTTTCCTTTTAACACTTAAAAAAAATGAACTATTAACAATGTTATTTCTAATCGAAAAATCAAGTAAAAAAATGAATTTTTTGACGATCGAAACACGATAGCAAGAAAAAGCTCGGTCAAGTCTTAGCCAATATTATCTATTTTGATGAAACTTTGTTTTTTTTTTGTTTCAGGTGGACGGGGTGGCCAAAGCCAAGTACACCGTTGAGTCCCTTACGTTCAATGGTCCTTCGCCAGGTTGTTCATAACTCCCTTAACTATCAATACTTTTAAACGAAATTTCGTACACAAGTTTGTTAATATACGTATACAAAAAAATGTCAAAGCGATTTTTTAATAATCCTGTGCGCTTAATATGTGCCTCAATATCTAAAAACGTTTTTCTTCTTAACATTGTTTTTTCATTCCTTATTAATAATAATGTCATTTGTCGTCGAAATTTCGTAGAAAAAAAATTCTATTTTTTTTTTTGATGATCGAAACACGATAGCAAAAAAATGCTCGGCCAAGTCTTAGCCAATACCATCTTTTTTCATAAAAACTTCGTTTTTTTCGGTCCAGATGAACTGGGTGGCCAAAATCAAGTACACCGTTGAGTCTCTCATGTTCAACGGTCCTTCACGAGATTGTTCACAACTCCCTTAACTGTTAATAATTTTTTGCGAAATATGATACCCAACTGTGTTAATGTACGTATAAATAAATGTCTAGGCGATTTTTTAACGATCCCACGTGTTCCTTTAAAATCAACGTTCTCAAATAATCCTAATTTTCGGATAATCCAGTAGCCTGACCCCTTAAAGTCCTAAGTCGGCTAAATACGTGCCTCAATACCTAGGAACGTTTTTCTTCTTAACATTTCTTTTTTCATTCTTCATTAACAATGTCATTTTGCCTCGAAAAATCGATTTAAAAAAACCAATTTTTTAGTGATCGAAACACGATAGCAAAGAAGGCTCGGTCAAGTCCTAGCCAATATAATCTACTTGAATATGAACCTCATTTTTTGTCGTTTCAGATGAACCGGGTGGCCAAAATCAAGTACATCGTAAGTCCTTCACGAGATTGTTTATAACTCCCTTAATTATTAATACTTTTTAATAAAATTTGGTGCACAACTTTGTTAATGTACGTACAAATAAATGTCCAAACGATTTTTCAATCCAACTTGTACATTCAAATTATTTTTTGCCAAAAAGTCCTGACTTCCGGGTCGTCCAGTAGCCTAACCCCCTTAAGGGAGCTTTCCAGTGTGAAATTTTCAAAAAATCGATTTTTATTTTTGCTTTATCGAATAGTATACACTCTTCCGAATATTCCCTGAAATTTTCATGCCGAAATTCAGATTATTTCGGTTACTGTACAGCATTTCTTGGAAGAAGGCAACGGAGCGCTACAGCTACAGCGAAACTTTGAACGCGTTTTTCTCGAAACAGCATTTTTCAAAACGGTGTCCAACTTGGAGGGCAGAGTTTTAAAGCTATCGAGTTGACTTTTTTACACAATATTCTTAACGTCATTGTTTATCGTGCTATGGAAGCTTTTTTTTGACATCTTCCTATTTTTTTGTAAAAAAAACTGCCAAAAAAAATGCTAAAATCGATACTTTTTGTTCAAACCGGCGCCATTTTTGCAAAAAAAAAAAAAAAGCCTCCATAGCACGAAAGCCAATTATATACCGATCAATAATCTTTTCGTGTTTTTTGTTTCAGATCAAAATTGTGACCCCCAACGTGGACACCACATCCAAGTGCATTTTCTGCAACAATTGTTTCATCATTTTTATAGATAGTAATTAATAAATAAATCGATCTTTAAAAAATTGTTTTGTATTCTTCAATACCCAATTAATATACAAAAAAAAACCAGACCGATTAGATTATTTTTTCTTTAAAAAAAAAAATCGCGAAAAACAGCGATTTTTCGGGCTGTCACACTGGAAAGCTTCCTTAACATCCTACGCGGGCCTAAGAAACTTGGGAACAGCCGGAACTCAATACGAAGCGCACTTGGTCGCTTTTTTCACATTTTCCTCTCGCACTTGCGATCTTCGACATAGCTCGCGTCGGTCAATAGAATTCTTTCCAGGTGGACCCGCGTGTACAGGATCCTCGCAAAATGCTCACTAGTCCGAAAAGCACACGTAGAATTACTGGTTACGGATTTTGTCTGCGGATGAGCACCGCTGGGGTGCAGTCCATAAGCCAAAGAGAGAGAGAGAGAGAGAGAGAGAGAGAGAGAGAGAGAGAGAGAGAGAGAGAGAGAGAAAGATGAAGAGCAAGAGACGGAGAGAGTTTCCGTGGCTCAACTCTGTACCGAAATAATGTACAGTGCGCGTTGTGCCTCGTGCAAACGCGTGGTGGTGGTGGTGGTACGCAGCGTTTCCATCGCATGCTCCCTCTCGTTCTACCGTTGCTTTTCTCTCATCCCCCGTTCTTCGCTCTACACCCCACTTTATTCTCGATTCTCTCTCTCTCTCTCAGTCTGTCTCTATCTCCCTCCCTCTCGCGCTCTCTTCCGCAAACTCTGCATCTCTATCTCTTGCAAGCTCTCCCGCGCCATACGGATAACAATAGTGTGCAAAGGCGATTAACAAACGGAATAAGCTAACGCATAATCGCATTATTTCGGGCTAAGCCGCATTTAAATTAGATATAAATTCCATTTTACGAAACAATGACAGGGTGGGAGGGTTCGCGAGCTTCATCCATAACCTCCTATCTATCTCTCTCCTCTTTACTCAAAATCTCTCCGGTCCACGTAAATTCCTCGCACTTCCACGTGACAGCGCCATTGTTTCAGCGCCCGGTCACCCGTCACTTTCGATCGATATCCGAATCAGTAGGAAAAAAACAACAAAAACGAGCGCGATAAAAGTATAGATGAGAGAGCGTCGAATCCGATGTCGATTTACCTGAGAAGCACCACCGACAATGGACTGGTAAGCCGATTGGAAGACGCTACCGAGCTGCGTCAAACCCTCGTCTTCCATCTGGAACATTATTTCTGCTCCCGGCGATCCATTATTGTTCAAATTGTTGTTGTTAACCATCAACTTTTCCGTGTTACCGACATCCCGGAGTATCGTGTTCGACTGCATTATCCAAGGGGGGAGGGATATCCCACAGGGGGGGGGGGGGGAGAGATTTGCCGCACGCGTCAAAAACTTCGTAGATATCAACTCTTCTCTTCCTAGATTAAATATCGGTCACTCTTTTCCGCGTTTTTCTTTTACCCCACTGAATTATTCGTTATTATCACAGACACTTTTTGGTTAGGTGCACGAGGTGGCTCGTTGGTAACGATGCTGGTTGGAAAAAATATTCTAGATACGTAAGTTCGAGCACTCTCGCTCTCTCTCTCTCTCTCGGTCGATAAAGCAGTCGAAGAAATTCGAACGGAGATTCAGCTCGCCGCCGCCTGTCACGAAACGCGCGACTCCATGTCTTCCCCACTCTTTCGCAACGTGTATTCGCAGTGCGTGTTGTTTTTTTTTCAATTTGCGAGCAGCGATCTCTCCCGCCGGGTTGCGCGAATGAGCAAGAGAAAAAGGAAACGCGTGTTGATGCTTCACGGAGGCGAGAGAGCGATGCTCATTCTCAGAGACGCACAGCAGATCCGTAAACTGTACAGGGAAAATTTCTTTGTGTCTCGAAGTTTCGTTCTCGCGGAAAAAACGATTTTCGCGCCCCTTACGTGCGTTCGACGAGGCTGAACGTCAAAAAGAGCCGGGCAACGCGAGTTCATGTGTCACCTACTGGTGCTCGTGGCACACGCGAAGAACGCGCACGCACGACGACTACGGCCACTGGAATTCACCGACATCGTTGATCCGGCGTTGTAACGTCACGGAACGCATAGTACGTCTATATGTGTATATATATATATTTATATGTATTCGTGTACAAACACGACACGAAAAGCGCGTCGCGGCGCTTTCCCAATAATCTCGCGCACTCGTAAATCGAAACCGCTTCGAGAAAAGAATCGCGTATGACGAGGGAAAAAAAAAAAAGAACAAGCACTACGCGATCGTATTTTCCGGTTGAACGAGTTGATGAAACCGACGAAGAATAAGCGTGGAGGCTGCGAAGCGTGTACGAACGCTGAATTGTGCGCGTGTTCGAAATGAAACGTAAAAAGAAAAGAAACGAAAGGATATTGCGAACGATGATGCGATCCTGCCAGCGAGAGATTCGCGACGCGACTGACGCTCAGCGAGGGGAAGCGACTCCACTACCCCCAACCTTCGGCTCGTTTACTCTCTATCTCTCGCTCGCTCGCGCGCCTGCTTCTCCTCCTTCGACGAACGAGCGCCCCTCGAAAGTTCCCCTTCCACGGACTTCTCGCCCTCGGTCCCTCTCAGCCCGGCTCGCGCTCGCTTCCCCGTCGACGTGCGTCGCCTCGCCGTTGATATAACGAGCGGGAAAGCAACCCCTAAGCTGGAAGGACCCGCTTTTTCGGTTTTTTTTCTTTTTCGACGCACGCGAGGGAGGAGCGCTCGGGGTTCGGGGGCTCTGGCAACAACCCGACGAGAGTAACGACGCACTGGCCGGTATGGGTCATGTGTGCAGGGTGCAGTGTGTGTATAGATGGATCTAGGCGCGGGGTGGAGAGAGAAAGAAAGACGAAAGTATCAACGAGGCCCCGGGAACCTCCAGGTTCGTGACCGCCTTGGTTTGATATCTCTCTCTCTCTCTCTCTCTCTCTCTCTCTCTCTCTCTCTCTCTCTCTCTCTCTCTCACTCTTCGGCCCCTTTGCTCGTTCTTCGCCCCTCTTTCGTACATACGCGATTCCCTCTCGACGTGTTCCGTTCGTCATCCCAAAAACATTGGCCCACTTGTTGAGCTCGGGACCAAATCAATCGCAAGTACTCGTTACGATATACCAAAAATCGATCGTTATCACACTGAGAGAAAAGTCCATTGTACTTACAACAAACGCCATGATGCAAGACGGAATAGTAAGATTCGTTATAATAATATTGACACCGCAATCATAATATGGTTAACCAGTCTATAAGCGAAAAGTACACCTACACGGAGAAAAATACGGCCTCAAATTCTAACACTGGTTGCCAGAATTCTAATATTCAGTGCTAGAAAAGTATAGCAGTTTACTGCCAGTTCGGAATTCTAGGAATACTTTTTGTAGAATAAAAAGAGTACTTTTTGTAGAATACTGGAAACTAATTGTTCCAATCACGTGGGCAAAATACTTTTGAATACTACAAAAAATCACAATATGCCGAATAAAATGTATTATTTATATCCGTTTACGTGCCATATCGTAGGTTAAAATTTAAATTTCTTCATTATTCCTATACCATAATTACAATTTTTATCTTCCATCCAATACTTTTTGATATTTAATGATATTTTTTTTTAGAAGCATAGTATTAATTCTAAATTTCGAGGCCCCTGTTTTCTCCGTGTAGGACAGGCAAGAAGGTGGGCAGTTAGGTTCCAGGTCCGATTCCGATTAGGCGAAATATTTTTTCCGAAATAAATCATTACAGGAGGTCAGAGACTGGCGAATTATGATAAAAAATCATCGAGGTAAAACTTTCAGTTGCGTATTTGATTTTATTTTGGACTCATGAAATATTCTATGCATTTGGTAGACGAGTATTAATGCCGTGTACTAACGCTTGACCAATACACCAAATACGCTTGTAACAGGTCGTATCTCATTATATGGTACAAATCACTATAAACATCGTCGCAAATCTCAGGCAACATTTTTAATCAATGTGTATATATATACACATATACATATACATACATACATACATACATACATACATACATACATACATACATATATATATATATATATATATATATATATATATATATATATATATATATATATATATATATATATATATATATATATATATATATATATATATTGCAGTTCACTATTAGAATCTTAGGGAAGTAAATTATTGATAGTATCAGGAAATATCCATTTTATGAAAACCTACTATATTATATAGCATTGAAGAATAAACGTATGTTTGTAAGATTGGTGGTTGCGGTTAGCATATGTGCATAACTCGTGCAACTGCTAAAATATTAATAAGCAGTGCTATTCTTTTCGCAGTAACTATGGCTATAAAATATTATTGTCCCCTCAGGGAACTATAAAATCTCGTTTAAACATTCTTCACAACAGCATACATTTCTCTCAATGCGCCACGCGTGAGACGTTAGGAAAAGAGCTCAACGTGCAGATGCAGAAATGTTCGTTGATGGTGTTTTATTATTTTTATTTTTTACTCGTTAACTCATATCGATTTGATACCGACCCGGACTATTTATCACCCTATCGTGCAAAATCGCCAAGGGAGTCTCGAGATTATCACTATGGTGGAGATAGCGCGGGAGAGAAGGGGGGGTCGGTCAGTTATATCGGAATTAGCTACGAGTCGTAGGGCACACGATGAGTTTGAAAGCTTCGTTAGTTTGTTTGGTGACACTGGGCTGGCCGATAGATCCCGGATATGTATGTTTTGGAAGATGAGTACTTCGCAGTACCTCCACCGCAATAGAAATTGCATTTGATCCTGGTGGATTTAGTCTTATTGCACCGAAGCATTCATTCCGTTTTTGTTGAATTCAATTTTATGATAGTTCTAATTTCGGGGGACGAAAAAATTGCCGTATTCCAATTTCTTCGTGATTTCAAGCTGCTGTATCTTCGATCAGAAATTCAAGTCGCATTTAACCTCGTTGCCTTAAGGGGGCGATACTTAAGGCGATGAAAACATTTGCAAATTTTCATGATTGTTTTTTAAAAGGAGCGTATATTTTATTCTACTTTTGGCTATTTCATGGTATATTTGTTTATTCCTCTTTAAAAATGGCGGACGTATGGCACTGTCTTCTAAACTGCTTTTTCCAAACTGGCGTGACCTATAGCTGAAAAAAACTAATGAACCGATTCTGATGAAATTTGGTACAAATCTTTCTAACCTTATTGACTAAAACATGGTCGTAAATGTTTTTGAAAATTGAAGAGAAAAATGTATTCTTTTATTGCAATACTTCTTTTTGTTTCTTTTGTTTCAAAGCGCACCATTTCATGGATTTTCAACATTTCTCACTTTTTCTTGGTTCATATTCTGCATATCAGTGTCGATGAACGAAAAACCTTCGTTGGTTTTTTCTCAGATTAATCTCGCTTACGCTACGTGTCACGACATCTGACAACATCCTCTGGAACCCGTTTAGAATTCCGTGCCATACCTCCGTGCACCCTTAAAGGGTCATAATAAAAAAAATACCATGTAACATCCAAAAGCAATGATACAATATCCCCTAAATCTCAAAAATGGTGAATAAATCTTTCCTTGTAGAAGAAAATCATGAATATCAGCAATTTTATCCTCGCCTAAAGTCTGTCCACCTTTATAATGCTGCGAAGAAGCAAGTAGGTTGAGATCGTGATGAACAGCATTGATAATTATGCATGAACAATTCGGTGTAAAGCGGACAGTGTCATTCAGACTGATATAATACAAATATAGTGTCTGTTGTTTTTTCGTTTACTTCAGCCTGGTATTAAGGCCTTAGGCCACAGTAACGGGTATAAAATCATGTGCGAACTTAACAATTTTTTGTCGTATGAAAAAGTGATTCACTCATAAAATTAATTACACATCTATTTAGTATGAATGTCAAACTGTTAGAGAATATTTTTTTTGTGCTTGTGGGTGAAACTTTGTGGGTGAAACTGCAAAATCACCCCTCCACACGCCTTCCTACGAGGGGTGGTTTTCACCCCCAAAAACCGTTTTTCGCCGATAAAAAAACGTATCTTATAGTTTTCAATGGTTTCTTACATATATGAGTTTCAACAAAACCGATGATCACTTAAGTGATGTCCCTCGTGAGACAATATCTACAAATTTGGAACATTTCATATGCATATAAATCTGTTCAATAAAAATTGGCGAGTGACGAATTAAGGAGTCTGCTTAACATCTTCAAATTTCAAAAATATGATAAGTAATCTAAACTCAACTTCAAC
The DNA here is from genome assembly GCA_951751655.1 of Ophion costatus. Lineage (NCBI taxonomy): Eukaryota > Metazoa > Arthropoda > Insecta > Hymenoptera > Ichneumonidae > Ophion > Ophion costatus. The sequence continues at coordinate 32,335,731 of OX632358.1, forward strand.
AATCATCGACGATGTTATACTTTTTCAAGTCGGTATTAACACAAAAGTTTTTCTTAATAAAAAAAATTTCGGAATAAAACGTTCGTAGTAAAACTTCTTAATAAAAAATTGCGTAATAAAAATATAAACATGCATAATTTTGCTCTGTAATTATATATTTTATGAAAAATTAGTATCTACAGAATACATCTATGCATCGTATGCATTTTTTAAGGTTCTCTGAAAAAAATTCAAAAACCGCCATTTGACTCAAATGGACCGCTCCAGCGACCTTACAAAAATTATGAACTATCCAAATATGTCTCAGTTATTTAATACTTTTTTTTCAATCTTGGCAAGCCCGAGTGAATAACGTGAGCGCGAATATTATTTTATAATTGCCTTAAATTAATAAGTCATCCTGTATTTACAAAATGTTTATTTTTAATCTTCAATAAGTTTCTTTCATTTTTCACAAACGTCACGGTTTTTTATTTTTACTCGGTTCAATCGTGTGAAGTGGAATAAAAGAATGGCCTGAAACGCGAGGGTACGGCGAATCGAGCACACAAATGTACTCGGCGCGAGCCTCTTGATTCTCGGCACAGCCCACCAAAAATAGGAACGAACTTTACTCTCTTGATGCTAAGATCATCGAAATAAAAATATTCCATTTGTGTCTTGCGCGCTGCTTTTTACAGGATCCAAAAAGATAACGCAATGTGTTTCGAAAATGTTTACACAAGAAAACTTATCAGATTAATTTCAAAAAAACTTTTTTCTTTTGTGAAAATTGAACGAAAATTATATCACTAACACAAAAAAATCAAGGGGAAAATCACTTACGGCAAATTTTTTGCGAATTTTTCAAACGTATCGTTAAGTGGAACCACACCATATTGACCGAAAAGTGCGATGGAGATTTGGAAGTTGTCTTTTAAAAAAACACTCCATTTTTATAGAACTTGACAATAAATTTCTCAAAATGTACACGAAAAAAAGTGTGACACATTTTCGACAGAATTTTTTCGTTTCAAGATGGCGTAAGCAGTGAAATTTTTCCAATTTTGAAAACTGAACGGTGAAAAAAAATACCAAGGATCTTTTGAAACAAATATCAAACGCCAGAGAAATACCTAACACTTTTGTGAAAGAATGAAAAATCTTTTTGTTATTATTATTTTTTAACCCTCGAGGTCACACATTCTGGCTATAACACGCGCCAGCAAAAATAAATATTTTAAACGCCAGTTTTCTTTTTTAAACATGTTTTGAAAATCGGGCGGACTCGTAGCTCCTACAATTTTCGACCGATTGACTTCAAATTTCATCTGCAGCTTCTTAGATACATTTTCTCGCGTAGTACCCACGATTTTTATAATTTATTAATAATTACTGTTTTTGTAAACCGTTGAAAGCCGTTTTTTCAGTCGAAAATGCATTTTTTTTTCAAAATGATGCCATTTTTTGAAAAATCACTATATTGTAATAATAGTGTGTACTTCGCTAGCAAAACACAAATTTGTTCTAGGTGCTCACGTGCGTCTCCAACGAGTCCGCCCGCGGAGGGCCTAAAAAAAGGCGTTCTCTTTATACCGCCCATTGGGCCGCCGTTTTGTATTTTTTTGGAAAATAAAAAATTGATTTAAGTACCTTCACATATGTCAAATAAACCTTTCAAAGCTCATTTTGATTGCTTCATCGGGATTTTCAATGCAAATTCCCGAAAGGAGTTGTTTTTCGGCCATCCAAAGGTATATATAAAGCCTTAAGAAACGCTTTGGTTTAGCCAAACTATATTGAAAAATATCGTTTGAAAAACTCTGTTCACTCTCCTGTCAATTTCAAGCAACCAACTGTGAATCTTTATTAAATTCGACGAATTTATCAACAATCGACTGCAAAGTCCTCGAATCAGTTTTCGGCCTAACAAGGTCGTGTTGCTTCGCAAAAATATACTCCTGAGCAACCTTGCTTTCGGAATGGAATCTCGTTGGAATGAAAAATATTTATTGGCACCAAGGCAGTTTGGTGAAGCATTGTTTCGCGAGTTTAACGGCGCGGGATTCTGTGAACGCGAGACGATTTCGGTTCTGGTACAATTGTAGATTTAAGGGGGGAATTCCCTTTAGACGAGGTGCTTGCTGATTTTCATAATTTTTTTAAAGCAAAATTTTCATCATTATTTTTTAGACTCAGGGTATCTTTTATTACTACTTTTGGGTGTTACATGGTTTTGAAAAATAAATCTCCCAAAATAGCACATGTATGGCACGACCTTCGAAACTCCATTTTCAAAACTGGCGTGTCGTATATCGAAAAAACTAATCGATCGATTCTGATGAAATTTGGTATCGATCTTTCTAACCTTATTGTCTAAAACATGACCCTGAATGTTTTTGAATTAAAAAAAGGATTTTTTATTGCAAAACGTATCCATTTGTCCGTAATATTCGATCATTTTTTTCAAACCGTACGATTTCATCGATTTTCAACATTTCTGACTTTTGCTCGGTTCATATTCTGCGAACGAGTGTTAACGAAGGAAAAATCGTTGCTGGTTTTTTTTTAGATGAATCCCGTTGGCGCTACGTGTCACGCAATCTGACAGCATCCGCCGTAATCCGTTAAGAAGACCAGACACTAATTTAAAAAATACCATGAAACAGATAAAAGTAGTAATAAAACATACTCCAAGTCTCAAAAATGGTGAAAAAATCGTTCCCTTTAAACAAAATCCCAAAAAACAGCAATTTTGTCCTCGTGTAAAGGTCCCTGCCCTTAAATAACGCGAGCCGTATCATATTTGTTAGGGAAGCTCTCAGCTCGGGATCCAAAGGAGCGCCATTGGTAAAGTCGTTTCTCGCGGTCGTTTTCATTTTTTAAGGCCTTAGGCCACAGCAACGGGTATAAAACCATGTGCGAATTTAACAATTTTTTTTCGTATGAAAAAGTGATTCACTCATAAAATGAATTACACATCTATTAAGTATGAATATCGAGCTGTTAGAAAACATATATATTTTTTTCTCGATGTACAAAATGGCCGATTACTCGAAACTTCTTGAAGCAGCTTCTTTCCAATTGGTGTGACAAATAACTTCAACAATGTTCACTCGATTTACTTCAAATTTAAAAGCTATGTTCCTAATTGCATTTCGCAGAGAAGTACGTACGGAATTTCTGATTAATCGTCAGCTTGTCATTTTATGAGCAGTTATAACGAAATTTTTCTCTGAAAATTCATTTCTTAAGGATGTTGAGCCCCTATGAAACATGTTAATGTTAATTGTTCAATAAATAGCTTCTTAATTGTCATGAAATTTTTACACGACCTCCTGAATACTTCATGTAAAAACATACCAAATTTTCCGAATTCTATCATCATTACTTCAACCTCCTTAAGGGTTGAAATAAAAAATGATAAGAAAATTCTGAAAATTTGGTATGTTTTTGTATGAAGTATTTAAGAGGTCATGTTAAAATTTCACGACGATTAGGAAGCTCGTTATTAAAAAATTAACATTTTGTTAAGAACCATTCTTAAAAGAAATAAAAAAAAATTCATCAATAAACTTCGTTTTGTTTCCGTTGCTTTCAGTATATTGTAGACATTATAAAATTGAGAGGTCAAAAAAAAACTTATTGCAAAGTAACATCAGTTTCCATAAAACAACATTTAATTTGTAAATGTTTATTGTTCAATAACGAGCTTCCTAATTGTCGTGAAATTTTTACACGACCTCTGAAATACATCATACAAGAACATACCAAATTTTCAGAATTTTATCATCATTTGCGATTTGGGACTCAACATCCTTAAGTTCAAATACCTACAACTTTTGAATAAAACAATATTTTTAAAATTCCGTACGTACGTCTCTAGGTATTCTAATGTAGATTGACGAGAATTTTCATTTTCTGTTCTAGGTAAAAAATTATGGATGCTAAATGTCACGCCGCGGAGCGCGTAAAAAAAGATATAAAAGAAAATATCAGTAGTCGGCCATTTTGTACATCGAAAAAAAGATATATATATGTTTTCTAACAGCTTGATATTCATACTAAATAGATGTGTGATTAATTTTATAAGTGAATCACTTTTTCATACGAAAAAAAGTTGTTAAATTCGCACATGATTTTATACCCGTTGCTGTGGCCTAAGGCCTTAAGAGTATCTGTGGCTTAAGGCCTTAAGAGTATCGTTTACGTGGTTGCGCGCGAGCGAGTAATTTTTTTACATTGTGCCACCAATACTCGATAGGTGCTCGAAGACCTAATAAAAATATATATTTTCTTCAATCTTTTCTTCAACCTGACAAAAGGACTTTTTTCATAAAAAAATATCTATAATACGATTATAGAGGGGGGGGGGGGTCGTGTAAAGCGAATACTTGAGTATCGGGGGGAAGGCGCTCTTCGTCATCGGGCAACTTACAAATAATTAGGTAACCTCGCGTGGCCAACTGTGTAAACTGGAGGAATTATCGTGACGATCGCATTGAGCATAGGCGTTTTACCATACGCCTGGTTGCTCGTCGATTCAGTCACTATTCGATCGTCACCGTAAAGATCTTTCTCCCTTGTGTGCCTCTAGTTTTACTTCTTTTTTTTAATCCTCATCATCGAAGCGTTCGCATCGAGGGCACGTGGAAAGTGGGCCTAGCAACCGATCAATGCGGCAACGACCGGTCGATATTTCGGGCGAAAAAAAATGTTGAGGACGATCGACACTTCAACGGCAGCCCTTTTCTTTGTTTCCCGGATTTATCCGAGTTCCCGATTAACCTCAATCCTCAATCGAATTTATTACAGCGAATGGCGGTGGTCATATTGTACCCGATACCCGACGCAACCACGAGCTGCATATTACTATTGAAATATACAGGGTGGACCATTTAACGCGACCACCCCAAATATCTCCGTTGCCTTTGGAATGATGAAAACTAACCCAAACAAATCCACCAAACCCAAACAAACATAAAATATTTTCGTGAAAAATCATTTCAAGGTCATGATATCATAGATCGTTGGGTTCGTCTGGATATCAGCTACAACGTCTTGATAAAAAAAAATATGTTCCCATTTGAAAAACCATTGATGACCTTGAGAACGCGAAAACTATGACCTTGACGAAAATGACTTCTTCACCACTGTATCAGCCCTTCGAAATTAATTAAGTTACCTCGTGACATTTTTTTCGTTACTCTAAAGGCAACGACGATATTTGGGGTGGTCACGTTAAATGGTACACCCTGTATATTATTTCAATGTACCTTCGCATGCTCTTGGGCTCCAGGGAGTGTCGCCCACAACCACACGTTTCGTAATGCACTATACTGTACGTAGTGTTGAAGTTTACATTGTTGGAATGCAAAGAAAATTCTCCCTTTCTATTTTTATCTCCTTGAATTTATCATTCTCCAAAGCTTTTTTGCATAGTTAGGTCGTGAATCTGTAAATAAGCAGCATACAAAATTTTTGAGGGATTTAGAAAGCTAAGATTTAGTAGCTAAGATTCGCCAAAATAAATTTAACCTCCTGAGGTCCGGCGGAGTATTTTTAGAACAAAACCATGAACTCCTAGGATGGGTCTGTAGACCCAGTCTGTCTGGGTCTGGGTCTGGATCTGCATCTACAGACCCAGCTTCCGAGTCACCCCATTGGAACCATGACCCAATGCTCTAATGCTAGAACTTAGCCTACAAATTAAATTTAACGTTTTTAATTACGTGGCAAATCGGTCTGACCCTTTTGTTTGATATATTTTGACATTTGTCATTGTGGTAGTAGTAGTCTACTGAGGTTGGAGGCGGTCAAGATAAGAAAACCCTCTAAGTAGCAAACCTAAATGCTATTTCGTTACGAAAATATTAAGATTTTTATTTGTGGGCATATATGACTACTTAGTTTTGTTCTAATATGGGTCTATCTACAATCTAACCTCACCCATCCTGGCACTCAGTAAGTTAACGGACTACACCTAAGTCGTGGTCGTAAAAAAGAGGAATTTTCGTGATTTTTTTCTGGGAGAACGCATGCAGGTTTTCAAATTTTTTTGAGCATCAAGGGGCTATGCCAGTGTGACACTTTAAAAAAATCGATTTTATTGCCTTTTTCGACAGTTAATACTTTCAAGAATATCGTATAAAAATTTCAAGGCCGTATCTCTAATACTCCCCGAATGGCAGCCTTCTAAAGAGCAACTGCTCGTAGGTGTAAATGCCCAAATTAAATCTCTAAACGTACTTTTCTCGAAATGAGATTTTTTTAATTTGCTGACATTGTAACTCAAAGGGCTATTCTCCGATTGACTTCAAATTTGAACTGAGTACTCTTGAATGTATTTACTCTACAATGACGTAGGATATTTTTGATTGGATAAAAATTGACGATTTGGCATTGAAAAAAATGACCATTTTATAGGCAAGAAAACCGACTTTTTTCATAACTACGCTATTTTGTTAGATTTTGATACTTTTCGAAAATCCTACGTCATTGTACAGGAAATACCTTCCAGTTCAACGACATTTTTTCCTTTTTCGATTTCGGCTACTCAATCGGCTGGAATCATGTCAGCAGTGGAGGAACTTTTTTTTGTGTCTTCGAAGGCAGCGCATAAGTCGCTTGGATCTCAATATTTTTCTACGAAAAAATTATGCAATATAGGTCAAACATAGTCGAATATATTCTTATTTTTCCGAAACATTCAATTGAGTACTTTTCTTCCAAAAAATTCCCGAAAATTACCAAAATGTTCAGCGTTCACACCGGTATAGCCCCTTAAACAGTCCACTTTTACTATCTTTTACAATATTTGCATTGAAAAATATTGATAAACGGGGTAGATACAAAGTTTTGAGAAATACGCTGATCGAAAAAGGTCCTTTGCGGTAACCACTGCTGCTCGGAACCAAATAATCCGGAATAAAAATGGCCGAAGTATTTAATAAAATATTGATTCTCGTAGAAACGGCCGCAGTCCCAAGCGGAAGTATCGATTTTCGGTAAAAAAAAACCTCCGTTCTTACGTTGACGAAAAAAGCCATGCATCGAAAAAATCCTTCGTTCCAGCACTGCTTTTCGATATGTAAAAGAAGCTCGTAAAATTGAAAGCTCATAACTCCCTCAACTTTCCAACAGCACGACCCGAAATTGCCAGAGAATATTTTCAAAACGAAATACCCTGAGAATCGGTCGAAAACCAAAAATCTTCATCCAAAAATGCAAACTAGGTGTAAGCTCTTAAGGAATCGACGACCAATAATATCCATCAGATGCCAAAGTTGCAAACTTCAATCCCATCTGCCGCATCCCGTGTCTACGAGGGCACAGGGAAACTGGAGCAAAACCCGCGTCGATAGAGTTTCAGCCGTTCTCCCTATGGAAGTTCGGTGGAGGCCGTTTGCCGCTCGGTAGTCGGCAAGCCATTGCGGTCACCGATCAAGCGCCCGCTGCTGTCAATTTTCTTCACTCTCATTTAGCCTCAAGGATGATCCCGCGGCAAGAAATACACTATCAACCAATCAATCAATCTCCACCCCCCCACTCTCCGGCTCAAACGCGCAACTGGTTTCGCCGAGTGCTCGAGAGAGCCTCGTCGTTAGATTAGAAGCCCTCGTACTTGGATCGAGGCTCGAATTCGGACTCGGGATCCACGAGTATACGAGATGGGAAAAGAGCCGAAACGTCGACGTATCCGAGATCTTGCGCCGTCTTTTATACGGAGGCGAGGCCGCGGCGTCGATTTCCTGTGCAAAGAGGAGGAGGGGGGGGGGTCGATTTAGCCGCCCAACGGGAGAGAGAGAAAGAGAGGGACAAAAGAGCAAAAGAAAGGGAGAGCAAGAAAGAGAGAGAGAGAGAGAGAGAGAGAGAGAGCTAAGAGCCCCAACTAACTGGGGTCGTACCGCTATACGCCAGAGAGAAGAGGGAAACCGACTCGGCGGTCGTAGCCTCTCTGGAACGCATTAACTGCAGAGCGGTTGTGAAGGTTCTGAGGGGAGCCAGAGCGAGGCTTTGCGAGGCACTCGCTCGTTCCTCGCTTTCCTGCACACACCCCACTGGCGTAAGTAAACCAAACTTAAAACGCTCGGTGAATTAGCCAAACGATTAGCCGCGCACCGTGTACCGACTTCTCCCTCCCCACACCCCAGCCCACCGCCCACACCCCAGCCCACCGCCCACACTCCAGCCCACCGCCCACACTCCAGCCCACCGCCCACACTCCAACCCACCGCCTACACCTCAGCCCACCCCCCACACTTCTCACCCCACACTTCCCGCCCCACACTTGTCGCTCTTGAATAGGCACTCGCGACGACTTACACGCGACGATTCGCATACAGCTCGAAACCCCCGTAGTCCTCTTTGCTTCTTATTTACGTTTTATTTTGCTTCTCGTTGCGACACGGTCGAGTTAATACGGATTACGTGGCAATAGGCATGAGAGAACGGGCGAAGAGAAAGAGAGAGAAAGGGCAGGACTATCAAGACTATCCGGATAAGGGATCCGCCTTTCCCTTCCATTTAAGGGCGATTCTCCTTATCTCGTTACCGCGGTCGCCCGCTCGCTCCATCGCAGCTCCTGCGTTACCGCAACCCAAACGGGGACGTGCCTCGAGTATGGGAGGAGATTTGCACGCGCCGGTGAAACAATTGCATCGGATAAAGGTACCCTTTCATTTGCAGCGTGCTGCAGTTGCAATTGCCTCTCATATTGGCTGAAACTCTGGGACTGGATGACGCGGAGGATGCTCGCCAGCACGCCTCGACTCCGAGGCCGTGACGCTCGAACGCACGCGCCACCGAGCAGCACACTCGCAAAAAGATACGAAGAGGCGCGCAAACCGCAAAGTGGCGAGTCAAGACGCTAAGTTTAATCCGAGTGATTCGGAGTTACCCTGTTTTCGAAGGTTGCATATGGTGTCCAGCGAGCCACAAGGTGCTTCGTGACAGTGATTGCATTTTTAACCCTAGGATTAATATGGGGCCTCACAGAACCGACGAAGAAGTGCAAAACTCGCGTTTTTACACGTTCGCGAAACATTTTTGTCCGGTCAAACATCATTCTCAGACAAAATGTGAACCTACACAGATGTTCCCTTCACAGGTGCTTCCCTAACAGTGTGCATATCATTTGAAAGAAAAATCTACAGGTACTGGACAAAGTGCAACTATTCTATGGCAATGGAAATGCAATCAGACTTTTCGGGTAATGAAAAAACAGGTAGGGGAACTCGGGGCAAGACGAATACGTGGGGTGAGATGAATCATAAGCGTAGCTACTTAAGAGTGTGTGTAGGAGCACAGTGCTCCCGTCGGAGTTCGGAGGGCTGGCGAGGAGATGAACGAGTGTGAAATATCAACTGTGGCGAAAGCACGCGTCTCGAGTAAGAAAACAATATCGATCTTTTGATAAAACCATGTGATTTTTGGTCAAGTTTAACATCGTTTCAGTTCATCTGAGTTGCTGATATCGATTAAGGACCAGTAGGTAAACACAACTAAAGTACTAATTATTAATATAATAAGCACGGTTTGTCAGCAAATTTCAAGGTTATGGCGTGATTTTTTGTTCATTCGTTAACCCTCTGATGGGGCAAGATGAATACAAGCTATCGCAAAGCCGCAATATCTTACAACGTGTCACTATTAACGTTAGAAAGGGTGAAATTAAACTAGTGAAGCATTTGTTTCCTCTTCAACCGTTGTTTCTACCAGGGGAAGAAAAATAACTCAGAAGTCATTAAGGCCTCAGGTCACAGTAACGGGTATAAAATCATGTGCGAATTTAACAATTTTTTTCGTATAAAAAAGCGATTAACCCGTAAAATTAATTACACACCTATTTAGTACGAATATCAAGCTGTTAGAAATTTTTTTTCTCGACGTACAAAATGGCCGACTACTAATATTTTCTTTTGTTATCTTTTTTTAGGCGCTCCGCGGCGTGACATTTAGCATCCACAATTTTTAACCTCGAACAACAAACAAAAATTCTCGACAATGTACATTAGAATATCTAGATAAGTACGTAAGGGATTTAAAAAATATTGTTTTATTCAAAAGTTGTAGGTATTTGAACTTGAAAAATGAATTTTCAGTGAAAAATTTCCTTATAATTGCTCATAAACTGCTCATAAAATGAAAAGTTTTCGATTAATTAGAAATTCCGTACGTACTTCTCTGCGAAATGCAATTACGAAAATAACTTTTAAATTTGAAGTAGGTCGAGTGAAAATTGTTGAAGTTATTTGTCACGCCACTTGGAAAAAAGCTGTTTCGAGAAGTTTCGAGTAAACGGCCATTTTGTACATCGAAAAAAAAAAATATGTATATATTTTCCAACAGCTTGATATTCATACTAAATAGATGTGCAATTATTTTTATGAGTAAATCACTATTGCATACAAAAAAAAATTGTTAAATTCTCACATGATTTTATACCCGTTACTGTGGCCTAAGGCCTTAAAATGATATGGAAGTAACATTATTTGGACTAATTCTACAGAACAGACGATTGGCTTATCAAATTGCTGATACTGCGAACGAAACCACTTGTATATCCGAAATATGCCAATAATTCGTGTCCCATCATTCTCCCAGCGCTGTTTCATCTTTCCCGCACACGGGGTAGGATGGGAAAAAATAAAAGTTCAATTAAAAATATAGATTGTATGATACAAATCAGAGACTGATTTTTTGCACCTAATATTAAAAGATTAATAATTGTTGATTAGTTTAAAAAATAACTAAAGTTGACTCTGACTCCTATATCTATTGTTTTATTTGAACATGACGTTAGCGTTATCATCTTGCCCCCTACCTACCCCCCCCCCCCCCACATGTAAATAATATGAATGGTTTTTTACCATTCAAAAAAAAATACGTTGGGGTATTCAAAAAAAAATACGTTTTTCAAAACGTATTTTCAAATTCAAAAATTCAAAAAAATTTTCCCATTCAAAAAAAAATACGTTGGGGTATATAATTGGGTTTGTATGTATAATAATTGTTATATAATTTTTGAATTAGTAACAAGATCAGAATTGGGAGAGAGGGTAGTTTTCAACCCATATGGGCATTCACCATGCTGCACCTCCCCCCACTCTACTACAACGCAGTCGCAGTGGAGTGGGGGAAGCGTTACTCTCGTGTAACATCCAGCTAACTCAGACCCAGTCTACCCCAACAAAAAGGCAGTTTTTAAAGCATTTCCAATGCTAAAAACCATCCAAATAGACGTCATTTTAAGGAAACTACATTATTTGAACCCAGTGTATATAACTAATACAAACACGCTTATACGAAAGTTTCGATATCATCCCAAGTGTACATTTATTCATTTTCCTATTCACATCACTCTCCTTGCTTACACCTACACCTACACCGCCCACGCAGCAACGGCGACACTTTCTTCATAAAACGATGTCTTTATTGTTAATCGATATTTATCAATAAAAAATAAGCTCAGACTTAGTAAGACACGAACAAAATATTGAAAATTCATTCGTTTTTTTCGGTCCCAAGCCTCAAGACCCGCTAACGTCAGGCTGCGAAAACATGAATGTGCAAACAGGCATTGAAATTCTGTAATATGAGCTCAACAAGGTATAAGAATAGGCAAAAACAAACAAGTTCAAAGTACAGCAACAGACGATATGGTTTTTGGCTGTTTTTTTCGTAGCAGCCTTTTAACCATCAGCGCCAAGCGCTAGTGATTTTTGATCCCGTGATTATTTCGCGTCTGCAGCAGCAGCACGCAACATATGAAAAGGCACCTCAAGAGCCGACTGCATGGTCTTTCCGTCTCGTCTCGTCGTTCCGATAAGTCGAGGCGAATGATCGAGATTCGTTACCGCGCTCTATATTTGGACGAATTGCTCGACAATGCTCGTTGTCCAAGCCTGGAGAGACAATCTCTCCGGAGATTCCTCTCCTGCGAGGCTGCCTCGCGTGCGGCACTCGCGAGGTACTCGCTTCCTTTAACCGCCTCCGTTGCTTTTTGCCCTCCCTCGTCTCTTCTAATCTCACGGGATCGAAGTCGTTCGTACGTTTCTTTGCGTAAGAATCGCGATACGCACCTTCCTTTTTTTCATTTTGCATCCCGCAGAGCGCCAATTCGTCCGTAATAATATTTTACGGTGTCAGGCTAATCTTGATCTGGTCGTTGGGTGGTGACCGTTCAAAGACACCGAGTCGATAAAATTGGGAAGGTGATCGCGTGTAACGCGGCGAAATTTCTGTTGGGAATGGCGCGCAGCCGAATCCACGATGTGCTACGCCAATGGACGGCAACACCGAGCGCGAGGGACGTGAGAAAGCTGGAAGGGTGGAAGGGTAGGGTGTAGTAGAGCAGTTAGGGGCGGAAACACGGACGGGATGGTTAGGGTGAGATTTAGTGCCACCCTACGCCGCGTATTTCTCTCTCTCTTCTCTCTCTCTCTCTCTCTCTCTCTCGCTACCCTGCCTCTCCTCCTTCCGCCCCCGATCGCGCTTTACGTTTCTCCAGGATCATAACTAGCCATGGAGGAAGACAAGAGAACCGAGATCATGGAATACCAAAGAGATAACATCGGTTTGGGAAAAAAAATTCCACATACCTAAACGCGGCTACCCTTTTATATTTTGAATTACCTATTCGTAATTAAATTCGTAATTAAATTGTAAAAAAATAGTAAATGAATAATCCTCCACCTGCAGTTTTTGCGCGATAGCCTTTCGTTTTCTTTTTGACGATCTCAAAATTCGTGACCAAAGAAAATTAGGCATATACATAGTAATTGAACAAAATAAATGCCGAGATGTTGGAAAAAAAACAAGGAGAACGTTGATAAAGATGCAGACCAACTCAGTAAGGGCTGGTCCACATCTTTATTAACTTTGGACTGCCGTCATTGAAAAAAATGATATTTTATAAACCCTTCGTGCAGACCATTGTATCTACCACATTTATTAATATTTTTTAATACAAAAAATGTAAAAGATATTTTCAATATAGATAAAAGATAGACAAAAAAAATTACGAAAATGCCCCCGAAGTTTGCATCGTTGGAACGCAACGAAAATAAATTCTTATTCAATGCTCAATTTTTTTTGCCGATTTACTTATCGTCAGTCCGTGAACGGTGCTCAAACGTTTCTACGTATTCTTATTCGAAATTTACGACCTCAATTTGCAAAAAAGAAAAACGGCTTTTAATAATAGCGCAAGTGACAAAATGAAAGAAAAATTCATTCCAACGTTGAAATGCAAGGAATTTTCCTTTAATTTTTTCATTCACGCCGTTATTAAAAGCGTAGATGAAATGGAGGTGAAAAGAAGATGATGAGATGTTGTTTAACCTCTCGTCATCTTTTTGTTTCTTTTTTAACAAACTTTTCGATAATTATTTTGTTTTTCTTCCCCTGGATGACCTCTCTCTCTCGCTCTCCCTCTCTCTCTCTGTATATGCATATATTTTTGTAAATGAAATCGCACTTTGAATTGTCCCCCGGTGATTCAGGAATTCCCGAGGAAAAGCCACGTTATCCTCCACCATATTCACTGGTGCGACGTTTCTTATTTTTTTCTTCTCCTATTCCTCTTATCTGGCCGTCTGGAAAACGTTACCATAACATTTTGAGACATCTGAGAAAGGCCGGTGTGCAGTTCGGCCCTTAAAGAGGGTCGTACCCGACCGTAATAGAAAAGAAGTGGAAGAAGAGACGTGGAGTCAAGTAAACTCCCTCTCGCTCACTGCTTCTCCCTCCTGCTCTTCTCCTCGTTGCCTCTGCCGATGTTTGTCCGCGAAGGGAGAGAGAGAGAAAGAGAGAGAGAGAGGGGGGGGGGGAAAGAGATAGAGGTCGGTCCTCGTAGTCGCGGTCCCTTTCAGCCAAAGTTTCGGGCGGAACTTGAGAATCATCGGACCATATGCCACCGTGCGATGCGAGATTTTTTTTCCTCCAGCTTTTTCTTTCCTCCGTTTTATTTTACACGAACATTCCACACATTTTCGTGCTGGAAAATTATGATCGGAGCTCTTGAAGATAATTCGTGTATTTTATTATTCTCTCTTTTTTTTATATCCGGAAAATCGTAACTGGCGGGAAGGTGGGGGGAGGGCCCGAACCTCGACGTAGAAACGGACGTAGATCCCTTCCCCACACAGAGAATTAGATAATGTAAGCTGCAACGGAGCACGATGTTTGCTTTCGGTTGGTATGGGCCACCTCTGTTTGCCCACGCACATACACACATACGCGTGTACGCGTCTATGGAGTAGGCTGATTTGGTACGATAGCGAAGCTCACTTCGCGCACGGCATGAATTTCGAGAGCTTTCGTGGACATTGGAGCAAGAACGTGCAGGGGTTCATAGTTCGGATGCACGGCTTCATTGTGGTCCACCGTGTGAATCTCTCGGGACTGACGCGCCTCTCCAAACGTTACTTTCAACAAGCTTGCGAATTGATCGGTTGTTCAGTGAACGACAGGCTTTTGCAAACACTGATAATTGTTCACATTTGACATGGCTATGGGTGTACGGTGTCGTAAACACGGCGCAGGAGCTCGCCACATTAACGATCGTTCGATTCGTAAATGAGGAGCTGGCGAACAGAACCGGACGAGTTCGTGAATCAATTTTTTACAGGGCATTGAAAACCAAAATAATCTGAGATAAGTTGGAGTTTTTAAGCTGGAGTTTTAATACATGAAGGCTCTGTCGAATAGTAAGCGTGGAGCTGGCTTTAGTTTAATGAAAACACTAACTACGATGGGTCCATTTTCATTTTGGACAAGTCCGTTTTTTAATGAGAATGGTGGACAACTTCGCTTTTGAATGAACATTTTGTGGACATAACGAGTTATGAAATTAAATAGATTCTTTGGATTGAATATAAATTTGATTTTGTTATCAAATGAATAATCCTACACAAAGTCTTCCACGTCAGGGTGACAATAATCGCATTTAAGGATGTTGAGTCCCAAATCGCAAATGATGATAAAATTCTGAAAATTTGGTACGTTTTTGTATGAAGTATTTCAGAGGTCGTGTAAAAATTTTGCGACAATTAGGAAGCTCGTTATTGAACAATTAACATTCACAAATTAAATGTTGTTTTATGGAAACTGATGTAACTGTGCAATAAGTTTTTTTTTTGGCCTCTCAATTTTATAATATCTACAATATACTGAAAGCAACGGAAACAAAACGAAGTTTATTGATAAATTTTTTTTTATTTCTTTTAAAAATTGTTCTTAACAAAATGTTAATTTTTTAATAACGAGCTTCCTAATCGTCGTAAAATTTTAACACGACCTCTTAATACTTCATACAAAAACATACCAAATTTTCAGAATTTTCTTATCATTTTTTATTTCAACCCTTAAGGAGGTTGAAGTAATGATGATAGAATTCTGAAAATTTGGTATGTTTTTACATGAAGTATTCAGGAGGTCGTGTAAAAATTTCATGACGATTAAGAAGCTATTTATTGAACAATTAACATTAACATGTTTCATAGAGACTCAACATCCTTAATGGAATCATCGTCATCACTGTGGTCATCTGCTACTATTTTTTCATCCAGCCAGCCATGGACAAAAACTACTTTTTCATTAGAGATTACTATAATAAAAGTTTCATGAAAAATAGAACCTTCGTTCAAACGCGTACCATTTTTCGAATCTTGACTTTTCTTTCGACTTTTTAGGTTCAGATAGAGCGTGTGGGTCTCCGAAATCGAAAACTTGTTGGCTCCGATGTGTGAGATCAATGCACCAGACGCTAAGTTGCACACCGTTGAACAGCTCGGGCGGCAATTGTCTCTGAAGCAAATGCCGTGCAGCCACCATTTTTAATATTTAAAAAAAACTTTTTTTTTTGAAAATTTAAAGATGTGGTAATATGCCCATAAAATGTTGATTATGGAGAACAAATAGTTTCGACGCAAAAAAATCTTGACAAATGCCTTATTTTCAGCTACTTAACGAGATCTCTCCCCTTAATGGCAAATATCTTTTTTTGCAGATCGCTGATCTCAACACGTAAAATAAAAAGAGTGATTTTCATAGGAAAAATAGGCGAAAAAATATAGGTAACTTAAAAAAAAAATAGATTCCGGTCCAACTATGCAAACTTCAACTTTGTGGTGTTTGATGACGTGGAAGTTGGCATCGTTCGAATGCAATGAAAATTCTTTTTTCGCTTCTTTTACGATTAATCTTCGTTTACATCCGGAATATTCTTATCGATGCCCAACATTCTTTTTGCAGGTCGCCAACCCGACTAGAAATGTTGCTACAGGGCTGAGTGGTGCTGCATTCGGCATACCGTATTCCGTACCACGGCACGGTACAGGCCGCCGGATCAGAGCTTTACCGGGCGTGAAACGCTTTTTTGATTCCGGCCATGACGCGGATGTTGGTAACGTAACTGTTCCGTACACCTGTTCAGGCTCTGAACCGGCTGCCGTATCTATGCCTGAGATGAAAAAAAGACCCAAAAATTACGAATAAAAAAATTCTGGTAGTATTTTTTGTTTCCATATGCGTTATTTATGATCCTGCCTATATGATAATTGGAATAAAACGTATATCCTGCCTCGTTGAAGTGTTTTTACCTACCCTCGGAATTGAACCTACGTCTTCTAGTTCTAAAGCTGAGAGCGCTACCTATTTAGCCATTCCAACAATTTTGTAAACCTTTTTTTCTTTGCTTATTTTTATCATCCTAATTCTATTCTAAAGAATGTCAATGATTTTATTCATGGGGTTGAAGATAACATCGTTGCAATGCAACAATAATTTTTCTTTTACCGAATTTTTTTTGCCTATTTATTCAGGCTGTGAAAATAACTCACACGTTTTTACATATTCTCATTAGAGTGTTACAACTAGAATTTGCAAAAAAGGCTTCAGATGATGATTCTGTGAAAAAAATTCTTTTTAAGTTGGGCTGATAAAATTTAATTTCATTGATTTGATTGATTACCGTTTGATGATGACAAAAATAAATGAATGAAACGTAAAGAAAAAAGCGTTGCATTCCCACGATGCAGACTTTAAATTTATTTTAATTCGTTCTTTGTATCTTGATTTGATGATGACAACGTCCGCATGGGCGCCATATTACTTTTATTAGAATCTTGCCGAAATTATGCACGCAGCAACTCAGTTGTTTACTTTGATGGCCCCGAATAATGTTATCCGGTAGACATCCGGTGCAAATCAGACACACACTTCGAAGTTCATAGCGGATCGGCACCGGATGTCTACGGGATTTGCCAACCGCCGAGCACGGATGGAAAAAGGAAAATCGATCAGGCCTTGGACAGGTAACCTTAACAGAGCCATGCACGCGTTGCGGGTCGTCTGATGTGGGTCTGATTAATGCTGCCTCCTTACATCGGTATCTGGGTACTACTGATCCGGCAGACATACGATGTTGATCAGGCACGGACTTCGGCGCCCTAACAAGGTCCTCGCAAGATTTCCTGATAAAGACTGATCAGTTTGTCTTTATTATACCCGTTCTCCGGATTCAGTAGATTTCCAGCACAGATCAGGCGGGCACTTCTACGGTATTCCGGACCGTATCTTTAAACCTGCTTGATCAGTGATCCGGCTGCCGGAACAATATTTCCAGACGGGGAAACCAACAAGGAAAACTCACTTTAAAAAACGAGTGGTTTTCATAGAATAAATCTGCCAAATAAAGTAGTTGATTTAAAAAACCATGAATTTTCATTGGGTTCCAATTACGCCAGCTTCAACTTCAACGTTTCATAGTATCGAAGCTTCCGTCTTTGTATTTCAACGAGGTGCTTTTTTAGTTTCTTCAACGATTTATCTCTCTTCACATACGAAATGTTTTCTCCCGATTCAGACAAAAAAATACGTAAAAAACATCCGCGTTAATTTTGTAGCGTACATAATGCTATTGGCGTTTGCATAGTTGGAATGCGACGGCAATTCTTTCTCATGTCCTTTTTCTCCATTTCCATTCTTATCCAACATATTTTTCTTTGAGCGCAGCTTGGATACGGAAAAAGAAATTAAGGGAGCTTTCCAGTGTGAAATTTTCAAAAAATCGATTTTTTTTTTTTTGCTTTATCGAATAGTATACACTCTCCCGAATATTCCCTGAAATTTTCATGCCAAAATTCAGATTATTTCGGTTACTGTACAGCATTTCTTGGAAGCAGGCAACGGAGCGCTACAGCTACAGCAAAACTTTGAACGCGTTTTTCTCGAAACAGCATTTTTCAAAACGGTGTCCAACTTGGAGGGCAGAGTTTTAAAGCTATCGAGTTGAATTTTCTACACAATATTCTTAACGTCATTGTTTATCGTGCTATGGAAGCTTTTTTTTTTTGACATCTTCCTATTTTTTTGTAAAAAAACTGCCAAAAAAAATGCTAAAATCGATACTTTTTGTTCAAACCGGCGCCATTTTTGCAAAAAAAAAAAACAAAAAAAAAGCCTCCATAGCACGAAAGCCAATTATATACCGATCAATAATCTTTTTGTGTTTTTTGTTTCAGATCAAAATTGTGACCCCCAACGTGGACACCACATCCAAGTGCATTTTCTGCAACAATTGTTTCATCATTTTTATAGATATTAATTAATAAATAAATCGATCTTTAAAAAATTGTTTTGTATTCTTCAATACCCAATTAATATACAAAAAAAAAACCAGACCGATTAGATTATTTTTTCTTTAAAAAAAAAAATCGCGAAAAACAGCGATTTTTCGGGCTGTCACACTGGAAAGCTTCCTTAATGAGAAAAAAAATTCGTTGCATCCCAACGATGCCAACTTCAATATCGTCCTAAATAAGCCATGCGAAATTTGGACGACTGAAATAAAAAATGTTCGTTGTGTTCCCACTATGCAAACTTCCGGATAATGGAGTTTCCCCAAGTCACTTCGCATCATTTTCGATGGGAAAAAAAATATAAAAATATCTAGACAATTTAACGCAGCTTTCCACAAGAAATCGCGAATTAAGTGGGATATTTATTGTCAACGAAATGAATCTTGCCTTTATCAGGCAGCCCCACGAACCCCGGCAAAATCCACAATTGTTTCACAACCAACTGTGCTAAATTCCTCATAATAGTTTTTTCGTTCTCAAAAACGCTCCGGGGAGTTTCATTGAAACGCCAGAATGAAATTTTCATCGAACTATCAATATATCTCCGTGTAAAAATCGCATCCTTCAACATCGATCGGTGAACCATTCAGCCTCCATCACAACAGTTTCTCTTATCTTATCCTAAACTGAATCATTTCCAGGCGACCGTAAATAATTATATTCGAATTATATTCGTTCCTCGTTGAATGCAATTTTCGCGAATTATTCGAGATCCCTCGTCCAAAGGGTTGCGACAACAAAAGGGGTGGGTGGTTTGTCACCGCACCGTAACGGACGAACATGCCGAAATTAGCGGACTTCCAGTTGCTACCGAAATAAAAGGGAAGTTCCGCGGAAGAAGAATCCATCGAGACGAAAACTGCCCTGGTAGGAAAACGTTGGAGCAGCCTAATGACGAGACGGCAGGTATCGCGGGCTGATTCAACCGTGCGCAATTTGATTAACAACCGGCACGCTATATTTATCCACTTCTTTGTGAGCGGGCTAACCGGGCGACGCACGTTAAAACAAACAGGAAAGCCGCTTTCTCTCCCCAGTCTCTCTCGCTCTTCCACTGGGGTGAAAAATGAGTGTGGTGGTTGGCAGGAAGAAACAGGGGCCGAGTATGTATATGGCGAAACATATTTTACGATCTAGTTGCTTGCGTCCTGAACCCGCGCCCCCTCGAACAGACACACTACGAACCACTCGTGCATAATACTCTTGAATTCGCCGAAAGGACGACGTCGGGGAACGGAAGGGCACTTGCACGAGTATCAAGGCACGCGGGAGCGTGTATACGTGGATTTTGGACTTTATATACAGGGTGAGGCACATAAAGTGTTACAGAGCAATAGCACTCAAACTATTGATCATATCCAAAAATGTTTCGGACAAAAGTTTCAGTGTTCGAGAAGGCCGTCATACTGGATCACTATTTTTTTTTATCGGTGGAGGCGCTGAAGTTACGTCAAGGTCAACTCCACCTTTTTAAATGGAACCTTGTATTTTTTTTTCGATGACTAGAATGACCTTGTGGTGTACTGATTCGTCTTAACCTTTTAAGGACGGGGAGATTTCCATTAAAATCGACTTTTTTTTACATGAGAGATGTCAATAAGATCGACGAATTTCTCAATTGGGATCCCAAGCCTAACTGCTGTCGATATATCGACCAGCCCTGTCCGCAAGGAAATGTCCAATTTTAAACATTTATAAAAAAAGGTCGAAAGCGTATTCCTATGTAATTGAATGCGCTGAATACGGGAAAAATAATGAAAAAAATCCAGGTGGCATCCTTGACCTTGAAAATCGCAATTTCAAGGTCAAATTTTTTTCTCTGCAAGTTTGGCCTCAACATTTTCATACTCACATTGTGGATGCACTGACAATAAGCTGAAATTCCAGCATATAGTAGGACATGATCTGATCTATCGACTGCTGCGGGATTATCCATTCATAACAGGACACCCTGTATATTAATGTATATATGGTGAGAAAAAAGGCGCTTGTACGAGGTACAAGCGCCTTTTCTCTCACTCTCACTTTCTCCTTCGGGACTATACAACGTACACCAGGATTTCTCGTTGATTTATGAGCGCGTGGTCGCATTGATATCTAAGGCACACGCCGCATGAACATCTTTCGATTTGCCAGACAGTAAGTGGCTTCAGACTTTTCTCGCAGGACTCTAAACCCCCCCCCCCCTTGGCCCTCTTTCTCTCTCTCGTGTTTTACCTATAATCTTCTGATTTTAGTTTTACTTTTGCGTTTTAGTAATATATTCGAACTCTTCAATATTTTATTTAGGTTTCTTGCGTATTTGATAATAATTTATTTTTCATCGTCAATAGTAGATAATAATGATAATAATGGAGGAAAAAATAATAGTGGCGATTGTAATCGCCACTATTAACACCCCAATTTTTATTATTATTATTATTATGATAATACTTGTTGCTACGAGCAACAGACTTCCTTAGTTTGTACTGGGAAACATTCACCTGCCCTCG